>WARS01000063.1:250000-640000 GCA_008933995.1 Datnioides undecimradiatus | reverse complement strand
GCACTCCTTGACGTCGGTGTGCAGCTGGTGCAGAGCCCCCATGGAGATCTGCCGGACCTCCGGGTCGAGCAGCAGCTGCATCAGAGAGGTGGAGATGTGCTTACAGGCCGACATGCACGCCGTCTGGGCCACTTTGCCCTGAGAGGGAGGGGGAGAGAGAGGGAGAGGGAGAGAGACAGGGGTGAGGACTTCCTGTTGGTCATCTGTCAATCAAACCATGTGGACTGGCCTCCTTCTCTTTGTTCCCACCATCGCATCACTTCCTGTGCAGCAGAGCTTTTATTTATTTATTTATTTACTTACAGACTACCTGTGCCGACAGTCTGAGCGTTTAAAACGAGCTGCACGCTGACCCAACGCCGTTTCAGCGACAAAGAGCGATGAAGCGGAGCTTTGTTACCGGGCGTGCATGAATGCCGTGAGTAAGTCAGACGTTTTCAGGGACATCAGGGTTCAGACGCCTCGGCCAGACTGCCAGAGTCACCCGCTGCAGGTGAAGCTAAACTGATGCACTGTTTGTTTGTTTGTTTACAACAGACACATGGAGGATAGTGACGGGGCAGGAGTGGCTCCTGGTTTGTGACTCAGCTGCAGAGCAGAGCTGAAAAATAAATAAATATTAAAGCTAATGCGAACGTGTGCAAACGGAGCTCAGTGACTCTGGAACAACACAGATTATAAACTTTATAGTTAATACAGCAGCAGCCCGCAGCGAGCCGGTGCAGCCCGCAGCGAGCCGGTGCAGCCGGTGCAGCCCGCAGGCAGCCGGTGCAGCCCGCAGGGAGCCGGTGCAGCCGGTGCAGCCCGCAGGCAGCCGGTGCAGCCCGCAGGGAGCCGGTGCAGCCGGTGCAGCCCGCAGGGAGCCGGTGCAGCCGGTGCAGCCCGCAGGGAGCCGGTGCAGCCGGTGCAGCCTCACGCACAGGGACCAGGTCAACGTGTGGCAGCGTCGATCTTTACATTTGCATCGCAGATCTCCAAGAGTCAGACGACTGCATGAGACGTGTGTGTGTCTGACACACACACACACACACACACACACACACACACACACACACACACACACACACACACAGGAGAAGGAAGCTGAGGTGCACAGTCAGATGCATGCAAGCACATACACACTGAGACGCACACAAACATTAATAGATGCACACACACACACAGTGCACAAAGTGGTAATCAGATGAATTCATGTGCATTAAATTGCACATGAAGGGTGTTTCAGTGTACGCACACACACACACACACACACACACGCACACACACACACGCGCGCACGCACGCACGCACGCACCGGGGTGAGCATTAATGGAGTGTGCTGCGTTCAGGTGCAGTCAGAATGATGAAGTGGCATAATAAGAACAAAAGCAGCGGATGAGGAAGTACATGACAACGCATTAATACACAAACCAAAACATGTGTTTGTGTGGCTGTGATTGAGTGTGTGTGTGTGTGTGTGTGTGTGCAGACGTGTGCAGTCTCGGTGACCGGTGATCTTGACCCCGACGTCTGCATTCCAACAGAGTGAAGCAAAGAGATGAAACGGAGACAAAACGTGGGGAAAATGAGAAAAGTTCAACTTCAAAGTGCTGCAGAGAAAAAAAAAAACAACCCAACAGGAAGAAAAGAGAGAAATCCACCGAGGAGTCACAAAATAACTCATTTTCACCTCCTGCATGAATGAGTCTGCTTTCCTTTAAAGTTCATTGAAGGGGAATTTCAGTATTTTTCAACCTGGACTCCATTTTCTAATGTTTTAGTGTCTAAATGTCGACTGGGGACAACAAACATTCACCTGAAAGTGTTTGTTTGTGTGGCAACAACACGTCACACAACACACAGCTCAGCTCTCACAGGCCGCCTCTGTCGCTGCTGCCCATCGGCTCTGCAGGGAGCAGCGTAACCGGGATGACTACTGGCAGCCAGAGGAGAGAAGAAACCCTGAACCAAAGCACAACTTCCTACAGACTGGAGAGAGCTGCTGCAGACAGGCTGCAGCTAATGCTGTTAGCTAAAGCCACTGTGCTGAGCTGCAGCAGGACACAGAGGAGCAGGTTTCATCATGTGGACAACAACAACCTGAGTCTGTCAGAGACTCAGAACATTGAGTCATCCCACATCTCAAATGAACTTTCTTTAACCGCAAGAAAACAAAACGTCTTAATCCAAAAAACACATGAAACAGGAAGCAGAAGCAGGACAGGAAGTGCATGTTCTACAGCGGAGCGTGATTACCCAAATCAACCCTGACGCGACTTTGATCTGGCTGCACACACACACACACACACACACGTTCGGGGGATTAACACACAGCAGGTCTGCATCTTCAACCAGCTTCATTAATCACAACAGGAGCAGACATGCATGTTTACACCCACCGTGTGGAAATATACACACAATCAGACAAACACACGTGTAATTGTGCTTAATGTTCGGCTTCAAGTGCTGCTGTGGATCTGTTGTAATCACATAATTGCGCCGCGTGTGTTTGCACAGCTCCGACTCTGCGCGTTGTTTGGTTGCGTTTGTGAATGTCGCCATCGCTCACAGAGAAGTTCCTATCAACACAAACCTGCGCAGTGTGCGCTTTGACATCAGCTGTGTTGTTCTGTCTCAGTCAAATGAAAATCGGCCCATTGTGTTTTGGCATGAAAAAGCACTTAAAATTCCTCTCAAACGTCATAATTTGGTGCTCAGAAGAGGAAATTTCTTCTTCCGTCGATCCGATCTGCAGAGCTGGAGCTGTGTTTATGGATCAGCCGTGAACATCAAACAGCTCTGGGCTCATTTAAAACCCAGAACATGTGGAAACACCAGTTCATTTCACTTAAAAACGCTCCAGCCGGTCGTTAATCTGCACGTAGTGCACCGTCAGCCAGCGGAGAGCCATTCTCACAGTGCTTATCCTTAAAGAGTCCAGAATAGCATTAGCTGTCACATTAGCTAATCAGGCATGTAGCATCGCTCAGTCTTATTTAATGTCCTCCTGCTGCAGAATAAAATGCACACAAGACAAATGGCTTGCAGACCAGACGGTACAAACATCTTATGCATAAACTAAACGGTGATGTTAGCAACTAAGCTAGCAAAGTAGTTCGTTAGCTTAGTTGCTAACAAACTGCACCTGTGTCCTGCTGCAGGTCAACACAGTAAGTTTAGCTAATAGCATTAGCTCCAGCCTGTCTGCAGCAGCTGTCTCCGTGTCGACAAATGATTGAAATGAGTGCCAGGCTGGAGCGGTACCGCTAACCGACTAGCGTTAGCATCTTCCCGGGCTACCACCAGCTACAGCGGGTGAAACCATCATCGTCGATGGAAAGATGTGAAGAAGAAGCTACACGGTCTCAGGAAGAGTTACTGGAGCGGATAACATTCAAATGCGCCTACAGCGGGCTGTCACAAGGAATTATGGGACGGCGTTGTCTCCTTTTCTTTTGTGCTAAAGGAGATATGGAAGCTATGGTAACAGCCTCTGGCCCCCGATGTGTTGCACTGTTCAGCAGAAAACGTGAACATAGACATCAAACTAACATTAACTCTAAGAAACTGTCACATCCTGTTGAGCTGATGCTGGTTTTCAGTGCAGCGGAGATGGAAACGACCACGTTAGGCCACGTTAGGCGAATGAATGAAACCGGATGTGTAATACATTCAGTTTACGGTGAGCTGGTCCTCAGAAATGGTGAAATTCTCTGTTTAATCAGGAGATTTGATTTTAAAATGAACTTAATCTGTAATTATTATAATATGAGTAGCAGCTCAACTCGCCGCTGCCGTAATTAGCCAGCTTCCCGTCACAGACCCATAAAATTCACCTTATCTTGTAAAACAAACCCGACGGCGGCAGAGAGATCCCGCTGTGGTCGCGAGCAAACCGACGTCCGGCTCAGGAAACAAGGCGGCGCTCGCCTCACAAAAGGGAAATCACATTACACACACGGCGCACACGTGCGAGCACATATGTTCGAGAGGCACACACCTGCAACTGGCCGGATATCCTGCAGTACGACATACACACACACACACGCAGCGTACGAGCCCAGGGGTCAGTTATCACAGGGTGAGATTGAGCGTGAAATAGGCTAATTCTATTTACATGTCCTGAACCCGGACTGACTGACGCACACACAAACACACAGGTAGGTCCCGTCTGACAGGAACGGTGTCGACTCAGAGTTCAACACAGACAACTGGGAACCATTAGCCTGAGGCCTGAGGGAGGGAGGGAGGGAGGGAGAGAGGAGATAGGGAAGGAAAGGAAGGGTTGAATAAGGTAGGTCAAGAAAGAAGAAAGGTAAAGAGGAAAGGAAAAGAGAGGAAACATGAGAAAAGGAAGAGAAGGAAGGAAAGAAGAGATTAATTAAAAGAAGGATGAGGAAGGGAGGGCGAGGAAAGGAAAGGAAAGGAAGAAGGATGAGGAAAGGAACTGAAAGGAAAAGAGGGAATGTGAATAAAAAGAAATGAATGGAAAGGAAATATGAGAAAAGGAGAGAGGGGGTGAGGAAAGGTGAAAAGGGCACTAAGGAAAGTAAAAGAAAGGGAAGGAAACATGAGGAAAGGAAAGAAGAGAAGGAATGTGAGTAAAGGGAAGGAGGAAGAGTGAGAAAAAGAAAGGAAGGAAAAGATAAGGGAGGAAAGGAAAGGAGGAAGAGTTAAGAGAAGGATAGAGGGAGTATAGAAGGAGGAAAGGAAAGGAAAGGAAACAAAAAGAGGGAACATAAGTAAAAAGGACATAAGGACAGAGGAGGTGAAGGAGAGATGAAGTGGTGCTTCCTTTTCCCTTGATTCCAAAATCCTTCGTAACCTCCACCCCTCCTCCATCCTTCCCTCCTCACCTCCTTCCAGCTAACGACGGACGTTCATCAAAGAGCTCATTAAAAGCTACTCAGCTGCTAACGGCTGAACAAATAGACAGGAGGATGAGGGGAGGGAGGGGGAGGAGGGAGGGGAGGAGGTGAGGAGGTGAGGAGACGAGACGTGGTCTAATAATCAGGACGGGAGAGAGGGGGAAGGAAAAGGAGGAGTAACGCAGACGATGACGACGAAGGTCAAATATGCTAATTAACGTTCGTCTCCGACTGTTTTTACGCTGCTAATGAAGCAAATGAGTACACTGAGGTTTTCTGCACATTGGCTGCAATGTTCAGGCAAAGTTAGCGACAAGCTAACTCAGCTAACACATGAAGGTGAATCTTTGACCTGTTTGAACTCCAACTGGAAGCTAACGTTGCTCTGTATCTGCTGTATGTGTATATATGTGTTTGTTTGCTAACATGTCAGCATGACTGTGCCCTCTAGTGGCCAGAAAGTGAATAATTCAGCTTTTAAAGGACTATTATGAATGTGGTGTTTCAATGCCACAAGCTGTAACAGCAGCTGCAGTCATGTGACCTCCTGCAGCAGCGTGGGATGCTGGGAGTTGTTGTCTTCCTGTCAGCTGGGATTCCTTCAGTGTTGATGGTTCAGGAGGTTTTTACTGGGAGCTGAATTCTCCACAGAGGTCTCCTCCTCTCCAAAACAAACAGAGCCGCTGATTCAAACCCAGAGAAACACTGAATAAAGCAGTTCCACCTTAAAAACCACTGTTTCTCCCACGCTGTCGGCCGCACACGGGACGTCCTGGAGGGGCGGCGAGCCGAGCTGCTGCTAACGTTTGCTCAGCTTGTTTCTCTGATAACTTCAGATCCAGACGTCCGACGACTGAAATCCTTCATCTGCTTCAGATACAGAGTTAAAAACAAGCAGCGGCTGAAAAGAGGAGCACAGAAATGTGTCTTACAGCTGATCCAGAGTCAGTTTATCAAGCTGCTGACACACAGAAATGTGTCTTACAGCTGATCCAGAGTCAGTTTATCAAGCTGCTGACACACAGAAATGTGTCTTACAGCTGATCCAGAGTCAGTTTATCAAGCTGCTGACACACAGAAATGTGTCTTACAGCTGATCCAGAGTCAGTTTATCAAGCTGCTGACACACAGAAATGTGTCTTACAGCTGATCCAGAGTCAGTTTATCAAGCTGCTGACACACAGAAATGTGTCTTACAGCTGATCCAGAGTCAGTTTATCAAGCTGCTGACACACAGAAATGTGTCTTACAGCTGATCCAGAGTCAGTTTATCAAGCTGCTGACACACAGAAATGTGTCTTACAGCTGATCCAGAGTCAGTTTATCAAGCTGCTGACACACAGAAATGTGTCTTACAGCTGATCCAGAGTCAGTTTATCAAGCTGCTGACACACAGAAATGTGTCTTACAGCTGATCCAGAGTCAGTTTATCAAGCTGCTGACACACAGAAATGTGTCTTACAGCTGATCCAGAGTCAGTTTATCAAGCTGCTGACACACAGAAATGTGTCTTACAGCTGATCCAGAGTCAGTTTATCAAGCTGCTGACACACAGAAATGTGTCTTACAGCTGATCCAGAGTCAGTTTATCAAGCTGCTGACACACAGAAATGTGTCTTACAGCTGATCCAGAGTCAGTTTATCAAGCTGCTGACACACAGAAATGTGTCTTACAGCTGATCCAGAGTCAGTTTATCAAGCTGCTGACACACAGAAATGTGTCTTACAGCTGATCCAGAGTCAGTTTATCAAGCTGCTGACACACAGAAATGTGTCTTACAGCTGATCCAGAGTCAGTTTATCAAGCTGCTGACACACAGAAATGTGTCTTACAGCTGATCCAGAGTCAGTTTATCAAGCTGCTGACACACAGAAATGTGTCTTACAGCTGATCCAGAGTCAGTTTATCAAGCTGCTGACACACAGAAATGTGTCTTACAGCTGATCCAGAGTCAGTTTATCAAGCTGCTGACACACAGAAATGTGTCTTACAGCTGATCCAGAGTCAGTTTATCAAGCTGCTGACACACAGAAATGTGTCTTACAGCTGATCCAGAGTCAGTTTATCAAGCTGCTGACACACAGAAATGTGTCTTACAGCTGATCCAGAGTCAGTTTATCAAGCTGCTGCTGACACACAGAAATGTGTCTTACAGCTGATCCAGAGCCAGTTTATCAAGCTGCTGCTGACACACAGAAATGTGTCTCACAGCTGATCCAGAGTCAGTTTATCAAGCTGCTCACACACAAACACACACTGACACAGGCACAGAGAGGAGGCGGTGACGCCACAGACAGGAAGTGAAGCATTAACTGAATTCAAACTGCAGGTTTCTCTGGTTTGACACATTTGAACTAATGTAAAAACACAGCGACACATACAAACGCTTCGTGTTGTAACGCAGAATTAATGCAACGATGTTTGACTCTGAGTGTTCGTGATCTCAGAGTCAAACAGTTTGTGTTTCCAGGCTGAGTTAAACCGTGTGCGTGTGGTCAAACACGCTCCAGCGGTCCTGTTCGGTTAGCTGCACCCCTGCTCGCCATCGACAGCGACAGCTTATTTACAGTCAGCGCAGGTACTGAGCGCACGTCGCGTAAACACAACGAGCGCTCAGTCTGACATGTTTCCACGTCTCAGGTCATGTTCGAGCTAAATTAAATCATGAAATCCAGCGTGAGACGGCAGATCAGTTACCAGAGGCTCACATGTTAAAGTGTTCAGCAACAACAGATCGATGTTGGACTCAGTTCGTCCTGAGGCGGCTCCCGGCTGAGCTCGCGATGCCAGAAGCAGCAGGTTGAGGTAGAAACACCGCAGCGCAGCGAAGTCGCCGCTCCGCGCCGCCGCCACACGCTGATTCACAACTCCTGGAAGGGATTGGACACGGTGTATAACACGCTCTCTGTCCGTCCAGAAACCTGTCAGTCAGAGGAACGGCGGCGAGAGGGGCAGCCAGGAGTCAAGAGGTGGGATCGCAACACGCTGACACGCGACAACCCGGAGTTCAACGCCGTTTCCAACCACAGACAGTGTGATGGAGGCGAGTCTGGGCACCAGCCTGAAGGGTTACAGCTCTTTACTCCGAGCTAACGCTTGGAAAATGACGGGAACCTAGCCATCGTCCCCGACTTCCAATCACAGGGAAACACCACAAAAATGGAGTCAGGACTGAAGGTTCTCAGGTTTGTTGCTTTGAACGTAACCTGATCTCACACACACACACACACACACACACACACACACACACACACACACGGCGAGCAGCTTCACTTCAGGGGATTAAACCCACACCTGACCTGACAGGCACCAGGGCTGGAAACAAGTGGTTAATGGGTTTTCCACTGGCTTTGATCCTAAAATCAGACCTAATTTAAATGATTACAGACGTTCGATGACAGTTAATGTGTGAACACGAGGGACGGGTACCGCTCTGACTCCGGATCAGATCCTTTTCAGCCTTTTTAGTCATTATTTAATCAGACAAACCTAATAAATTACAGACAGGATTAGAATTCATTTATACTTTAGTGAAACTAAACGTTTACAGCAGCCAAAACACGCGAGTCATCAGAAAACTCAATCATATCTCATTTCAAGGTGCAAACTGAGCGAAATACAGTAGTTCTGCTTTAGCTTGTTAGCATCAGAGCGCTATTAGCCGAGCTAGCATGCTCTGTTTGTGTTAAACAGACTAAAATCTCTCTTTTCTGCATGTTTAAAGGTTTAATCTTGTTTGGCAGGAGGGTCAATTGTCTTTTTACCTGTGAATGTTTTAGTAAATCTGCAGAAACGAGCGTAACTGGATCGATAAAAACATCAAAATATTGATAAAAACATCAAAATATCAATAAAAACGTGGATTCGCCCGTCCCCGGCGGTCACAGCACATGCTTTTCTCTGGCTGAGACTAAGAAACTACGACAGGAGGCATCATTTTTAGATTTAAATAAAGTTTTAGGGCGCCTGGTGCATCAGCTGGTTGTGATGTCCCTCCCTGGTTGCGTCACATGACCACAGATTCAGGCAAACGTGCAGCATCATCACCATCATCATCACTTCCTCTTTACTCAGGTCACATGCTGGTTTGGTGAACTCTCACAAAGGGACTTCTTAGAGGGCGAGGGGGGGTTAACAGGGTCAGTCAGGGATTGGTGTACACATCACTCCGTTACCATGACAACCCATGATACTCACCGGCAAGGTGGCGTGTTCTACTGGCGTTCCCTACGGCGAGAAACATACATGAAACTGGCTTTTTGGCATTTTGGAGAGTGTGACGGCTGCACGGTCGGATCACGGCGAGGACAGTGGCGGCTCTTTCCACCTGTGTGTGTGTGTGTGTGTGTGTGTAAAGAGTATTGATGGTGCCCGGAGCGTCAAAGCTATGATGCTAACGGAGATCTCACTAAGTCCTAGGCAAACACACGAAGAAGAGGCTGCGCCAAAACCTCCTCGGCGCAGCAGCTGCAGGAAACTGGAGTGCGGCGGTCGGAGGAGAGTCCGGCACTTCCTGTCTAATTTACACATGGCTGTTTTCGTTCCGCAGGCCGCGTCAAGCCCGACACCGGCTCCATCTTTGAATCCGAGCTCAGCAGTTAGCAGTTAGCTCCTATTAGCTGCTGCACAGGTGTGTGTGTGTGTGTGTGTGTGTGTGCGCTGCTGCAGAAATGTGAGCCTGCTCAGTTTTCATGGTGCGTGTCTGCGTCCACACACACACACACGCAGGCTGCTGCAGGAATGTTGCTGTGTCACGGTGAACCTTCGTTTGACGAACACGCCGCCGCCGCTGGCTCAGTGATCTGGCTCCAGACATCTCCAGATTTCATTCGGCCTCTGTGCAGGGTCTCCCACCTCAAGCCGTCCCTCCCTCCCCCTCCCTCCCCCTCTCTCCCCCCCTGTTGAAACCCCCTGCAGACTCTTCTGTGTTTCCATCGTCCCCCTCAGACTCAAACCTGGCAGAAACACTGCTCACTTCTCTTCCAAGCGTCCGTCTGCCCGGGCTCAAACGTTCTAACACAAGACGTCGTCGTTTTTCTTATTTCATCAGCTTTGACCTGAGATTTTGTCGTAATTAGGATGAAAATGTATTTTGTGAAGCCGCTGCAACATTGGAAGGATCAAAATCCTCGAGTGCGACACAGGTCACAGCGACCTTGACCTTTGACCTCGGGCGTCTAACCAGTTCATGGTTGAGTCTGTGCCAATGTGTTCCTGAAATCACGGGACGGACGGAAAACCTTAAATAAAGTGTGATCCTGACTCTACGCCGTCTCCTCCTACATCAAAACGTCACGGGAACAAACCTGGACGCCGCAGCTGGACGCCGTCTTCCCGTTTGAACAGTGTTACACGCTCACAGTCGGCGTGTCGGTTCCTGTTTTTGACAAACTAGCGGCTGTAAAAGCTGTTTTCAGCAGCTCAGCTTTCAATCGGGCTGCGACATTTAACGTACATGCGGCGGTGCCGGCAGTGGTCGCCATGGTAACAGCAGTAAAAGCAGTGGCCCTGCCTTCGGTGGTGTCGCCGGTTCATTTCAGTGTAACTCAACTCTTTCATGCGACCGCCTCCTGTTTCACAGGGTCATACCACCCAGCTTTTTAGATCCATAGCATCTGATCTACTTAGGAGGCCCCTGCTCTGTGTGTGTGTGTGAGAAAGTGTGTGTGTGTGTGTGTGTGTGTGTGTGTGTGAGAAAGTGTGTGTGTGTGTGTGTGTGACGGGGTCATGTCCAGGGCTCGTGAGGGTGAGGTTGAGGGGGGGCGGTGCAGGAAAAGCTTCTTAGAAGTGCTGGAAAACACTTAGCTCGACCACCTTGTGTGTGTGGCCTTGTGGCCTTGTGACCCGCTCTGGCCAAATCTGTGTGCAATCACCTTAAACCTGTGTGTGTGTGTGTGTGTGTGTGTGTGTGTGTGAAATGAAATATAGCGTGTGTATAACTGTGATCATGTTGAACTTGCAGGTTTTCCAGTAACACATCAATGTGCTGTTAACAGCTGCTGGTTGAACTCTGACCTCAGGCCTGAAGCTTTGATTCACTGTTCTGCTCTTTATTTAAATTATGTTCCACTCATTTCACATTTTATCTGTGATCATGAGTCAGGACACCGCCATCGAGCATCTGCTGCACGTTCACTTTGAGCTGAGAGAGCGATGCTCCTGGAGTCAGACCTCATCTTCCTCTGCTCCACGGGCTCACTCTTCTTCTTCTTCTTCTTCCTCTGCTCCACGGGCTCACTCTTCTTCTTCTTCTTCCTCTGCTCCACGGGCTCACTCTTCTTCTTCTTCTTCCTCTGCTCCACGGTCTCACTCTTCTTCTTCTTCTTCCTCTGCTCCACGGGCTCACTCTTCTTCTCCTTCACCCTTCTGTTCCTACTCTCAATCTCCTGTTCCTGCATCAGCTTCTTCTTCATCTGCTTCACCGTCCTCATCACCATCTTCTCAGAAGTCTTCCTGCCCTTCATCTCCCTTCTGTTCCTCTTCTCAAACGTCTTCCTCTTCCTCTTCTCCTCTTCCTCTTCACCGTCCTGCTCTTCTTCTTCGTCTTTTTCCTAACCTACTTCTACTTCACCCTATACATTCTCCTCTTCCTCATCTTCTCCATCCTCTTCTTTATCTTTCTCTCCTTCCTCTTCCTCTCATTCTTCACCCTTCTGTTCCTCTTCTCAAACTTCTCCTTCCTCCTCCTCCTCTCAGCAGCAGCACAACAGTTTTCATTTGTTTCCCAGCATTTAAACACCTCCTGCTCCTGAACATTAGCATGTTTGGCTAAAGATACAAGTTTAATCTTATCAGTTAATGTATAATGAAGACATCACCGACACCCGGCGCTCTGCGCTGCCCACACCCCCGTCAGAGCGCGCAGCGTCACTGTGGCGCGGCGGTGGAGTCAATGGCCTGAGCCGCGGCGTAATCCGGCGCTGCCGACCCGACCGGCTCACCCTTTAATGAGCTTAACGGGCCCCATGTTAACGATCTAACCCGTAACGAGCTGATACTCTAACGAACTAAAGCAGATTGTCCCGCAATGTGATGTCTCACCCTCAGACCTGGAGCCAGCCAGACCGCAGGGTGAGCTTATGTAAACACACACACACACACACACACACACACACACACACACACTGTACCAAATGTTCAGACATGTAAACACTCCCAGGCATAAAAATAAAACAACTGTTGGCTGTTTTGTTTTATTTGTTTTCTACTTTTACTTTAAATTTAAAGGAATAATGCAAAACTTCAGCAAACATGAACCATATTTAAACAGCAGAGCTGAGCAAAGGTCCCACACTGCCAAAGTAAAGGCTGTGTCCTTTGTGTCTGCAGCCTCATTAATTAAATTTAATGTCATTTAATTAATAAGATTTAAATCCTTTATTAAAGCTTTTTATTGTCGATTATTTGTTTAGAAACTGTAAATAATCAAGTTTATTATTATCATCATCATCATCATTATTATTATCATGGTGCGTGTGTGTGTGTGTGTGTGTGTGTGTGTGCACTCACCGGCAGGTTGGTGAACACGCTGAAGGTGCTCTTCAGGAAGGCGATCAGGTCGATCAGGTAGTCGCTGGTGTTCAGAGTCCCGCCCCCCTGCACCGCCGCCATCCAATCGTAGTCAGCCAGCTGCAGGAACTGGTCGATCTTGGCGTTCAGGCTGGTGTAGATCTCCGCCTCGGCCGCGTGGCGAGCGTCCTGCAGGCGGACGGAGGTCGGACTGACAGGTGAGTGTGTGTGTGAAGGAGAACATTAAAGCAGAGAAGAAGAAGAAGAAGTGTGAAACAGGAAGCGCACCTTGAAGGTGGAGGTGCCGTACAGCTTGGTGGCGTTCACCGTGTCCGGCGGCACGTTCGTGATGTTGGATATGAACTCCTCCAGGAAGTGGCAGCTCTGCTCCAGGTGGGTGGTGTTTATGATCACCTGCACCAGCTGCACGGCAAACGAGACGAGCCCACGGTGACTCCGGGTGCGTTTGATTCGTTCACACGGCAGAGGTGAACCAAATCAAACGCACAGCGTGTTGTGAAGGCATGAGGGAGGTGTGAAGCAACAAAACTGTTTGTATTAATGTGACTTATTGTATAAATAAAAGTAAACAACAACAACAGCAGCGGCGGCGGCAAGTTGAAAAGAGGAACCGTCTGTTTTTGTGAGTAAATGAGCCGGATCGCCGCGAGCAAACACCAGCAGGTCGTTCCCTGCATGAAGGATGAACACACACACACACACACACACACACACACACACACACTGTACCTCTGCCAGCCCGACATTCTTCTTCTTAATGGCGTACTGCAGACAGTTGCTCAGGGTTCTGGTCAGCAGCAGATTGGTCGACTTGCGGATCATATCGTCGACCTCCGTGGAGCTGTGGACACACACACGTGGACACACACACACACACACACACACAGAAGGGCAGAGAGTCAGCGACTGTGCAGCAGCGAGCCCTTCCTGAGCTGCTGCGTCTCAACGCCAGCACAAACAGTTTAAGTGAATTTCTCAGTCTGCGTTCCTCTGCGTTTGGAAAAAGCCTGTCGGCCAATTACCATCGAGTGTGTGAGCGCGTTACGAGCCGCCGCCTCATCAGGAGCCTGATGTTGCTTTAAATCTCCCGACTGATGACAAACGCAGTCCCTGTTTGTCACCTGCTCTGAGTCCTAACAGTCCTAAAGCTGCCACCAGCGAGCCGCGGCGCTGTCGAGTCCGGAGCGAGCTCAAGTTCCCCGTGAAAACAAACGTCTGGCGGCGCTCATCAGACCCACTTACAGGATCCTGACAAACCGGCGGCGCTGCTGTGTTTGAAATGTGGCGCGATGTTCGGTGAAGGAAGCCAGACCCCGACACAAGAACCGGCTTTTTCACCCGCACCTCTCCCGCCGCTGTTCCTGGAAGACGCGCAAAGAGACGAACGGAGGCCAAGTGCACGGAAAGGTCAGAGGAGGTCACACACACACACACACACACACACACAGATAATCAGCAGAAACAGAAGAAGAATCCGTGTTCGAGTGTGTTTCACTGTGTGTCTGATTCCAGCGTCCTGTGGGTAACACACACACATTCCAAACAAATCAGTAAATTAGCTGCGCCTGGAATTCACCCTAAACACACACACACACACACACACACACACACACACACACCGTGTCGCCTGGAGGGAGAACGAGCGCTGGAATTCCAAAACTCGCCCCGTTTCCAAAAAAACGGAGCAGGAATCCTAAAAACGTTCCGACGATTTGGAGCAGGGGGGAAATTCCTGCAGCGGCAGAAGTGCCGAGTGGACAAAAATGGAGTGTGTGTGTGTGTGTGTGTGTGTGTGGAGAGTGGCAAAAAGTCAATGTATGCAAGTGAACTCTGCAGGCACACACACACACACACACGCGCGCCGCAGAAGCGGGATTGAGTTTCATTGTGTTCACGCCGCCATCAGTCACAATAAACGCTCGGTGGCCGGCGCTGTCAGGAGGAAGCCAAGAGCCTCCGGCGCGGGAACGCTCGCGCCGCGGCGAGGGACGGATGGAGGAGTTTCCTAAAAATACGCAGAAGAAGAAACGACAACAACAAAAGGAGGAGAAGAAGAAGAAGACAGAGCCGAGTCAGCAGAGGGAACAGAGAGAGGTTAGAGCGCACGTCGGCAGGAGGCCACAGGTATGCATGTGCTGTACACCACACACACACACACACACACACACACACAGAGACACACACAGAGACACACACACACTCCTCCGCAGAGCGTGCACTGACTGTGCCCACGTATAATAGAAATCAACTGTGGTCATCAACATGCCAGCCAAGTACACTCTGCCCTGTGTGTGTGTGTGTGTGTGTGTGTGTGTACATACTTTCTGTATGCAGTGATGAATCACAATCATCAAGTCATTTATGAAGACAGACGACTTGAATGTTTAGAGAATAACATGTTTGTGCTTTCGACACATTTTGGTTTCATTTTGAAGCACGCCGACCAAAAACATGCTAACGTGCTAACCAGCTAGCTATCCAAAGAGTATTTTCCTGCAGAGCTGCAGAGCCTGAGCGTGTCGAGCTAACTGCGGCGAGGTTTCCACCTCTACTCGTCACGAGATGATTCTGTTGGTCCCGACTGAGGGCGAAGCGGTCGCTGATGAGCCAAACTGATGCGCCTGATGAATGCTTCGCTGCAGCAGCTGGTGCAACAGTTTCCCCTGCGTACATCTATGAAACAGCTGCACACCGCTAACATGTTTTAAGCTAGTTAGCGTGCGACAATGACGCCAACATCGCTGAGAACTGGCTTCAGTGTTTTACTTATTTACAATAAACATGGTCCAGTTTTCATCGCTGTGACGTCCAGACGAGGCCTCAGCCCAGTTCTGATTGGTTCCACACAGAACAAACTGTGACACCTGTGACTCATGAGACCCTGGAGCTCTTTGGCAGCAGGCAGGCGGCGTCTGGATCTCCACGCCGGCGTCTGGATCTCCACGCCGGCGTCTGGATCTCCACGCCGGTGTCTGTGATCGAACAGGCAGCGCTCGGGTTCGACGCATGCGATTTGACTTTGAGCCGTTTTGTCTTTGCCAAGCAGTTGTTTTCACTTTGGTCCCCGCGCTGCCTCTGCTCCCCGTCTCTGCCCCAACCGGGCGCGCCGAGCGTGCATGCTCCTTCTCAGCAACACCCCGCTTCATATTCCACACATTCGCACCCGCCGTCCTCCCAGCGCTGGGCCGGAGGTCGTGCGTCGGGTGTTCGGCTCGGGGGCATCTCCGCGGCGCGGTTTCACCTTTTAGGTTCAATTCAACCTCCAGGCTGCAGGGTTGACGTCTTTCCCACCGGTTTTCATGCCAACGCCACCTCATCTCCAGCTTCCCCTGAGCAGCCTCCATCGGCGCGGTTCATCCTGCCAAAGGTCTGAAGTAACGAACGTCTATCGCTCCGAACGTTTTTCCTACTGGTGTTTCCTGTTGACGCCGAGGCACGGACTCACTTAACATCCAAAAGTGTGCAATGAGCTGCAGACGCTCCCAGGAAGTTGGCAGAAAGTGTTCTTCCTGAGCCCAGACATCGGTCACGCATGTGCAAACAATGAACGCGGCGATCTCCTCGGATGCTACAGGCCACTGATGTGTGACAGTCGGCTCACTGGCGAACATGTGAGTCTC
The DNA here is from genome assembly GCA_008933995.1 of Datnioides undecimradiatus. Classification (NCBI taxonomy): domain Eukaryota; kingdom Metazoa; phylum Chordata; class Actinopteri; order Lobotiformes; family Datnioididae; genus Datnioides; species Datnioides undecimradiatus. The sequence goes on along the minus strand of WARS01000063.1, from coordinate 624,002 downwards.
AGCCCGTCGTCCGCGTGTGAATCCCTCGTTAAATCAGGAACATCTGAAACGTGGCGCGTCAACACCAATTAGGACGGAGACGAGAAAACAAACAGCAGAGCTTCTTAAAACCCACGATGGGAACGTTACTGAGAACAGAACGATCCATCGCCAGATTATTGGCTATTGATAACATGGCTGAAGCTCTGTCACTGGGGAACAATTTGTTTTAGCACTTCAGGAGGAGGAGGAGGAGGAACAATAGAAGCAGGAGAAGAATCGTCAGGAGAAGAAGAAGAAAGAGGAAGGAGGAGGAGGACATGGAGAAGGATAAGAGGGAAAGGGAGGAGGAGAAGAAGCTTAGGAGAAGGAATGAAGGAGGAGGAGCAGGAGAAGAACAAGAAAAAAGGAACAAAGACGCAAAGAAGGAGAAGGAGACAGAGAAGGATGAGGAAGAGGAGAAGAAGGAGGTGGAGATAGAGAAGGAGGGCTGGATGGAGAAGGAGAAGGATGAGATGGAGAAGGTGGAGCAGCAGAAGCAGGAGGAGGAGGATTTGAGTAGCAGGAGGAAGAAGAAAGAGGAAGAAGGAGGAGGAGGAGGTTGAGGAGGAGAAGATAAGGAGAAGAGGGGAAAAGGAGAAGGAGATTGAGAACAAGAAAAAAGGAACAAGATGGAGGAAAAGAAGGAGAAGTAGGCGGAGGAGGAGGAAGAGGAGAAGAAGAAGAAGAGAAGGAGCAGGATGAGATGAAGGAGGTGGAGGAGAAGTAAGATAAGTAGAGGAGGAGGAGGAGGAGAACATTGGCCAGTTACAGCCGAGGCCGAGGGGAGTGAGACGTCTGACGATCACCAGAGTTACCGCAGGGCATCCCGACGCCGACGGCAGACAGCCAATCAGATTTCAGGCAAAACCTGCGAAATGTTTCAGAGACACGTCAGTCGCCACGGACGACGCTGCATAAACACACGCGCACACACACACACACACACACTTTCCATCAAACCTGCCTGTAGAACAGAGGTTAAGGTCAAAGGTCGGGAGGATCAATGACCACAGTCCTGCTCCACCATCCCGTCTGCATCCGTGTGCGTGCATGTGTGTGTGTGTGTGTGTGTGTGTGTTTGAAGCGGGGCAGGAAGGCGTGCCGCCGCGGTAACCAGATAGCAGCGTGGCGCGGGACCGGCGAAATCAAGCCAGGTCAAACAGCAGGAGCGGTTAGCCTGATTGAGAAGGGCGATTAGCGCTGTCTGGTCAGCGGAGGGAAACATCTGTCTGCACGTTCCTCAGTTCAGACGTGATTTCAGAGGGCTGCGCAGGAATTCAGCCAATCAGACGGAAACAAAATGAGCGATGAGTCTTCGCTGCGTGCTCGGTAACGACACCTCTGCATGGAAACGTCGCTGTAACGCTTTAGCTGGAGCTAACGTTGACCTGATCTGTTGAGTTTGACAGCGTGCGGCAGCGGCGGCCTGTGTCGCCTGCAGAGAGCGGACAAAGTGTCTGCTCTGCACACGGCGGTTGCACACGGTTGCACGTGCCTCACTGCTGGAGCTCACTTTACCCAGAGAGCGTGAGGTCCCTGAACACACCACCGGTGTGTTTCCTCAGTGCACAGCCTCGTTACCCTGTCAGACTATATATATACGCTCATGCTGCTGTCTCCTCTGCTGAGTCCTGGTTAATCGGAGCTACTGAGCGGCCTCTCCGGTCCGCACAGGCCGCCGTCAGCGTGTAAACACACACGCCGGCGGTCTGCGCTTCGTCCCGTCGTCTCCTTCTCCCATTATCCCGACTCTTCCCTTTGATTAGACGACCGTTCTGCCCCGCTCCCCCTCCTCCATCACTCCTCCTCTTCCTGTCTCCGTCCCTCTCTTTCTTCCACCGGTCACGGATCAATGGCACCTCGCTGGTTCCCAGCCCCCACGGAGAATCAACACACACACACACACACACACACACACACACACACACACACACACAGAAGCATCTACACAAACAGTCGGACACGCCGAGCACAGTGTGTTCTCCTGTAAAACAAGCATGACAGCGTGTGTGTTTATGTGCACATGTATGAGCCCATGTCTGTGTGTGTGTGTGTGTGTGTGTGTGTCTGGCGGAGTCCCAGCCGTGTGGGATCCTTCTGGACGGTGGAAGTCGTTCCCTGATTGCTCGTCTCCGCGGCAGAAAAGTAGCTGCATTGTTTTAGTTAATTCTTCCATCAACCGTAACCAGTACACACACACACACACACACACACAGACACACACACACACACACACACACTCAGGAGGTTACTGTTTAACCTCGACAGAACATGGAACAGAAGCTTGATTGCTAAGCGTGCGTGTGTGTGTGTGTGTGTGTGTGTGTGCTCCTCTGGGCCAGATCTAATGAGACAAAGATTCCCCGGATCCAATGGAAAGTCTGATCAGTCCCAGTGTGTGTGTGTGTGTGAGTGCGTGTGTGTGAGAGAGCGAGCACGAGGCGATGGCAGACAGTGATTTGCAGGATGGGGGAGCTCAGGTGTGCGGCGCGGCGCGGCGCTCCCCTGTGTGTTGTTTCTGCGTCACGGCATCACGAAAGACGTCACAGAGGGTTAACGCGGAAAGCAAGATGGCGGACCGATCAGTGCGGGAGCTGAACCTCCGCGGCTCCTGCAGAGTCATGTGACCCAGGCTGGAACACGCTGAGTGTGAGAGAAGCTCCCGCCTGGTGGGCGGGCTGTGCGCTGTGACTGTGGGCGGGGCTTCATCTGGTACAACTGAGCCAAGAAACGCGGCGCAGACACAGAAAGGTCGAGTCAGCGTGTGTGTGCGTACCTGAGGTGCAGGTCCTCGGAGTACTTCAGACAGGCGTAGATGAACTCCTTGAGCTGGCAGTAGACCTTCGGCACGAACTCGGAGAAGGGAAGCTTCTTGGGGAAGGGGAGCTGCGGGGAAACAACACGACAGATGTCCCATCAAACGCCACTCGCCTCTCATTACACACCTCGCACGCCAACGACCTCCTGACGAGCAGGTGCGACACATCTCTCCCTCCCTCCGTACCTTTTCCAGCTCGGGGTCTTGCAGGGGAAACTGGGAAGTGTAGTGTCTGTACTCCTGCTCTGTGGAGACCGGGATGGGGCTGTAGTTGTCCTGGTCCAGCACCTGCCTGCACAAACAAACAAACAAACAAATGGTTTAAAAATGGAGGAATGAGTGAGGCACGCGCACACGCACACACACACACACACACACACACACACACACACACACTCGTCCCATCGGGGGTCGTTCTGATGCCTGAGGCTTTGTGGCCCCCCCCCCCCCCCCCCTCGTTGGCGCTGCAGAGTTCGGACGTTCCAACGTTCCATGGAGAGGCCGTGAACCGGAGAGCGCTCCCTCGCCAACAATACAACACAACATTCCTGTGGCTTCCCCAGTGTGTGTGTGTGTGTGTGTGTGTGTGTGTGAAAGAAAGACAGAAAGAGAGAGAGAGAGTGTGTGTGTGTTTGTTTGCCCGCTCCAAGTCCCACTGGTGTCATTGGACAAAAAGCGATGGTGAAACAATGGCATGTAAGCCTGAACACACACACACACACACACACACACACACACTCACACACACACACACACTCTTGTCGGGGTACTACCCATCCTGCAGGGCAGAGAATGTTCCGGACGTTTGCTTTAAAACACTTCCTCTCTCTCGCTGCTCGTAAAACTTCAAAACCAGGACGAGGAAGTTTCCCACAAACCAACACGCCTAAAGTGTGTGTGTGTGTGTGTGTGTGTGTGTGTGTGTGTGTGTGGCGGCCCCACAATCTCCTCTTTGCGCCCTTGTGACCTTATTACTAGAAAGGGGAAGGTCAGTGCAGCACGCACCCTCTCACACGTCCTCGGCTACTGAAAAACAAACCGCCGGTCTCACACACACACACACGCAGAAGGCTTCTCGTCTCTGATTGGTCGGTACCTGAAGGTGATGTTCCACCTCTTGAGCAGGATTTCTCCGTACTGCTCCCTCATCTCCAGCAGCATGTCAAACAGCTGCGACACCGGGAAGCCGTAACCCTGCGGGGGGCACACAGAGAGACCGGTCAGTGTGAGGCTGCACCTGAACGCCTCGTCAGCTTAACGTGTGATCGATTAAACATTTCCTGATTATTTAATCAGTCAAGTCGATTAATGAGAAAACAAAGCACAGATGAGTTAGCAGGTGAGCAGGTGTTTGTGTTTGTTTAGATTCTCAGAGCCACATTACAGAGACCGCGATGTAAACAACAAATAATGCAGCGAAGGAGAAAGAAGGAGGAGGAGGAGAAGAAGAGGGAGAAGGAAAAGAGGAAGAGGAGAAGAAGGAATAAGGAAAAGAAGAAGAGGAAGGAGAAGGAGAAGAGGAAGGAGAAGGAGAAGAGGAAGGAGAAGGAGGAGGAATAAGAAGAGGAAGAGGAAGAAGGAGAAGAAGAGGAAGAAGGAGAAGGAGAAGAAGAGGAAGAAGGAGAAGGAGGAGGAATAAGAAGAGGAAGAAGGAGAAGGAATAAGAAGAAGAAGAGGAAGAAGAAGAAGGAGAAGAGGAGGAGGGTGAGCTCAGCCTGTCAGTGGCACCTCATCACTTCATGTGAATGGCGTTTGGGCATCGCAGCGTCCGCTCATCGCCTCCCCTCATCGCCTCCCCTCCATCCTTCGCTCTCACTCATCTACGACTGTTTCCCACCACCCCTCCCCACCTCCATCCTCCCCCACCTCCTCCCTCCCATCCATCACACTCAGTCCATCCAGGCTGGTCCAGCGTTACAAACTGACGGCGGATAATGAACGTCTCTCCGGTCGATCTAAGAAAGAAACTCTTTCTTCGCCGTTTTGGCCGGCGTCCATTTTTAAACTACGAAACGCATTCGAATGAGTTTCACGAGCCTCTGGGGTCAAACAGCCTGCATGGCATGAGCCGAGACACACACACACACACACACACACACACACACACACACACGTACCTGCAGCGTATCAGCGAACAGGACGATGAGGTTCTTCAGATCCAGCACCAGGTCGGGGTCGTCGCAGTACGACTGGCGGGGAGACGGGCGGGCGTCAGAGTGCTTCTCACACACGTGTGCATCAACCTGGTGTGTGTGTGTGTGTGTGCATCCTTACAGAGTGCGTCCTCAGCGCCGCCACAATTTTGGACAACGCCAGCTCCCACAGCTCCTCCACGTACGCCCTGTTGACCAAACCCTGCGTGGTGTGAAGGACGTGGTCCTCCACGACAAAGAAGCTGGACGGAGGGAGACGGACGGGACACGCACATGATCCCAAACCCCCCAAATACAGTTTCATACAGAGGAGAACACATAAAACAGGACGAAATCCAGGGGAAAACACTGTCAAACTGTGTTCATCAAGAACCTACAAATCATGTGGCGACCCTGAACGCAGCACGGGTCAGCCCGGGCATCTTTGCGTCGCTCAGAGCAGCGGACACACCTGAGACACACCTCAGGTTAACCTCCGCTCTTCGGCTGACGCTAGCTGATTAGCAAATTAGCACCCCTGGGTTTCACAGACAACTTCCTGTACAGGAGGCAGGAAGTCAGCCGCCGACATGAAACGTGTTTCTGACGCAAAGTTTGACCTTTTAACGCGACCTGCTGTTTGTTTTCTTGTTTTGTTTACGCTCGTGACGCCACCGCGCGAGACTGTTTGTTTACGCTGCTCGGTGCAAACGAGCCGACTTTGCATCAACGAGTCTGACTTCACGCCATCGAGCGCCCGGTTTCAGCAAAGGTTGAACTGCGATGGGCGAGAGACGCAGGATGGGAATAACAGACCTGAGAGTGTGTGTGTGTGTGTGTGTGTGTGTGTGTTAGTGTCCAGTCTTTGTTTATAGAAGCGTCTGCTTCAGTCAGACAGACAGAAGGAATAACAGCAACGAGCCAACCGCCATCACACACACTCTATCAATCGTCACCACCGTGTGTGTGTGTGTGTGTGTGTGTGTGTGTGTGTGTGTGTGTGTGGGCAGTGGATGGAGTGATGGATGAGGGGGCGGGTGAATGTGGGCAGGGAGCGCTGAGCGAGTCTGGGAACAGAACGGTGAAAAGACGTCGAACGGCGAAATGAAACGAGGTGCCGCCGAGCGCCGAACGCTCCTCTGTCTCGCCGTCTGTCCGCCGCCAAGTTACACAGGAGGCTCGCACAATGGGTGGACGGACGGGGAGAAAATGGTGGATGGTTGACAGATTGATGAGGAAACTGAGGGAAGGGCGGGCGCCACGGCGATGGGTACACGCAGGGACGTCGACCAATCAGAGCATCCGCCCACAAACCCTCCATTAACCTCAGATTCTGCCTGCTCCACATCGATATTCCCCGCTGTCTTTCGTCCATTTTGGCCGCTACAGCGCTTTGAGTGCTCGGCGCGGCGTGCAAACAGGAAGTAGTTCAGATTAACGCAGTGTTTTTATGGTTAAAACCCCGCTGCAGACGCGTCGGACAGACACACAAAGTAAAGACGGACGCACTCACCCAACAATCTGATTGAAGTACCGCCTGTAGCCCTCCAGGGTTTCATGCTGCAAGTGTGAAAGACACACGGGGGGGGGGGGGATAAACAGTCCAAACAAACAAAAACATAAACAAAAACTCTATTTTTATCATTATAAACGCAGAAATATCAGAAAATGTGTTCATTTAACTTCAGATATAGAGTAAGGAGTGTGTGCAGGTGAAGTTAGCAGTGTGTGGACATAAAGGTGCACACACACACACACACACACACACACACACACACACACACACACAGAGTGAGGGTGCAGGGTCGTACCATGTTAGAGTGGGGCTGCAGCACGAGGCGCGCCTGTTTCCTCCTCTGCTTTCTGTAGTAGTTCTCAAACACATCGCGCAAGCCCTGAGACACAGAGCACAGGTGAGGAGGGGAGGCCGGGTGGGGGAGGTGAGGAGGGGGAGGTGGAGGGGACAGGTACACACATCACAGCGCGACATGAAGTTGGATTAAAACCCTGCTTTCAGTGAGCAGCAGGGGCACGAGCTGCATCACTGCAGCACTGAAATAAACAAATAAACAAACAAAGAAACAAAACATCACAAACAGAGGCCGGTGTGAATAAAACAGGGTCGTCAGCTGCTGTTTAAGACGCCACCCGCAGCAGACACTGATTGATTGTTCGACTGGATTGATACCGTCTCTAGTTTGGCTATTTCTACAACATCGACGCAGAGACGCGCCGATCCCGAGGTCGCTCACTCTGTCGCCATGGAAACTGCGCTCAGTGTGAGACGTGCATCATGTGTGGACGATCCCGGGACGACTCGCTGAGGCGGGTGGAGGGGAAACACGCTCGTCCACCCTGGACGAACTATGAATGAGGCACAACCGCCAGAGCTGACTCAGCATTTTTAAAGACTCATTCTGATTGGACGGCGCTCGTTTCTCCATGTTTTCCATCTGTTTCTTTGCAGTCGATCGTGTTCAGGTCAACAGCTCTGGACTCTTCCTGACAGGTTTGAGGTGGTCGCTGATGTCAGGACGAGGGCGAGGAGCGTGGCGAGGCATCAAACCGAACGTTAGCGCCGCCGGGCGACGGCGGGGTCGAGACGAGGTCATGAGAGCGGCCGAGAGAACGTGTGTTTGACGTGTTTGACTGAGTCGCTGCTGGGTTTGGGTTGGCGTCACTGGTCAGACAGACACACACACACACACACAGACACACACACACACACATAAAACCAGAGCCAGCTTTCTAAACTCGACCACCTCATATCTTTTTCTTCCATTACACAGAAGCTCCAACTCTTATCTCTCTCTCAGCACTGTGTCTGTGTGTGTGTGTGTGTGTGTGTGTGTGTGTGTGTGTGTGTGTGTGTGGTGTGTGTGCGCTCTAGGTCTATCTAAGACCTGAACCAGGACCCAAAGTCCTCAGTGTGAGCTCAGAGATATGAGCTCAGGACTGCTGATAACACGACATGGCCCCTTTCACCCCCAGGCCAGGCCAGACCACCACACACACACACACACACACACACACACACACACACACACACACACACACACACACACAGACCTGTACCTGCTGTGCTAGGACGAGGTGAGATACGGAGTAAAACCAGACTTTATGTGATTTTAACAAACACGTCTTTGTGTGTTTCATCTCTGCCTTTTAACACAAACACTGTTTAATAACTGCTGATCTCTGATTATTTGATGATTGACACTTTGTTTTTGTTTTTGTTTGGTGTTTACTACAGTCAAAAGATCGCTGACAGACACATGTAACGCAGTATACAGCCTGCGTTTCCCATAATGCATTTGGTTTTATTTATGTTGCACATCAACCGCATGAACGGACCTGCAGTGTTAACCTGCTGCCCTCTGCAGGACAGCTCTGCGCAGTGACGCCATGACCTCGCTACCCCTCGGACAGGAAGCTGAAGCTGCCGCGCCGCAGAACGCGGGAGCGGCTGCGGTCTGTGTAAACGCTGCAGCTTTTTAGTTTTAAACGTAGCCACGCTCCCGCCGCCTGCGTCCGAGCCTCAGCTCTGATAAAAACAATGGCCTTTCCAACGTAACAGCGAGGACACGAAAGAGGATTACTATAAAAGGGTGTGGGGCCAACTTAAACTTTAATCCTTTGATCGACCTCGTGAACAATGTCCGCTGAAAAGTCATGCTTAAACAGAATAATAAAGCTGCTGTTGACGCATGAATGTCAGCGCTCCGCATCCAGACGCTGTTTTGGAACGGCGTTTGGTTTGAAGTGGCTGAAACGGGCTGTTTGATTCTTCTAATTCTACCGACCAGCCAAACAATGTGTTTTCAGCAGAGCAGCGGCATCCAACGGCCCTGAACTCCTCATTACACGGAGCTCGATCTCCCAGAGAGAGAGAGTGCAGAGGTGAAACACAGGGCTCTGCGTGTGTGTGTGTGTGTGTAAAGCAGCGGTATGAAGACAGAGAAGCACAGGCCAAACAGTGGAACGAGCAGAAAATAAAAGAACATGAATGAAATGCAGAAGGAAAATCTTATTTAAAATGTAAAAGTTTAGAGAAACAAATGAGAATTTGAGAAGGAGAAGCAAAGGAGAAACAGCCAAATGAAAAGATGAAAAACAGGAACAAAAGACAGGAAAACATTAAGAAACAAACGAGAAAATGACAAAAAGACGGAACGGAAGCAGGAAAACAGACGAGACGCCGCTAAAGAAATGAAGACGCATCAGAAAGTTAAAAGCAAAGAGGCGAAAACGCAGAAAAACAAGAAAGAACTCAGATGAAATAAAGTCGAACATCCCGGCTGACACAGAGCAGCACAGCACACCGAACAAAGCAGCCCAGCACACCTACTCAGCGAAATACAGCACACTCAGCACACTCATCAGCGAGTCTCAGCACACTCAGCACACTCATCAGCGAGTCTCAGCACACTCAGCACACTCATCAGCGAGTCTCAGCACACTCAGCACACTCATCATGGAAGTCTCAGCACACTCAGCACACTTACCAGCGTAGTCTCAGCACACTCTATCAGCGAAGTCTCAGCACACTCATCAGCGAAGTCCAGCACACTCAGCACACTCCATCAGTGAGTCTCAGCACTCATCAGTGAGTCTCAGCACACTCATCAGTGAGCCCAGCACAGGTGCTTCCACCGCAACACGCTGCACGGGCGTTTGTGAGCCATCCAGCACGCGATCTACAGCACGCTGGATCTACAGCACGCTGATCTACAGCACGCCAGATCTACAGCACTGATCTACAGCACGCCAACTCTGCTGCGCTTAACAACACAGCTTCATTCCATTGGGCTCCTACTTACATGCTAATCTGCTAATGCTAACAGACAGTTATCAAGCTAATTAGCTCAGCGGCTAACGGGACAGTCTAAGTGCGTGTTCTGCGGCGAGCAACGGGGATAAAGAGCCACGCGAGCGTCGTCCATTTTGGCTCTGGGTTCAGGACAGTTGGCTGCTGGCGCTAATGTGCACCGATGTGAATATCCCTGTGCAGGCTCACCTTGGTCTCGCCAGGCTGCCGCCTCCTCCTCCGCCTCCCGCCTCCGTGGTTAGCCGCGCCCCTGAGCCATCTCCTGACTGCCTCCGTCTACAGTTTCCTATGGTAGCTTAAATAAAAGGAGCATTGTTCAAAGTTCGGACGCCGCCTGAAAGTGCTGGCGCGGGCTGGAAAATCATGGACTTTTAAAAAACCTGGAAAAGAGAAGGAGGAGGAGGAGGGGAAGGGGTGAGGAGGAGGAGGGGTGAGGAGGAATGAGATGGGGGGGCAGCGGTCTTATCAGTAAATGGGATTGTACGTCCAGGTTACTAGACAAATAAATGAAACAGGTTATACGGACGCGTTTCATGGCTAGTACGAAGCCACTAATCTAACAAAACGGGTGTGTGTGTGGGTGTGTGCGTGAGAGTGTGTGCGTGAGTGTGAGAGTGTGTGTGTGTGAGGATGATTTTCCAGTCGATCCTTCGCCTGTGCTGGATGCACTGGTCTGATTTTTACTGTTATGTACACCATGTGAATGGACTAAACAGAGTGTGTGTGTCCCTGTCCGCGTGAGCGGAAAGTGTAGAGAGAGAGAGAGAGAGGTAAAGGCGCAAGGCAGTGTGTGTGTTAAAGGGAGAGTCCAAAAAGAAAAACACTTAAAATAAGAGGAAGGAGTGAAGAAACAGATTAACAGAGTGTGTGTGTGTGTGTGTGTGTGTGTGTGTGTGTGTGTGTGGAGTGTGTGTGTGAGTGTGTGAGTGTGTGTGGTGGTGCTGACCTCAGGGGTGAACAGGTCAGACCTTTCAACACCTCCTGAGACAGAACACACTCCTTTCCCTCTCCGCCTCCTCATCCTTATGCTCCCCTCCTCCTCCTCCTCCTCCTCCCCCCCCTGTAGTCCTCCCACCCTGCAGTTCCCTCCACCCCTGCAGTCACCCCCTGTGGTTGTAGTTTTCACCTCTTCCTGTTTTGCCCTTTAACCTCCCTGGCGACCTCCTCCTCGCCACCTCATTTCCTGAGGCCACCTTCCACTCTCTCCTGTCCTTCCTGTAACGGCCATTGCACCTCTAAGGACCTTTTCATCACTTCTTTTGTCCAGCTCCCCACATTATGAAACCCTCTCAGCCAATGACCTCCTCTCACATTAATGAATGAATCAATTAACTTGCAAGTACTCGCAACAAATCTGCAACAGCACAAAATAAACAAACAAACAAGCCACGTGGATATAAACATAAACTAAACAATGTGTCGTTGCCCCCAGATATAATGCTTTTGCATCTTGGTCTTTTGTACGAATACAGTCACATAAAGTTTTACTACAGGTAAAATGCTCTTAATGTGAAGGGGCAGCAACAGGAAGTGCTTTATCCGACAGGACAGCAGAATAAAGGCTGTCAGGACACCTGCGAGGTGGCGCTATGACCCGCCGAGTACTACAGCAGCATCTTCTCACAGCTCCGCAGAAACCAAACACACGCCTCCAACACACTGCTGTCAGCGGAAACGCCCCCAGCTCTCTTCTTCTAAACCTGCGCCTCCATCATCTCGCCCTTTAGGCCTTTTCATCCCCACCTCCCCTTTCTGCCCCCCCTTTTACCCCCCATTTTCTCTGTCAAAGTTCATGCACTTCCTGTCCCCTGCCAGAGCGCCTCAGACACACACGCTGAACAGAAAACAGCTGACCCTCTGGTCATGTTATTCGGTCACAGCCCCTACAGGCCTGCAGGCGTGCGGCACACACACATGCACACACGCGCGCGCACACACACACGGACCCCAAATGTGCAGCTCACCCAGTCGCGGCCCAGTCAACACCTCCACCCATGTCGCTTTCGCTCTAACCGAGATGAGACACACACAGAGCGCAGCAGCCTGCTGAGCGGAGCGGTGGAGCCGAGGCTTCCGTTCAGCAGCGCTGCCTCTGCACGCTGCAGCGCTGCCCCAGGGCGCGGCGACACGACGACCGGCTGCACGCGCCGCGAGCCGAACGCCGATTCAACCAGGTCAGCTTCCTCTCTCAGCGAGGCAAGGTTGCAAACTGGAACCCAGGACAGTTACAGGACTGTTGCATGCATGCGCTTTTTAAATAAAAGTTGGTTCCTGGCTGCAGCTGACCACACTGACTGTCCCTCCCGCCTTGCAGCAGGCCACGCATCGCGGACGCCTCCACGCTTGACTTTACAGGATCATCATCATCGTCTCTGCACACTGCACACGTTCTCTGCAGGCCTCAGTCTCAACACGCTGCACCTATTTTCAGTTTTATTCACATATTTTTGTTTTTTAGCTCCTGATTTTTTGTATTTTGATTCCTTTTAAGTGAAAACCCCGACAAATGAGCACAGTAACGCTATACTGAGTTAGTGACAGTGACATCAGAGCTGCAAGCATCAGAGGAGTTCTCACCGATCGACACGTGGCGGGGCGAACTCTCGCTGCGGCTCGGGATTTGAGTCAGGTCCAAGGGTTGTGGAGACGAGACGGAGAGCGAGAGCATGAACCTCACTCAGCACAGTGTAGATGTGTGCAGACAGCTGCAACTGAGAGAAGTCCACCAGTCCTGGGCCCGACCTGCACACACAGGAACCATACAGTTGGAGCTTGTTTTATACACACACACACACACACACACACATCCTTGTGCTGTTACTGCATAGCTTGAGTTGATTTGGATGATAACTCATAGAAATCACTTTTCTACCTTTAATACCATGAAAACTATTTCCATATCAGTTTGCATGTGAGGAACATGTGCAAACACAGATGTATCAGTTTTATTGTGAAAACAGGTCAGAAGCTCTGAATCTGACTCTCAGCCTCACCAGAGAGAGACAGAGAGAGGTGCAGGCAGAGACAGAGAGACAGGCAGTAAAGCCCTGCAGCACTTCATGACGTCCTGACGTCCTCTGACAGCTTCACCTGTCGTTCATAACTCCGTCTTTCCATCTATCGCTCCATCTCCCACACTTCTCCTCACCCACAGAGAGAGAGTGAGAGTGAGACAGGGAGACAGAGTGAGACAGAGAGACACAGAGAGTGAGACAGAGAGACACAGAGAGTGAGACAGAGAGACACAGAGAGTGAGACAGACACAGAGACAGACAGAGGCCATGTGCCTTTCTGGAAAGTTTGCTTCTGTAAAAAACCACGAGGAGCAGCGCAACACACACACACACACACACACACACACACACACACAGAGGAGCAGTTGAGTTTAAAGGTTAAAGCGACGATCGACAGTGAAACATGAGGACGTGAGACACAGAAGAAGACGACGGCAGTGACGTGAGCGAAGACGGACAAGAGAAGAAGAACAAAGGCAGCAGAGACAAAGAGCACAAGGAGGCACGGGGGAGGAAAGGGAAAGACATGGCAGGGGCACGGTGGCGGAGGGGAGGCGGCGGCAGCGGTGATGCCAACCATCGGCGCCAACACGGTCGTAACCCTGACGACCGTGGGGTCAGGCCTTTGTTCGAGCCAAGGTCTTCCCGCGATGAGGGTTGAGTCAAGTTTACAGGACGTAAATAAGCCGAAAGGGGGGACGGCAGGGACCTTAAAACAGAATGGCAGCAGGGCGGGGGAGGAGGGGGTGGAAGGGGGAGTGCAGGGGAGGAGGGGTGATGTTCAGCTCCATTCTCTCAGACTCATTGTGTCGGCCTTCTTGGAGTGCAAAATACAAAAAGGCTCCTGATCCCGCGAGGGAGGACTCCAAGAGTTCAGTGTCGAGCGGCTTTGTGTCGGCTCTTTGAACCGCAAACATGTTCATGGAGCCACAACAACAACAACAACAACAGCGCATCGCAGGACAACAAGGGCGCCATACAGACAGTCACACGCCAACATGTCAGCTTTTGCGGGTTGCATCCTGCAGGATAATACGGTTGTACACCAGAAACTACCTTGAGCACCTGCAGCCTGTAAACGCCGCCTACCACATTAACGCTCGACTTCTTTAGCTTCCGCACTCGCCCGCCTTTGTTGACGCTGCCGCTAGATGGCATTCGCTCGCTACCGCTTTCACCTTAATGGTTTCCTGTTTACGTCTCAGCCCCTGCGAAGCATCTGAGTGGCGCTGGGTGAACAGCTGAAACACCGCGACCACAAAAACGTGAAGCATCACAGACTTAAACCAGCTTTAAGCTTCCACCCGAGTCAGCGCGCCACGATGAAACCAGAGCAGCTGCAGAAACATCGAGCTGATGTGCGTCTACGGATCGGGCGCCACAGATTTATCTGCTGCCTCTCAAACGCCTAACCCTCAAATCACATCTGAGCTGAGGGGGTGCACCAGTTGGAGTGGGAGAGGAGGAAGCAGGTGAAGCTGAGGCTGCACAGCTGAAGGTTTGATCAGAGCAGGTTACGTTCTCTGCAACCAATCACAAACATCCTTCAAAACAGGAAGTCACATGTTTGTTTGTTTGTTGTTCATTTCATCATCCTCCTCTTCATCCCCTCCATATCCAGGAGATGCCAGAGTCCACCCGGCCAAGGGAAGCTGCCACCCTGCTCCGGCCGCTGTCCATCCCTGCCGCCAAGAAGCCTTTCTGCCGGGCAAGCACACCAATCAGCCCGGGTTGTATGGACACGGCGCTGTCCAGCGAAATGCTGCAGCTGGGCGCCGAAAAACACACACATCAGAGACACACACACACACACACACACACATTCGGTCAAACCGAGCTGCTTCAGTGTTTTCCTACATTTCCCAGAAGCTGCAGAAGAGGAAGGGGAACTTGTTGCTTTTAGCTCCTGGCGCCGCTTCACAGCGCTGGACCCTCTTTGATTCTGAGGGTCTGAGGGTCTGACACCAAAACCAGATGTGAGCTGATAACAATGACACGCCTCCCGCGATCAGGCTCCGGTGCAGCTGATCTGAAACACTCCACAGGAGGAGGGAGAGAGAAGAAAACCCACAGAACAGTAGCACTGAAGAAAACGTGTTGCTCCTCTCATGCAAGGGAGCAACGGTTGCTCAAAGTTGCCCAATCCCCGTTTTTACGAGACAGTTTCAGGGATGTTGTGACGAGGTCGCCCCCGGCGGAGACGCGAATAAAGCCCGCCACTCCTCGTCCCGTGAAAGTACCCGGTGGAAATGACCTATAAAAAGTGATTTACCAACGCGCCTGAGAATACACCAGAGGGAACAGAGCCGGACAGGAAGGGAAGGACAGGAAGGATGAAGAGTCAATGAAAACCCAAAACAAAGCGCGTAAAATTAGCGCCCGGGGCTGGAGCGTGGAGACGGGGGCAGCTCACGGTCAACTGTCCAAGCTCTCAGCTCAGGCTTTCACTTTTACGCGTAATTAAAACCAAAAAAGGCTCAAGCACAAACGCGCCGACTAACGAAGCGCTGTGTGTTCGCACGCGAAGACGTTTAGCAACGCTTTACAAGGCGCCAGTTCGCGGCAGGAAGTGGAAACGAGTTCGACGGGAAAGATCTCCGCGAGAATCACGCGACGCGGGCGGCCTATTATCTGGATGCAAGCGCGCCCTGTCTATGAAAAACTGTTTAGGGGAACAAGCATTAGAAATGATGCATTCAGGTTCTGCGGGCGCGCTGTCGGGCCAGGAATGCTAAAAATAAGACGAATCAAACAGGAAGTTTCGGTATCCAACACAAAACAGGAGTCACGTTTCTTACGGCGGTGGCCACGGAAACCGTCATCTGCTATTGTTGTACGTGATGTGGGCAACGGTGTCAGAGGCCGCGCTGACGCCAACATGGCGCATTTACTTATGCCGGTCGCCATCGCATTCCTCCTTCACAGCGCATAATTTCTGGAAAACCTCTGAAACCTGGAGGCATCTTTCCATCCACACCCAGATCCGCCCCTGAAAATTCTTACATCGCGAGGGCGGTGCGTTTCTCGCTCGCTGGGCGCCGCATCGTGAGCCCACCGCTGCCGCTTTTGGACCTGGCCGATATGACGCCAATGGGTACTGCCAGAGGTTTCTCATACGATTCGGGCGCTTTTCATGGCAACAGCGTAATGAGAAAACTGGTGTTCGAAGTAGGGTGGGTACGCACAAACCCGGAAGAACACAACATCAGCGGCGTGGGGAGAACACAATGCCATCTTTGATCTAATGCCCACAACACACACACACACACACACACACACACACTGAAGACTAATGAGTCATATAAGACAATAAGTCACAAACAAAACAAAACAAAATCAGTGGAAAGTCTCGAGGAGGCGAAGGTGGACGCACTGAGCTGTGGGAAGACGGACAGGTGTCGGACTCTGCAGCCGGACTCTGACGGAGCAGCGACAGAAGCGACTATGAGAAACCCAACGTGGAGAGCTCTGTTGTGCCTCTCTGATCGCTGCTTCTTCTTTCTTCCTACACGCAATATAGCTCTCGCCTCTGCGAGCACAACGGCCCGAAAGAGACGGAGAGGGCGTATGGCACAGAGAAGCGCCTCTTCCTGCAGCGGACTCTGACATCAGAGCATACGTACGCCAATTCCACTCGGCGGTCGAGTTCGGCTCTTCAGCAGGTGCGCGCCCGCCCCGAGGCGTCCGCCACACACGCACACGCCAAGACTCACACCGCCATTCAGCTCCAGCCGACGCACAAACCCTGCTCTGGTTTAACCCGGGGGCCTTTTGTGGTCGCGTCTCTTCAGGGGTGGTGAGCCAAAGTGCACTTGAGGCCTGGCGCGGGAACGGCGGCGCTATCGCTAAGGCGGAGGGGCAACGGGAACACAAGTGGCGACGGATGACGTGACGAGGAGAAAAGAGAGGAGGGGGAGGCGCGGCGCAGTAAAACCTCAGATTAAAGCAAAGGGACTGAATATTTCTCAAAACACTCTGATGAAACACGGCGAGACTGGAAGTGAGAGAGCGAAGCCACGGTGATGTCGCTGCTGACAGGCGGGTTCCAAGCCGCCCGTCTGTTGTGGAGCGCGTTTATTTGCAGTTTTCAACTTGGGAAACTGAAGGAAAGTAAATCACTGCCAGCTGTCAAGTTGTTTTCCAAAACAACTTGTCACCAATCGGGAGAGAAGAAAGTGAAGAGACAGAAGAAGAAACGGACTTAATGACACAGTCGAACGAACCGAGGCCTCCGACCGCTCGTGTTTGTTTAACCAAGCGACGGAGCATTTACGAGTTGGACGCTGGGAATCCAAGGAGATCGCAGATGCCAAACTTCACTGCTGCGTGTCTGAAACGTTGGTGTTGACGCCATGAAGAGGCGGTGCGATGCTTCCTCTGAAACACTGACACACTGGGGCGTCCTCCATGAAGAGAGAAGACACGGTCTTCACTTGTCCTCGATTTTTTCCATCCAGGTCCAGGAAAAGTGTTCAGGAACCGACCCGGGACACAACTTTTTGGAGTATGTGACACCATACACGCAGTTTTTAATCGCTTTTCATAACAAAACTGCTGCCCTGATGCACAAGATATCAGTTTTATTAGAGTTCGTGAGGCAATATGAAGTGTTTTATTCCTGCCTGGACGCTATAATGCTTCTGTAAATGAACTAAATATGATTAAAAGAACATTAAAGAGGATTAAAGTCCTGCAGAGTTAGTCGATAAATGAGGCTACAGCCAGCAGGCGGTCAGCTTAGCTTAGCATTAAGGCTGGAAACGGGTGGAAGAGTTAGCCCGGCTCCAGTCGGCACCTTTAAAGCTCTTGTTACGTCAATAAGCTATTTCCCATCCACAAAGGCGGGTGAAACCAGCCCGCAGGACGCATCGAACCCCCGGATCCTCTGGCGCAGTTTTGAAAACCTTTAAGTGTTTAGTCTGATTTTAAATCTTAGTGTAACCACTTTTACACGCCCGTCTGCAGGTTACCGAGTCAGCTGTTTTGTGCTGACGCGCAGTTAAACAGCGATCTCCTGGAAAAGTCTGATCTGTTTTGTTTTTCAGCCGCCGCTCGTGTTAAATAACGTGACAATGCAAACGTGTGAGTCCAGCGAACCATTCCCAGCGCGGGACACGTGCCGCCATCGCTCACACGCTGCTCCAAGTCGACCTTTGACCTCTTGTGTAGAGACCGTCACTTCATCCACGCCGGACACTTGTGTGAACATCATGAGCTTCAAGTCTTGAGTCAAAAACATGTTTTGTGAGGTCACGGTGACCTGAATCCCTCAGACGTCCCGAGGTACCAGCTGACCTGAGCACGCGCAAGCTTCTCGTGCTGCACAGCTGGACCGCGCTGTAATAACATAAACATCAATTTGGCAGAACGCTCTGATGAAATGACTCGAATCGGGAGCAGAGGCAGAAACCTGACGGGGACGTCCCGACTGTGGATCACTATTTGGCAGGCGGAGCCCGAATTCAGGAAATACGGTGTCCGATGGCGTAACTGTGGAGCATTATTCTGTAGACACACACACACACAGTGACTGACACGACGACCCATAACAGTCTATTTTCGTTTTTCCCCTGTGATGGTTCAATACACTGACCACCGCGTAGCCCTGCGCCGCCTCTACCGCACGCCAATGCACATGTGTGTTCAGTAACTAGATACAGGTAATCAATCTTCTTCCACTTCACAGGCCCAGCACTCTGTTTCCCATTAGTGTGTGTGTGTGTGTGTGTGTGTGTGTGTGTGTAAAACTACCGAATACACAGCAGAAGCTCTGAACTCGTCTGCTGCTGAAAGAGAATAAGAGAAAAAAGGGAGCAAGAGAAGAAGAGAAGGAAGGAAGGAAGGAAGGAGGGAAGGAGGAAGATGGAAAGATGAGGAGATGGAAAGAAGGATGACGGGGAGAAACAGGGAAAGCTGACAAACGAGGGAGAGCATCTTCCCTCCACATTTTCCCATCTTTCCTGGCCTGGGCAGAAGAGCCCGTGAGTGAAACATAATCGCCAGCCTGCCGCCAAACAAAAAAACCTGTTTTCCTGCTTAGCAGCAGCTAACGACATGTCTAGGTGGATCAGCGTCAGTAAACTGCTAATTAGCAGCAAAATATATATTAGTAGTAGCTGCAGAAGCAGAGTTGCACTGCAGAGACAGAGGAGACTGAGGTGTTTTACTCTCCAGTGCTGTGATTGGCTGTTAGCACCCAAGCAGCCTGCGTAAGGTGATTTCCCATTGGCTGTGACCTCGGGCGTTTCCGGCAGGGTCACTGGGAATAGTGGTCGTCGCAGAAATGGATCATTGGTTCAGGATGGGTCTCAGCACCTTCAGTGCTAACAGGCTTTCACCTATGTGACAGGTAGCCAATCAGGGAAGGGAGTGGGCGGGGCTACAGACATCTCACCTCCTCCTCTTTCCCTCTCTCCTGATTCCATCATTTACTCCTCTTGTTCCTCTTTGCTTCCATCTTCTCCACCCATCTTCCTCCTCCTCCTCCTCCTCCTCCTCCTCCTCCATGGGCATGTGGCAGCAGACAATAGCTCCATTGTGAGCCCCCGTGCTCTCCTCCGTCTCCTCTCTCCATCCCCTCCCTCCTTCCCCAGATCTATTTATTTTCACATCCTCGGTCGAGGGAGCTGTAACGACGGCCGGGTACAGAGAGTTTGAGCTAATTTGGAACAGAGCGCACCGGGGAGACACGCTGTCTGAGAGAGAGAGAGATGGAGAGACGGGAAAAATGAAGCGGGATGAGGGGAAAAAGGGTGGGGGTGACGGGGGGGGGGGGGGGGGAGCGCCCGTGCACACACGTGTACGCCGCTTCTGATACAACAACAACATAATCCCAGTATCAGTATCAGGGCCGCTGGACCGCTGGGGTTTCCATAATCTCCCTTGTAATTAGTGGTTAGCGGAGTTAGCGGTTAGCTTCCTCGGTGTCTGCAAGTGGATTTTCTATGGCAGTGATTCTCAAATTGCGGTCCCGGGACCCCCCACCTTAAGGTCACTAAGGGGTTCAGGGCATGTGTGGACGCGTGGGGGGTACTCGTGCTGCGTTTGAGGGCCGTCTGAATCCAAGTTTACTCAACTTTAAAGTGTTTCTGGCTCTCAGAGACACATTCTGGTCCTTTCTTGGAGTAAAAACACTGGTTTTTACAGCAAAGTGGTGACAAATTACAGGAAAAACAAACATTAAGGGTCTTTTTAAGGTCGGGCCTCTTCATCTTCAATGCACCTTCTCATACTCTGGTCCAAAGTCTGATCTGGTCGTAGCATGTGCTCGACATCATCCTCGCACTTCACAAACAGTCAGTGAGCTCTTACTGGCAGGGCGGCGTGCCTCTGTGACTCACATCATCGGGTGAGTTCGCTGCCTGGAAGAGGATCTCTGTCAGCGGTCGACCGGCAAACAGCAGCGTCTGGGATGAAGCCTGAGCAATGATCCTCTGGTGACATCTAGAGGACAAAGCTCACCTCAGTCCGACGGCAAATCCACTTCACGCTGGACTGTAAACCACGATCTGATGCAAACTGGAGTGTTGTCTGAAACGTTCAGTTTCCCGTCACTTAAAACGGAGGAAGCAGCACATGAGAGAAGCTAAAACAGCTGACTGCTTGGAAAAAGGCTCAAAATGCAGGGTCCTGAGTGATGACTCTACCTGCAGCAGGCGCGCAATCACTGTATGCATCGTCTTCTCCGTTTCACACTGATCTCCCTGTGCTGCAGACAGTTGGACGTGAGGCTTTGTGACTACTTAGGATTTGCTAAATGTTAGAAAGTGCAGTTACTACGATGCTAACAGAGGAGGCGGTGACTGGGACACGCTGCCAGGCTTTTCTCAGAGCCTGCATCCGCTCATCCGTCTGTCGGCGGCCGCTCCTTCCTCAGTCCCGTCTCGCCCCCCTTCATCCTGAGCAACATTCCCCAAAATAATGGAGGCGCACAAACAAACAAGAGGCCTCACTTTGAGCCGCGGACACCGCAAAGCACACACACACACACACACACACTCGCGTAAAAACTTCCTCGACCTTGGAAAACACAAAAACAATTAGGTAAGTGCTGAAAGGCAGGGTGTGTGTGTGTGTGTGTGTGTGTGTGTTCACGGACAATCCTCAGCGTCTCCTGCAGCGCCTACACGCTTGTTTACTGGCAGCCGAACCACAGAGCGAGACACACACACACACACACACACACACACACACAGGCTGCTTCTGATTAACAGAGAGAGGAAGACATGATGGGACACAAATACCAACTGTGGTATCAGAGTCAGTAACACCATGCAGCACTTATCAGCTACACACACACACACAGCTATTATGGTCGATATCTGCGATACGATCCACTGTGAACGCTGAGAAAACCACAGAAGAAGACATTCAGACCTCCGAGGCGTCTGCACTGGTTGTTTCCTGCAGCGGCGGCGCAGCGATGGCGGCGCAGCATCACAGCCGTGAACTGAACTAAAGAGCACGAGTGAGCTTCTGCATCAGGACCAAACACTGTAAGTCTGCTGATTTAGTGCCACCATCAGGTCAAAGTGTAGTCAGTTCATCACTAAGCGCCTGCAGAGTCAGGACAGCTGAACTTACTTAGCATGCTAACATGCTACGTTGCATTATACCAGAGCAACACTGTGTTTTAAGCTAAATGCAGGTTAGCACGCTGCAGTGGTGCTGTCCTCTGAATTATTACTATTTTAATACAAAAATCCCACAATTCATTGCACGCAGTGGGATCATGGAGGGAAAGATGGCGCTGAGCTGTGGATTAACACAGGTGTGACAATGAGCAGCTGTCCACAGATCAGTTATGAGCGTGTCTGTTCACCTGCTTCATGGCCGTCTCTCCGATCTTGTCCGAGTGTTTCCGGATGCTCTCCAGGAAGTCTCTCAGCTGCGTCATGGCCGTGTCCCGGATCTGCGTCCTCAGCTTGGGGATGTTCTCCGCCATGATGGAGCAGAACCGGTACTGACCGGCCCGAGGGAGACACGTCTGCTCCAGCTGCTCCAGCGTCCGCAGCGCCGGGTAGTACCTACAACACACCACGGCGTCACTGAATCAGCTGTGCAGTCGATTGGCTTCACATTAGATCTGGTTAAAGAACGGCCCTGGCTGTCACATGCATGACTTAATGCAGGCAGAAACACACACACACACACACACACCTCAGGGATCTTTAAGCAACACAATATCACTTCACTCCACTGCATCACACACACGGTCTCTCTGTGGAGGAGCCGTGGCTGCTGTCTGAGCTCTCCCTGCTGTCTGAGCTCCCAGCCGGCCGCAGCACAGAGACACGCAGCAAAACACACAAACAAACGACAACTTCACAACCGACCAGACTTCTGCCTGCAGGTCAGGCCGAGGGCGGGAGGGGAGAACACACAGAGACACGGTGAACACGTTTGTGTCGCTCTGGCTCCGCCTAGAGGCTGAAAGCAGGTGCTGCATCTCCATGGACGCAGCTCAGTCAGGGCTGCGCGCTGGGACATCCCAGAAATGTGTTTTATGCAGTTTTACACAACAACAAAGTCATTAACTATAAAACAAAACTATCTTTGATCGTTTCACACACTTTAAACACACACACAATGTTTTTCAGTGACTCATCCTCTCTGCAGAGTCATCCGTCGTGTTCAAGCTGCACAACTTCAGGTTTTTCAAATTCAACATCGCAAACGAGAAAAACAGAATAAAGTGAAACCTGAACCAACTGTGGCAGGCGATTAGTTCAAGTACCGTAGGAAATGTGAATATCTGATGATAATTACTCTACTTAACAGGTCCTGGATATGATAAAAGGCATTTTCTTTAAATAAAACATGGCCATAACCAAACAGAACAGGATTACAGAGTTACACTTCCTGTATAAGCTGCTGTTTCCTGTCACAATGCACAGAACTCTCCATCCTCACACCGCTTTGCACAGTATTCATGCACGCCTTGGTGCAAACATGATGTTGAGAGCAGCGTCACAGTCAGGATTCATGTTACACTAGAGAGATGGAGCTGCAGCTGCAACGATGTGCACAGCAAAACCACTAAAACATTGTTTCACCAGACCTTCAATCAGACTTCGTGCTCATTCATAACTTTTCTGACTCATCTTTGTGTCTTGATGCAGTTACAGAACAGTTACGACCCAGCGCCGTGTTATTTATCACAACAGCAGCAAAATGTCAAAGTTTATCACTGCGGCTTCTGAGTTGTTGTCACATGTCCTTCACCTGCTGCAGAGCCCCAACATCCGCACACAGCATCTTGCAAAAATGCAGTAAATCTAAAAATTTAAACCTTAATTTGTACAAAACGTCGCGCACATATCCCCGATTTTTGATGCTCAAACTGAAAGCTGCATGAATTTAACAAACGGAACAAACCTTTTGGCCCTCATCTGCTCCTGAAGTCTGCTATACATCTCCAGGACTGCAGAGAGCAAAGAGAGCAAAAGAGCAAAAGACAGTTTTTCTTTGTGTTTCTTGTGTGAAAACAGATCAATGCAAAGCCTCAAACATGAGCCCAAACATGCTCCTCGCCGTCTCGCCGGAGTCACCTGGCAGGCAGTGGCTCAGTTTGTCGATGGTGGTGGCGATGTTCCTCTGCTGCACCCGACACTGTTTCAGCTCCTCCATGGAGCTGGTGAGCTGGGAGGAGGAGGAAGACACATGAGCTCCAGAAACACGTCCTGATTGGACAGTTTGGGTGTTGCACCAACTCACCTCTTTGCCATCGTCCTGCAGACGCCTGTTGGTTTCGATCACCTGACTCTGAGACAGAAAACACAACCAGCCAATGAGAGAGAAGCATCAGGAGACAGAGGTTACTCCTCCATCCTCCCCGTCCCTCCTCACCTTCAGCTTCTGCGCCTCCCCTCGGACTTTGAGCAGCTCCGTGATGGAGTCGACGAAGCCCTGGAAGTGATGGTTACACATCTTCTCGATCTCTCGGTCGTGGTTCCTGATCCGCGCGTCCAGCTTCTCCATGAAGAGGCCATGTTCCTGACCGTCGTACACCGACCTGGAGACACGGAGCGAGAAGACAGTGAGTGAACAAGGCCGAACACATCCTCTCTGAACCCTCTGAAGTCTGAAATGATGTTTAAAGTTGGATTTTACACCTAAAACTGTAATTCTTCACTTTTCTGGTGCACCTACTGAGGGCATCACCAGAAGACTTCAACGTGGCATCAACTAGAACATTAAAATCCACATTTATCCACTGATTCCTGCGTGTTAGCATCTCACTGAAAACCTCATGAACCTCATGGACAGGAGACGGAGCTGGAGGAGGAATGAGGTGGTGGATGGAGCGGTGAGGGTCTTAACACCTCAGTTACTGATTGACATAAAAATAACAGCAATTATTAATTTAATAATGAGAGAGAAGCAACAAGCTGATTTAAGCTGATTTACAGGAAGTCAGCAACAGAAAGTGCATTTCCAACAACTTCCAGCAATTCCTCAAATATCTGATCAGCTGATTCGGTGGAAAAGAGGACAACGCACAACAAAGACCAGGAGACAGTTGGTGCAACTACACGTTGTGTCCACAGGGGGGTGTCGCTGCAACGTCCTGCTTCATGAACACAGGATGATAACTAATGTGTATAAATGTCTACTTTGATACTTATGGTGCGTTTAATGTCAGAAAATACCATTTTCTACAGGAAGTATTCAAGAAACCAAAGTACTTCACTGTTCAAACAGTAAGATTTGTTATTTCAAATGATTATTGAACCTTTTCAGGCTGAGACTGAATCAGCTATAACTATCATAATACTTTAAAGTCATGTTTTAAGCACAAACACTGAACCTTGAGAGGCTGCAGCTTCTCATTATGTCCCTTTCTTCATTTAACAAACAGTGTGAGCTCAATATTTTGGACAAACCATTTCCAACGCGTCTCACTGGGCTGTAAACATCACAACTGAGTGTTTTCTGACATCTCGTCACTGACGTGGCGCCGCCGCCGCCGCAGAGAGGTGGCTCATTCTGGTGTTTTTTCCCAGAGTTCCCAGCAGCTGTTAGGAAACCAAAGCAACACAGAGAGCGAGCGGCTTCATCGGGAGGTTTCCTGCCTGCAGGCGCTCCATCAGCAGACCGACAGCAGAGTTACAGAGCTGCAGCTGATGCTGTTTCAGCTCTCTACGAACTGATTTTTGCATTAAATCCATGTGAATTTATACATTAATACATTCTGAAAGTGTTTAAATGATTAAAAGCTTTATTAAATAACGTTACAGCTGCATATATCAGACACACACACACTGCACTCAGCTCCAAGCCTGTGACGGCTGCTGCAGTGAGCCAATCACACGCCACCTTACATCAAAGAACGCTTGATGTGATTGGCTACATGCAAAGCTGTCCAAACGCAGATGCAGGCACCGTGTGACTGGGGAAGTGGTGCTGTCACTTTGTGTCGCATACGAGACGCCCCAGACACGCAGAGCAGAGCCAGTATGTCTGTGCATGAGCCTTCTCTGTGAGAGGGATCACAGCTCTTCCTGTGTTCTTCCCCTTCCATAAACACACACACACACCTGTGTACAGCTTGAATCCACCACCCTTCCTCCTGTTGACCAGGAAATGCCCAACTTATACAATGGAGAGCAGGTCTGACGCCACAGAGTGCTTTCTTTAGACCCACACACACACACAAAACCAACACAGTCTGCACGCACATCAAACAAAGACATTCACAGAAACAAGACAGACCATAAATCTACTATTAATACAATGAACTAGAGTGTGTGTGTGTGTGTGTGTGTGTGTGCGCGCACAGTTATTATAAATACAGTGAACAGATGTGTACGTATGAGAAAAGTGGGAGACTTGTTGTTGTTGTTAGTCTGCAGACGATGTCAGAGACAGGAAGTGATCCCCTGATGACATCATCAGCGTGTCAGCTGTTGGCAGACTGTACTTCTGAGACAGATTCAGAAAACAGAGGAGGGTGGAGGAGCGGAGGAGAGGATCATGGGAGATCTGAGGAGCTGCAAGACTGAAAGTTATGACATCATTAGGAACAGCTGCGTGTGTGTGTGTGTGTGTGTGTGTGTGTTGGCTCGACAGCTGGCTAAGTGGGATCTTAACCCACTTATGTCGAGCACACCAAACCCTGAGTGTGAATGGGCGTGTGTGTGTGTGTGTGTGTGTGTGTGTGCAGACTGATGACTCAGCAGGGTGTGTGTGGTCTCTAACAAGCTTGTGACAGTCCCTCCAGTCTCTCTGCACTGCAACCCAACACACACACACACACAAATGCAACATGGCTGACAGCACCAGGGCTGAGCAACTACGAGATGTCTGCTGCTACACCCGAGCGACAGGACCGGCGACATCACATGTGGCAGATGAGGAGAACGCCACATCCAAAGCGTTGTCAAGACAACCGCCAAATGCATCGACTGGGAAAAGGGTCAAAGGTCAGCAAACAGGCGTCGATGGACGGCTGAAGGCGGATCAACCCTGGGAAGACACGTCACAGACAGAGTGACTACTTCAACATCTCCATGACAACGGAGTGAGTCCCTCCACCGAGAGAAGCCGCAGGATGACTGAAAGCTCCTCGTGTTGAGGAGAGCGCACCTCAGCGACGAGTCCCAGGACTGGAGACGAAGACACGGGAGTCAGCTGAGCCTCAAAACATGCAAATCAGGATTTCTCTGGACATGCATGAACACATCTGCTGTTTGCTCTTACTGAACTGTGCACTGTCGCATGAGCAACCATGGTCAGAGAAGTACAACAGCTGTTAGCGTCAACCGTCCACTGAGGATGGAGAAGGAGCTCATGCAGCTTTGCTTCTGACAGGAAGTCCTCCTGACAGGTTTGGGTCAATACCAAACAACATGAGCGGTCTACAGCCATGCTAACAGCTCTGTGAGGCGGCACAACTGTGCTCCAGGCACTGTGTCGTCATCCAATGAAGTACTTTGACCTGTGGGTGGCGCTAAAGGAGGAGAAGGAGGAGGAGGAGTCAGGGAGTCTGGGTGTTTAATCCTGTGGGGACCGTTAATGTCTCTGAGCCGCAGGGTTCGACCAACTGCCCCAACAGCATGACCAAGGAGTTGAGCATCAGTACTGTTGCTATGGCTACCTGCAGTTTAACACAGCGATTTTAAACTGTGGCTTAACTGGGAGCTCCTCAAGTGGGATCTGAACCACCAGCCAATCAGAAACAAGCAGTTTCTCACAGTCACATAGTAGAAAACCACGTAATGACACACGCATACAGAGGCTCCCTGTCATTGATGGTTAAAGGCTGATGCAACTCACCAGCTGCACACCGTTAAACACAGGGTGGAGCTCATTATACACACACACACACACACACACACACACACACACACAGGGGTTGCGTTAGCTTGGAGCTGCATGACTGGAGTCGACTGATTAGATTAGCCGACGGGACCCGCAGCACACCTTGGTATGAGCCGAGCCCCAGACAAACACGGATTACACAAGACGCACGACCCTGAGTTGACCAATCAGCTGCGAGCACGGGGAGACGCGGCTCAGGCAGGTGCAGGCAGGACGCAGGCGTGTCGTGTGTAGCTCTTCAGCAATGCAGATCGAATTATTCTGCACATGGAGATGCATTTCCTGATCATTTCTCTCATCACTAGCATCACCGCAGACTCCTGTACGTGCACAGTGTTTAGCCTTTTGAGCTTTATCAAAGACTGGCAGCTCTGCTCTTCGGCAAACACACGTTGGTTTAACAGTATGTCACAGCTCGGCGCAGACGGAGCGGGCGTTTCCCAGGGGAGCTGATCCGGAGTTACTCTGCCGTCACAGAGGAATGCTGCAGCCGGCCTCGACCTGCACACACACACACACACACACACAGACAGACACACACACACACACACACACACCTCCGGCTGCCAACCTGTTTTTCCTGGCTGTTTCAGGAGTCACAGGCCGTGAAGGGTTTGTACTTTTGGATAGTTTGGAGGAAACTTCATGTCCGCTGATGCACGATAAAGCATTTCCTCTTAAAACAACAACATCTGAGAGAAATGACAACCAATAAATAATAATTTGAAAGAAGAGTTTCTCTTTTTGTCCAACCGACAGGACAAAACTGAAAAATATTCTGAACAAAGAAGACAAGTATTCACGTTTGTCGAGCTGGAACTAGAGAACTGTGGGAATCTTTTACTTATGGAATGAGTGAAACATTACGGTCAGTCACAGTTATTACTAATTTAATTAATTACCTGTCAACTGACCCTGGATCAGTTCAGCTCTAAGGTAAAACATCTTATTATAAGCAGTGCTGAATTAAGAGATCAAGCAGAAAAGCCACAATGTTTGCAGGAAAAATGAGTTTTTCCTGATTTAACCCACAGATTTAAGGTTTTATTGTCATTACCATGGATATTTGTTCCACGACGACAGTTATTCCAATAAATCAGGAGTGAAAACGAGCTGTCGCAGCCCAACAACAGCTATTTCTAAGACAGGAAAGACCGACTGTTATCAAAGTCAGCAGGCGTAATAAACCGTTTGGCTGTTTCTTGTTTTAAAAAGAATAATTAAAGTTGTTGAAAAGTGGCTGATGGGTGTTAAAACAGCACGGGAGCTGCTTGTGTTATTCTGCTGGGATCACAGACACATGCATCTGCCATCATCTGACATATTTACCCGTTGAAACCCTGTCAGACGTCGCTCTGGGTTAATTATAGCGAGTGATGCAGCAGAGTCCCAAACATAGACTGTGCCGCTGTATTTTAGGAGCGCGAGCGGCTGAAGTGGAAACACTGACAGTCCGACAGAGGCAGGAAGCTGGAAGGGATGAAACATCACACAGTGCTGTAAGTGTAAGTGTGTGTGTGTGTGTGTGTGTGGGGCGCCCAAACAGAAACCAACACCAACACACTCAAAAGGAGAATGTGGCAGCCAGAGGTGTCGCACAAAGCTGTCAAGTCATATGGCGACTGGATATTGTAGGAGCCCGGCAGGCAAACACACACACACACACACACACACACACACACACACACACTTCCTCCTAACAGTCACACAGTAAATGGCCTAAATAACAAGCTTAGACAGGCCTGGCTACTAGGAGAAACTGATCAACATAGTAGGACAAGGGGAAAACACACACACACACACACACACACACACACACACACACACACCTTCAGTAGCCCAGTTCCTCTGTTGCATTTCCCCCGTTCATTCATTACCTGTTTCCTCTTTGGACACAGCGAAACGCTGCGTCCAAGGACACCCAGCTTCTTCCCAGTGGATGAAGTGAACGCTAATCAGGGTCACTTCTTTTTAAAATGACACGCAGACGCTGCTCGAGCAAGACTGCACCCTCTCCTCATTTGTGTATTATTATAGGGACAGATACTGCTGCTTTTATAATATTTGCACACTACATTTATGGATAAATATGTGACAGTAAACAAAAAACAGTGAGAGAAGTCTGGAGGGATCATTCAGTGAGTTTAAAATGCAGAAAACCCAAGATGTGAGATGAGATTTGGGTCGTTCATCATGATTTTGATGTGACTGAAGCACCGAGGACAGACCCTCCACACTGCTGGGCTGAGACCACCAGTCCCCCAGCGCAGCTGCCGCTAAGTCATTAATTAAAACAGTCTGAAAACACTCATTGACATTCAAACTCATGACCAGTGCGGGGTTTTAATGCGGTGCAGCTGCGGGGCTCATTCATTGAACACACACACACAGGCAGGGTTTGACACAGCTGCTGCACTTGACACTGTTTGATGTTATCTTGACGGTGGCTAACCACTTAGCTTTGACTAGCCACCAAAACTACTCCAAATATGTTAAATGACTTAACAGTGTGTGTTGCAACCACACACCCACTCACACACACACAGCGCTTAGCCACCACAATCAACCACCACTCTCCCGTTGTGAGCAGAATGTCAATTGGTTTAGCCGTTAGCTGTTAGCCGTTAGCTTAAGTTGCTCTGGAGAAGTTGACCAACTTTGGTGATAAAATTAATCAAAAAGCTAAAGGCAACCGGTCGGTTCCGAGCCGTTAGGTCGTCCCGGACAGCCGGGACACACGGTGTCGGTTTGTACACCTGTGTCACCGGTGTGAATTTAGCTGCAGCCCGTGTTTTGCTAAAGTTAGCCGGCTAGCTGTCCGATAATGGACACAGGAGCGTTAAAGTTTTGCGCGAGCTCCGGGAGTCGCGGCGGAGTTGCTAACTTGATGCTAATCGAAGCTAGCAGCGCTCCAGCGGGGCCGGGAGACGCCGCGGAGTTCAGCCGCTCTCCCGGGACAACCGCCGGGGGGGGGGGGCTACTCACCGCAGGGTCGGCCCGATGCAGTTGGTGTCCGTGCTCTCGATCTCCCGCAGGATACGCTCGTGTTCGGCGGCTGTCTCCACACTCGCCATCCCGCATGTTGCTCTGGACGGTTCCGAACTGACCTGTGCTGAGCTTGGCGGAGCCGAGCGGAGCCGAGCGGAGCCGAGCGGACTGGCTGAGCTCCGTGCGTCATGCAGGAGGAACCAGAGGGTTGGTTCGATGTTTTTACTGAGCAGCCCGAGTGAGCGGAGTTTCCCCCTTGTTTGAACGGGGACGTGAATCATTCACGCAATTATAAACACCTGGACGACGTCATATTTACTGTAGTAACGTTTAATTTCAAAATGTGGTTTATTTGATGAATCAAAACTGTTAATTTCACAAAAAAACGTAACAAATCCCGGTTTTAAAATTGAAAACAACTTATTTTTCTTCCACTTTATATTTCATTTGACACATCACTTTTATTTTTTTCTTATTTTACAACAGTTTAACAATATAAAATAATATAAAATATCAGATTTAGATGGATCTCATTAAAATTTTGCTTTTAAACTGGCAAAACAGCTTGTATTTGTTTTAAATTGATTACTGTTAAACAAACTTGTTCACTATTAAACATCCTATTAGTTTTTAAAGCAGGGCCCGGGGTCGGTGAGACGAATATAGAGGGTACATCTAAAAAAATACTAATTTATTATAGTTTTGTTTTATTCTTGACTGTCTAAAAGTTTCAAAAGTACAAACAGATTTTTGTTTCTGTCCTTTCTCATATGCAGCACCGTCTAAATCACTTTTTTACAAATTGTATTAGCATTTAACATGATTTTAAAACCTACGGAATAAAAAGACAAAGTTTGGGAGAGACACGCCCACAGTGTGAATGAAAAAACGTGAAAAACGTGGGAGTGGCGTCCCAAACCACCTTTTTGTTCCTGGGTAAAACCGATAAAAAGACGTCCTTTCAAATTTCCAAAATAAAACCCCTAATTATACCAACCACTTTGAGCTAGTGACAAGACAGCAGTTCTGATTTAAGTGCATATTTAACACAATGTCTGATGATAATAATAACCCGTTTAATTGATATTTACAACGGTCCCATGAAATTAAAGACGCAGCATGCTTTTATTTTGTAGGAAAACTCGCATTACATCCGGTGTCGCTCTTGCGTAATCGCGCAGCTTTAACTGTTCTGCATCAACCTGCTGTGGGGAGGAGAAGGAGCGAGAAGAAGTCCGAATGGAGGTAGAAACTGGTGTCAGATGCTCCTGAACGCTGCGGAGGAGACGCGCTGAGCGCCGGGTCTCTGTGACCGTGACTGCGTGCGGACACGGAGGCTCACAGGAGGGTTTTAGGAGCCCGGCCTGCGTTAGCGCGGCTCAGTTTGCAGAGGATCAGAGTCCACTGCGGTGATAGTGCAGCTGAGTGAGGAGCTGTGAATCCAGCTTTGGGCCCTGCGCTGTTGCTGCAGTTAAAACTTTACTGTGCAGCTTCTGTAAACTTGGCTTTTATTGGGTTTTTGCAGTAGTGCTCATGCATTAAAGAGCAGCATGTGCATATTGTAACAGAACATATTTAATGTACCTTGTGTTCTTTATTTCTGCCTCTCAGCCTAAAAAGAAGCTGATAAACTCACCCGAGAGCTGCGTGGACGATGCTCTGTGGGGTCTCGTGAGGGCCAACCCGGGTCTGTCTCTGCTGAAGGGCCACAGAGTCGTGCTTCGGTCCGACCTGGGCGGCCTGAGGGGCAAAGTGGCCCTGCTGTCCGGAGGGGGGTCGGGACACGAGCCGGCACACGCAGGTTGGACACATTTCAACACGTGACACCGTTAACGGTCTCAGCTGGTGTCTGCTCGCAGTTCACTGTCCCCTCGCTCTGGCTCCAGGTTATGTTGGTGCAGGCATGCTGTCAGCAGCCGTGGCAGGTGGAGTGTTCGCATCTCCTCCTCCTGCCAGCATCCTGGCA
Source organism: Datnioides undecimradiatus (assembly GCA_008933995.1). NCBI lineage: Eukaryota > Metazoa > Chordata > Actinopteri > Lobotiformes > Datnioididae > Datnioides > Datnioides undecimradiatus. The sequence goes on along the minus strand of WARS01000063.1, from coordinate 591,913 downwards.
GCCATCCTGTCATTGCACAGTGCAGGTAACCATTGTGTTTTGCATTAAAGGTGTGTGCAGCACATTAATAAGCACAAAATGATGTTGAAGCCGCCTCCGTGAAGGTCAGATTAACCAAACGCCTCCCCCAGGAGCCTCCGGGGTCCTGCTCATTGTGAAGAACTACACCGGCGACCGCCTCAACTTCGGACTTGCAGCAGAGCAGGCCCGTAACCACGGCGTTGCAGTTGACATGGTGATAGTTGCCGAGGACTGCGCCTTCAACCACCCGAGTAAGGCTGGACGGAGAGGCCTGTGTGGCACCATCTTCATACACAAGGTAAACAACCTCCTTACCATGGTCACGCACAGTCAGCAGAGATGAAGTTACCCAGACACTCCGGATACTACACTTCCCATCATGCACAGCTGTTTTTGTGCTGTTTGCATAAACGCTTCCTGTTGCACCTACTTTAGATGAACCTGGTGCTCACTCTCTCAGCTTGCAGGCGCCCTGGCAGAAGAAGGCAGCTCATTGGAGCAGATTGTTGCCACGGTGACGGAGGTTTTAAAGGGGATTGGTGAGTTTCTTGCTATCAGCCACTTTAAACAACACTGAGATACTGTCTGTGATGCTTTTAGCTGCTGTGTGTGTGTTTTGCAGGTACACTGGGGGTGAGCCTGTCTCCCTGCAGCGTCCCGGGCTGCCTGCCGTCCTTTGACCTGCCGCCCGGAGACATGGAGCTGGGACTGGGTGAGAGACGAGGGGGAGGGAGATGTAGTTTCAGCTTTCAAAAAGTACCAGAGAGACCTAAAGATGAAAAAAATCTGCATTTTCAAAACATTTTATTTAAAAAAATTACAATATAGCTGCCAGCTAAACAAAGTGGGTGGTTCCTGGGTGTGAAGCCCCATGTGGGTGGGTGTTTGTGGGTCAGTAACTGAGCAGCACCCCCTGCTGGCCTCTCTCCACCCTGCTGATTAATTAGTAACTGAATAAGTAAATATATAAACAAGAAGTAGGTTTAAAGGGTCAGCTCACCCAGATAACAACAAAAAGGCTTTGTTCTGTGCTGACGGACATGGACTCCTGCATTGTTTTGGTCTTGCCTGCTGTATCTGTGGTGCTCAAAGGAGTGAAACACTGAAACAGTATTAAAGTGACTCATATAATTACGACCCTGAGGCGCGTTGACCTCCATTTAAATGGGTCAAGAGGCGGATGTGCCTTCACCTCAGCGGAGAAAGACACTATCTGCAGTCGAGCACAACTGCAGTGATATGAACACAATAGGTGAAGCTGCAGCGACCCTGTGATCTGACCGGGCGTCTCCCTCTGCAGGGATCCACGGTGAAGCCGGGATCAAAAGGTCAAAGGTGAGCCACGCTCCCCCAGTCTCACGTTGGTGTGGATTTCTCCTGTATTCGTCTCAGTTTCGTTTCATTCTTCCCGTCGCTCAGGTGGCATCCGCCGACGAGGTGGTGAAGACCATGATAGATCACATGACCGACCCCGAGAGCCAGTCGCACCTGCCCCTGGAGTCAGGTGCTTTACGTTGAGTCTTTAACTCAGCAGACGTTTTGACCTTTGTCTTCACTGTGAGTCCTCGTTCTTTCACACAGGGGACAGCGTGGTCGTATGTGTGAACAACCTCGGCGCTCTGTCTTGTCTGGAGATGGCTGTGGTTACCAGAGCGGCCATCATCTGTCTGGGTAACCATGGCGACAGCTGTAATAACACACATATGAGCACCTGTCGGGGAGATGTAGTCATCTTTGGCCTGCTGGCCTGTTTCACACGTCTGTGGATGTATCTGAATGTTACCTGCCGTTTCTACGGTTACAGAGAGCCGCGGTGTGCTGGTTGCCAGGGTGATGTCCGGCTCCTTCATGACATCGCTGGAGATGGCGGGAGTGTCGCTGACGCTGATGAGGGCCAACCAGGAAACGCTGAGACTGTTTGGTGAGCACGCACGGGTCCACGTGATGCGTGGTCTGATTGTGGTCAGAGTAGCGTTGACCAATCACATTTGAGCGGGCCGTGGTTGCACGCAGGTAAACGGTGCAGCCGTAGATGTCGTCTCAACATGTTTAACGCCATCTGTCCCAAACAGACGCTCAGAGCAGCGCCCCCGCCTGGCCAAACCTCAGCGGCGTGCGTGTCAGCGGGCGCAGCTACATCACAGACCCTCAAACCACGAGGGCACGGCCACAGGACGACACACACTCCGAAGGTTAGTTACCAAGGTTACCAGCAAGTGTGCGTGCACATTACTGAGTGTGACGGGGCGAGTTTGTGTTTTTGAGTTTGCTTTGTTGACGCTGCAGGGGGTGAAAGCGGCGACCGCGACCCGTCAAAACCTTATTTCTGTCTCTGGCAGGGCCACTGAGTCCTGTGATGCGTAGAGCGCTGATCAGAGTTTGTTCCACGCTGCTGGAGAAGCAGGAGGAACTGAACTCCCTGGATCGCGCAGCAGGGGACGGAGACTGCGGGAACACTCACGCGCAGGCGGCCACAGGTGGGGAACAGCGGCGTGCAGAGCCAAATGATGATGTATCGCTCTAACCTGGACCTTTAAATGATTTGAATTGACCCATCCAGCCATTCAGGAGTGGCTGCAGGGTCATGTGGTGCCTGGTTGCCCCGGGAAACTGTTGTCAGTCCTGGCTGGATTGGTGCAGGAGAAGATGGGCGGGTCCTCGGGAGCGGTTGGTGTCCTTTAAAAACAGCTTGCTCCATCTTCACGAACACACACACACACACACACACACACACACTGACACATCTCAATGCGTCTCTCAGCTCTACAGTCTGTTCCTGACTGCAGCCGCCGGTCATGTGACTGAGGAGCGGGGCAACGCTGCAGCCTGGGCCAATGCAATGCATGCTGGGACACAGGCCATGAGGAGGTGTGGGGCTTGTGTGTGTTTGCATGTGATTATTTTATTATTTTTAATTGAATAAACATTAATTAAATATTTATTTTTAGTTATTTGATGCTGCGCCAATCGTTCTGTTTTCCCTTAAATCAATTAACAGTTATCAATCAATCCAGGCAAATTAAACAATAATAAAATGCCAAATGCATGAAAAGTAATAAGCGGCGTGTCCTTCAGGTACGGCGGTGCAGACCCTGGGGACAGGACGATGGTGAGGGCGCCGTTTTCTCGTTTTTCTGCAGCTGTTCCTTAACTTTTCTACTTTGTTCCTGACCAGCATGTTGAATTTGACGGTTGCTTTGCCTTCTACACCTCTCTGTGTCTCTCTGTGTCTCTGTGCAGTTGGATGCTCTGTGTCCCGCCGTGGATGAGCTGATGAAGCTCCCCACAGCACCACCTGGTGGACACATGGCCGTGCTGCAGGCTGCGGCTCAGGTACGTGCACACACTTGTGTTTAACTTTGTGTTCACGGGAGGAGTTCCACCGTCAGCCTTCCCTCCCTCTGCCTCTCTACAGAAAGCAGCCTCGGGGGCGGAGTCGACCCGTAACCTCACGGCGAGGGCGGGGCGAGCTAGCTACGTAGCAGCAGAGCGGGTCACCCTGCCAGACCCAGGCGCCGTGGCTGTGGCGGCCATCTTTAAAGCCGTGCTGGAGTCGCTGGAAGGATGGGAGTAATCCAGCAAACGGCATCAGGGCAGATCATCACTGCCAGCACGGCGATGCTACCAGAGCGGCGCAGATATGATGGGATGTGTAGTTCTCTGATGCTCATTGTAGGGTTTTACAAGCTAATCTTCACAGAGTGAGCATGAAGTGAGTCTGAGAGGCAGAAACCAGCCAGACAAGGACAAACCACAGCCCCTGCCTTTAAATCTGATCAATGAGCTTTATAGCTTTATGATCAGTGGATGTGAATGATTAGTGATCTCACGGATGCATCTGAACCAGGTACAAACTCATACAATTCAGGTTTTAGTCATAAAAAACACATGAAGTGTAGAAGATCAAGTGCAGATCGGAGTGAGTTCCTTCAGCTCTTGTGGCTGAAACATGAATTTATCTTCCCTCGTTGCTACTGATGCATCACAGCAGAGAACGATCACGTAACAAGGATCCAATATAAATAATAAAAATACTGATTATTAGTTTTTTCTTCGTATTGTCATTGATAAATAGTGTTTTCCCCTCTGATGCTGTCAGACGTTCCTAATCCAGTGTGGGTTATTAGAGAGAGTTTTCTAATTAAAGGAGTATTCCAGCTGTTTAATGACAAACTGAGCTGCGTGTGTGTGTGGGGGGGGGGGTGATCTATGGTTCAATGTAAGTACACACACACACACACACTCAGGCTGCAGTCACACACACTCAGGCTGCAGTCACACACTCAGGCTGCAGTCACACACTCAGGCTGCAGTTACACACTCAGGCTGCAGTCACACACACTCAGGCTGCAGTCACACACTGTTTGCATGTGCTTCTCTGTGTGAAATGTTTGAATCTTGGCCAGCCTTTGCTCTCCTCCTCTCTTGACTTTCATTTCTGTCGACTGCAAACCCAGCGGCGACTTCCTGACACACACAGTGCGGCGTTGCCCCCGAACACGCCCACACGTTCACACGCGCTATAAACCTGCTGCGGTGCAAACACGCTCACTCACGCACTTGCTCTCGTTTCATTTCTAGCAGCTCTGCTGTACACAGACCACAGCAAAGGTAACTCTCTTCTTCTTGTAAAGAGTGTGTGTGTGTGTGTGTGCGCTCATTATGGTGGTTAGGTATTTGTGTGAGACTCTAATTGAAGGGCCACAGTGAACCCGACAGACTAGTTTTCTATTTTACAAGCTGAGCTGTTTCAAGGCTGCGCTCGGCTGCGACCTTCATCTGTCGTCTGCTGAAGTGAAGTGAAGTGTAAAACTCTGTGGAACTGAACCAAACGTCGGGGTTCAGCAGGTTTTACACCACGAGCGGCTCAAGTGAGACGTTTTAATTCTGAGGCAGACGAGCCGGAGCCGACGCTCACCAGGTACACTTTGTAATCAGCCTGTGGCAGAGCAGCAGCATGATGCTGATGCAGAGGATCCACCAGCTGACTGAGGACCTGCCAACCGGTTCAGGGTTAATGTGTTCATGAGAAAAGTGTTTACTCGCTTTGTTGCTGAGTCTTCGATGAAGGGGTCGATACAGACTCTCGTGTCACATAGGATGATGTCTCCAGGATGTGGTTAGCTTAGCTTAGCACAATCAATGGAAACATAGGGAAAGCACTAGCCCGGCACCGACCAGAAGATAAGTCCTGAAGCTTCGGACAGAAACTGTTGGCTCCTCTGTTGCCCGGCAACCAGAGACATTTAACACTAAATGTTGTTCAGTTTTATGGGTCAGACTAACTCGATGTCTGTCAGTAGATTTTTTTTCCATTTGAACAGCCAAACTCACCGTCTCCGCGCTTTAATGCTAAGCTAACTTATCCAGCTGATGATGATTACAGATTAAAGACATAAATGTGGGACGTCTTTGTGTCTTTATGTCCTAATATTAGTATAAAATGCTTTTCTTCTTGTTTTTCTCTTTAATGCCGCTTGATGTTTGACCTAACACGCAGAAATCAGCAAATCGTCACGTTGAAAAAGCTGAAACAAGCTGGTTTTTGGTGTTTTTTGGCTTTAAACGTGATTGAAAGGTTATTCATTAGCAGTAGCGGCTGTTTTGATTCATATCAGTACCTATTAAACCAATACAGCAGCTGTTTTGGCTCCAGATGCAGTGATCGCCATCAGAACCACCTCCGTCGGTGTGTTTGGGCGTCCTGCGCCGCCGGCTCCAGCTGAAGCAACGGCTCTGCTGCGGTTTGTGACTTATTCAGCTTTTCCCCTCCACATCAGATTGTCTTGCAGTAAAACCCGTCACATCCTGTCAGCACTGTGACCCGTTTCAGCTGACACCAGCTTCTCACTCACATACCCACATTATTATTTGCCATGTTGTTCTACTTACACCCCCCCCCCCCAAAAAAACAGGAACTGCCTTTGAGCAAAAAAATAACAAGTTGAGGCCCCGGTTACCACGGTAACCATCAATCCGCCATGGCAGGAAGCTTATTATTGCTGAGCTGTCTGATTTCTGCGTTCCCTCAGTTCAGCTTTGACACCTGAACTGCTGCATTCAGGCTTTAATCCTGCTGAACAACAACAACAACAACAATAAAGATGCATGTGTTTCCGTCTCAGATGGAGTTCGCCTGCAGTCATGTCGTGTGTAACTGGAGGCCCGATGGAGCAGGTGAGCTAACCTCTGTCTCTGCCTCTATTTAATGCTTTTATTGTGAAGTGTCCCCTGAGTTTGATGGATGACGAGCTCGTTAACAACCCCGTGGCCTGGGTCAGCCAATCACCGCCCCTCCCTTCACCAGTGTCGTGTTTATTCTTCACATTTCCTTTTGTTTATTTTTGTTTGTTTTTCCTAACGAGCTTCTTTTCTTCAGCATCCACGGGTGTTTCTCTTATCAAGGGCCAGTATGGAGACACCGGAGTGACTGCTCAGAAAGAGGATGGTAACTCTCTGTTCTTCACACACACACACACACACACACACACACAAACACACACACACACACACACACACACAGCAGTTATGGAGGTCAACATGTCTATGCTGGTGTTTGTCTGTTCTTCACATTCTCCAGAGTATTGAAGTGAAATAACAGGAAAGAATATTAAGTAGTGTGTGTGTGTGTGTGTGTGTGTGTGTGTGTGTGGGCATGCTTGCAAGTGCAGGAGAGATAGAGGCAGAGAGAGAAGATGTGCAGATAGCAGCTCAACTAGGGGAAGCCCAGGCGCAGCAGAACAAGCCGTCACATACGTTAAACAAGAGCAAAGCTGTGCAGAGCCTCAGTCGCTGCAGAGTCTCCTCTGATCGACCAAAAGCTCCACAGCAACACAGAAAATATCAAACACAGATAGTGAGGACTGGGATGCTGGAGAAGCAACACCGCAGCCTTAACGCGCGTCATTACAAATCCAACTGTTGCATTTAAAATGTGAGTTTCTGCAGCAAAATGTACTTTTGACTTGGTTTACGTACGCGTGTCACGTGTTTCTCAAAGCTGTTGTGGAGGCAAAAGTACAACATTTCCCTCTGAACCACAGCAGAACTGAAGTATAAAGCAGCACAGGATGGAAATACTCCAGTAAAATACGTCAAAACTGGACTTAAACAGTTGAGTAAATGTACTTTTACAGTCCAGCGCTAGTTAAATCAGTGACAAAGTGGAAAGCAGCATCAGATCAGACGGATCAGTCTCAGTCGGACCAGAAGCTACAGAATAAAACCTCAAACTAGAGACGAAGAAGACGGAACAGCTGTTCAGACCACAGCGATACATGACTGGCCATCGGTTTCTATTGGCGACCATCTGAGTCGCCCCCTGCTGGCCGTGCAGTAAATGCAGGTTTAAGTCTGCAGCCGTCTCGCTCCAGCTCCGTGCACGCTGCTCCAACGCGCTTAAACATAAACATAACTGCTAAACTGGGATTTGTCACGACAGCTCCCCCGCCGCTGCCTCCTCGCCGCCTCAGAAAGCCTCGCCCCACCTCCCTGCCCCTCCCACCTCTCTCCCCCTTCGAGGATCTACTCTGCCCCGCCTCCCTCCCGCCACCTGTCCCACCCAGACGTGAGTTGTGCTCGCTTCCTTTGCATCTCTGACCTAAACATGTTGCGCTTCCCGTTTGACCTTTGCGGCGTTTGATTTCAGTTGACAAGCTGCAGGGAGACAGGAGGCTGAAGGCCAACGTCAACATCGTCTCGCTCGGTGTCGGGAAACTGGTCGACATCAGCAACGGTCAGAGGACACACACACACGCGTGCACACACACCATTGCTCGTTTCACACCACTTATATCCCTCCTCTTTTGAGCAGCTACAGGCCTGGAGAACTTTCAGAGCCCAGTGATTTGTGGGAAATGTAGTGCGGCCTTGTCCTGTCTGAGCTCCATGCAGAGGAATGTGAGTGGTTGATTCCCGCAGACATGCTCTTTGTTTCCCCATCGTTCCTCACGTGACGCAGAACATGAACGCCCCCGTCTCCCGCCCTCGTTCAGGTGTGGGTGTGTGAGTTCTGCGGGTGTGAGAACAGCGTGGACGACAGCGTGGACAGGGTGTGCATCGGCCAGCGCGCCGGCGTGCACAGCGACGACCTCTACCTGCCGAGTCAGAGCGACGACGACTACCAGAACCTGGAGGACACGCTGGTGGTGTTCTGCGTGGACATCTCTGGCAGCATGAGCGTCACCACAGAGGTGTGTGTGTGTGTGTGTGTGTGTGTGTGTGTGTGTTCTGCAGAACAGCTGCTATATTGTAATTACATTAGTAGATTGCCGCTGCTGCTGGCGCAGGTGGAGCTAACTACTCCATATACAGTTTGTTTAATCACAGTTCACATTATTCTTTTACTTTTCAGTCACTTTTATTATTTACTGAAATATTTCATATAATAAACAGTTATTAAAACGTTTGAAGGAGAAACGTCTCAAATCTGACATGAAAATTCAACTGAACACTGCAAACAAACTAAAAGTCAGGTACTAGCTATAGCAGCGACATATAGAGAACTATATTTAGGCCTGTGTAGGTTTTGAAAACTGCATTTGGTTTTGCGTTAATGGAAAAACATCTACAGACAAACGAGCGTTACCTGTGGATGGATTGTGGCTGTTAGCATTTCTTTGGAAAGGTCATGCATACGACTGCAAAAACTACTACAGAGACACCAAAATAACACAAAGAGGTGAAAAACTGACTACAACAGGGACCGAACGACCTCAAAGAGAGACGAAAAATCCCCTACGAGACTTAAAATGATGACAATGAAACAAAACTTTACCAAAAATGGCAAAAAAAGAGACATAAGAAACCCAAAAAACCCCAAATTTGACATCAAAGAGGTTAAATCTGCCGACAAGGAAATGAAAATTTGCCATTCGTATCTCCAGGAACTGTATCAGCTAACGCTGCAAGAAATGAAACCAAAGTGAATTAAAAATACCACCTTAAATAAGCGGAGTGCGTGTTTGTGAGATCACTTCCATGAACCTCTGCATCTGCACAAACGTTTCAGTCTGAATCGTCTTTTCTCCGCTTCAGGTTCCCTCGAGCGGCGGATCTCAGGCTCACGTATCCAGACTGGAGGTCAGGCGTGTTTACTTGTTGTTTGTTTACTTCACTGCTGAACACGCCGTTTACTCACTGTGTACATACACACGGTGAACGCCTGTTCTGTTAATCCAGGGTATCCAGGATGCCCTGCAGAAGGTGCTGTCATCCCTGCTGCAGCAGTCGCCCCACCGGAGAGTGGCTCTGGTCACGTTTAACAACGAGGTGACAGCAAAGCTTTTCACTACACCTTAACATTAGCTTATTATTCAGAATTTTAATTAAACCAAAATGTACCGGTAAATACCCCTGACCCTCTCTCTTCCCCCTCTTCTGTTTGTTTTTCACAGGTTGTCATATACGGCGACGGTACGAGCACGCCTCTCACCCTCAGGGACTGGGCGTTGGTTGACTACGACCATATATGGGAACAGGGCGTGGCTTATACCATCCCGCACTGTATCGCTGAGACCTACCACCAACTGATGCAGCGGGTCAAAGAGTAAGCAATGACGGTGTGTGTGTGTGTGTGTGTGTGTGTGGCCAAGGTTCGCTTAGTTTAAGTTAACAGATGTAATTGCCCCGTGTTACCCCGAGGGGTGCATTTTGCTAACGAGTCCCCTCCCGTCCCCCTGCACCCCCCCGACTGTTCCCACCTCTGTGCTGCAAAACTCATTTTCCAACATCTCCTCACATTCAGATTCAGGGAGCATGGGGCCACGAGTCTCGGCCCTGCAGCGTTAGCCTCGGTTGCCATGGCGTCAAGGTACCCTGGGTCAAAGGTGAGTGAGCCTGACGGACGGAAGAGGCAGTACAACTTTTTGGCAAATTGGCAAATGTGCTTTGTTGCCGAGTGTCGGAAGAGAAGACTAATACAATTGCTGGTTTCTGGAGGGAAGTGGCTTGTGGGTTGTGGTTGCCAGGCAACCAGCCGACAGGAAGTGTTTGGAGTCAACTTGTTTGCAGTTTAAACAAACAAAATAGAGAGAAAATGTTTTAAAACGACAAGGAGGCCTGTGGGTAATGAAGTTCCCCACCTCCTGTGTGTTCTGCAGGTGATACTGTGCACTGACGGCAGGGCCAACATCGGGCTGGGTGAGATGGAGCCCTCTGGTTTCACCGCTCTGACTCCGTATTTCTACAGACAACTGGCTCAAGAGGCTGTGGCGAGTGGGTGAGGACACACGTGCAATGCCCTGCAGCGTAGATGCAGGGGATCTCGGCTCAGTAAAGGGTCGTTACGATGACCGTGTGTGAGACTGTTCAACTTAAAAATATTATAAAAATAATTCATATATATGTATTTTTCCTTCTCCCAGAGTCATAATATCAGTAATGACTTTTGAAGGCACAGACTGTCGCTTGGCTGACGTCGGGAGGCTCGCAGACACTACTGGAGGAAGGGTGAGACACACGTCAAGCACCGAGGAATCAGTTATGGCTGCAGTAGACGTTCAAGCTCTTCTCTAACATCTCTAACAAACTTGACTTGCACAACCCATATTTATAAACCCCTGTCTCCATTCACCTGCGCAGGTGAACATGGTGAGCATCGGCACCATTGCGGCAGAGATCCAGCTAGCCTCCATGGACAACGTCCTCGCAACGGGAGTCACGGCAACCCTGCTCGCTCCTGATGGAGTGTGAGTGGCGACTGGTGCATGCTAACACCTTAATGCTCCTAACTTCCCTCTTTCCATCTCCATCATTGACCCGTTTTATGCAAAACTCTTCTGCAGTGATTTTAAATTCGGCTTTTTCCTCTGCAGGTATTTTCCCTACGAGAATGAAAAGAATCACAAAGTGGTCAGAGAGATCGGGAACGTGACCAGCGGGCTGGAGACCACCGTCCAGTTCGCTGTAAAACCCGAGTTTACGGAAGGTAGGACGGGTGTTGAAGGTGTCAAAGGCCTGAATCCAACCGATAATCATATATTATTATAAAATGTTGATAATAACATGACTGTCAATGTGTGTGACAGTCTTTCTCCAGAGGGACACGCTTCCATTTCAACTCCAGCTCTGCTTCAAGACCCGGGACCAACAAAAAGTCACGCGCGTCATCACCGAACAGCGACCAGTTACCACCTGCAGGTAAACACCGCAGGGCTGAACGCCGAACGTTAGCAAGCTAAGCTAACGAGCAGGACTCTGTTAATCAGTTAGGGCTGAAGGACGTCTGAGGGTATAAGTATTTTCTCCATAAAATAAAGTTTCTGTAGGAACTGCGACTACCAAAGTCACAGAGTGAGACGCAAGATTACATTGCACGATCAAATCAAAACTAATATCAACTGTGACCTATTTGGCACTTTAATAGCATCAGAAACGGTCAGAGTTGCTCCCAAAGTCTCGGTGTACGTACGTGACAAGTTTAAAAGGGATGTTGTAATGTTTCAGTTTACACCATTTGAGACGTTCATGTCTTTTTCCCGTCTCCTAAGTCGAATTTCGGCTAGCAGCCTCAACATGGCGGTGCTCGGCGTTCACTGTGCTCAACTCTGTGCCACTCTAACCATGGAGGGCCGACTGGAGGAAGCACAGAGCCAACTGAAGGCCCAGCAAGACCTGCTCAACCAAATCAGGTAAGACCACTAACTGCAGGTGTGACTGGTGAAGGTTAGTGTGTGTGTGTGTGTGTGTGTGTGTGTGTGTATTCAGGGTTTTGCGCTTGCTAATTCACTTCTTCTTTCTGCCCCACAGTAAGCACAGGCCAATCCAAAAGGAGGAGTCCATCTATGGCAACTGGATGGACACCATGACGACGATCTGTGATGACATCACCACAGAATCCCAGGTAAGCAGCCACTGAGTATATCAGTTAGGTTAAAATTCAGCAGTTTCAGGTCCAGTGAAATGATTTTATGGGTCAAAGACACTAAGGACTCATTTTGTGTTTTATAACAACTATTTATCATTATTCTCACAGGGTATGTTTGCAGTCCTATTAGCTTAGCCTAGCATAAAGACTGAAAGCAGGGGGAAACAGCCAGTAGTTTGGTTAGCTTAGCCTTGCATAAACACTGAATACAGGGCAGAACAGCCAGCAGTTGGTTAGCTTAGCCTAGCATAAACACTGAATACAGGGGACGCAGCCAGTAGCTGGTTAGCTTAAACTTGTATATGGACTAAATACAGAAGGGAAAGAGACAGCAGCTGGTTAGCTTAGCCTAGCATAAAGACTGAATGCAGGGGAAACAGCCAGCAGTTGCGTTAGCTTAGCCTAGCATACAGACTGAATAGAGGGGGAAACGGCTAGCTTGCTTCATTCCAACAATGATAAAATCTTGCTAATTAGCACATTAAACCTTTTGTGTTCAGTTAACACAAAAAACTGAAACTTGCCTTGATGCTAACCTAACCAAAACGGCTGCTAGCTGTTGTTTTACATTAATTTAGGTTACTAGAGTGGAAGTAGTCTTCTTGTCTCTCGGTCTGGCACACAGATAAACCCGTCCTATATATTTTACCATCAAAACCATCAAACGAAGTTCCTTTTAATCGAGCACATCCGATACTCTCCGCTTCATCATCAGACTCTCTCCGATGAGGCGGCCAAAGTGATGTACCAGATGAAGAGAGCCAGCAGTGTCAGCAGCAACAGCGGCTACACACCTGACACCAAGAAAAAAAGGAGGAGGAAGAAGAAGCCCGCCCTCGTGGAGGGAATGTGAACAAGTCTACACAAGACTTGATTTCAGATTGGGCCATATTGGCTCCTAACTTAGCAGGTTTGGGACTAGAAGGAGGTTTATTGCAATTAAACAACTGCTATAAAGTCAAGACACAACAGCGCAGCCAAAAGATCTGCACCGCCCCCTGGTGACGGGGCTATGTTATGTTAGCACACGGACCAGACAAAGCTGGTTTCTGTCATTTCAGGTAGTTTCTATCTGATGGGTTTGGGTTTAATCAGTCATCCAACACTGAAAAAGTGATGCTTGACAGGCAGCACGTGCTCATGATTGAGTCAAGCGTGCTGGGAGGCCCCTCGCCCTGATCTACTGCTTGGCTTTGTTTCTGTGCTGTGGCAGGAAGTGGAGAGGCGTTGGCCATCTCTGTTATTAGTCTGTGACTGAAAAAGACACGGCGCTGTTGACACAAGCTGGTATAAATGTGGTGAATTGGTTTAAAGGAGCAGTGTGTGGATTTGACAAACAAACTCTTTAACAAACAGACTGATTCGAAGGCAACAAGTACACAACGATTGTGTTTTCAGGTCATTATACACTACTGGAAACATACTCTTCTCCCAGTAGACCCCCCTGTATCCTGCACACCTGTCCTGTCACAGCTAACATATGACTGTAAACCTTGTGGGTTTGACTTTAAAAGAGCTTCTAGGATTTATTTTGTCTTGTATCTGTCATTTCATGGCCCACAGCTGAGGGGCATCAGCACGTCGGTTTGCTCACACAGTTAAAACGCTGCCTTTTTGGACAAATCAGACATTATCAACACTGACGGAGCTCAGAACAACAAACACCGACAAATCTACCTGACGACTTTGCCAGAAAGCAATTAAATTGTCCTTGTAAGAAATATAATTCATGAGCGGGGACACACCGCTCGTCAACAGCATTTAAAACTGTGAAAAAGTAAATATTTAGACTGGGAGTTACGCACTGATGTGAATCTCGACTCAGTGTCTGGAGCTGTCTACAGATTCAAAAACAACACGGTTTTTGTTTGTTTGATGCTTTTATTTTTGATGCTTTTATTTTTGATGCTTTTATTTTTGCTTAAAGAAAAACAGCACACTCGCCGGTACACGGTAGTGTTCAAAGCGGCCTTTCTGTAACTCACTCCGTCTGCTCTCGTCAAACACACGAGGCTTAAGAGACGACCCAGCTCCTGTGTGTTTGTCACTCATTGCTTCGTTCTTTGAGAAGTGTTGCAGCGATAGGAAATAACTAAATGCGCAATGAGACACGAAGTGTTTGTGTTAACCAGGAACAAACACCCGCCAGCGTTCGGCGTCCTGACACCGACGGCCAAGGAATCTTTAGGGGTTCTTGCCGCAGACGTAGGGAAGTTTTCTGTAGCACAGCACATCATCCCAGCACTTATTCGCTGTAAATACAGAAAACAACAAGAGTCAAAGAATGACACACAAACTGAAACCAGGAGCTGTGAAATGATGAATCCTGCAAAGCAGCGCACTTCTACCTCATCACTCCACACTGCTGTGAGCAAAGCTTTGGCTGCTATTATCACATTACCATGGTAATACTGATTATACATGATCATTAACGTCAATTACCAAATATTCTCAAAGCAGTAAAGGATTTGTTAAATGGTGTAAGGCTACTTCATAATCACCTACTTTACGTTTGTAAAGGCATTTTTTCAGGTGTTTAATAATAAAAATGATTAAAATCATCAACTGCACAGCCCCTTACACACATGATGTGCAGCTAAAATTGGTTTAGAGTGAAGAAAACACACGCAGCAAGCGCTTCAAATGACAAGATGCTAAAATAAATAAATAAAACAAAAAACAGAAAAATGCTACTAAAAACAGGAATGTGGTGACCTAATGTGAAATAAAATAAAATAATAACGCAAATAAAGTTAATGCATTAAGGTTAAATCGGGTTTGATGTGATTCACCTCCAAAATTCATTTGCAGGCAGTGCTGCTTCCACCAGCCGTTGTTGAGAGACCCGCAGTGGTGATAGTCGAAAGGTGTACCATCGCTCCACAACCAGACGCCCTCCTAGGAACACACAGCAGAGCTCAACAACAAGCATGAAAACAATGAACAGATCACATTTGAGTGATGGGAACAAGCGGATAGCACACCGTCTGGCAGTCAGAGGCTCCGAGCCACGTCCTTCCATACCCGTGTGTGATCTTGTGTATCATCATCTGAATGCCACGGTACTCGGCGGCACTGTGCACAGAGGCCAGGTTTGCGCCCATGGACCGACAGTTTTTCTACAAACAGCAGGACGGGAGAACAGCAGTAGTTAGGGTGGAGGCGGCGTACGTGTGTGTGCATTCAAATCATGACCGTTACCTCTGCTTCCCCCCATGTCAAGGCGGCATGAACGTAATGGAAACAGCGACCTTGGATCTTAGTCCACTTTCTGGGACAATACACTGACCTCCTGGCGATGGGTGTCCCTGCTCATGGGGGAACACAGAAAAGGCCATCGTGTCAGGTTTCATTTAAAGCATCCTCTTTAAAAAGGTCCCGATCATGACATTAAAGCTGTCCCAAAACAGTAAAAGCTCTGGGTTAGGACTCACCATCAACTCCGGCCAGGAACATCAAGGCACAAACAAGGGCACACGCATACAGCGCCTTCATGATGGAGATGTTGCAGATGTTAAAGAGGACAGTTGCCTTCAACAGAGACGCACAGATGTGGCCGCTGATTCCCAGATTTATAAGAACAAGGCAGAAGAAAAGTGGGCGGGAGGCGGGAGGTGAGAGGGAAGAGCCACACCCTGCTGCAGCATTATCTCCTGCCTCAGGACCAGCCTGTGGTTTCAAAAGCCTTCCTGTGCAAAGTTCTTGTGCTCGGTGCGTTCATGTCAACATGTTACATAAGATAAGTGTGACTGTGTTATTTGATAAAAAGTAGCTGTCACATTAAATATTATGAAAGAATGATCAAGCATCTGGTCTCACTGAGTTATTCAATATGATAAGGCCCTTAATGGCCAAGCTCCATTGTACATCAATGAGATGCTAAGTCCCTATTACCCCAACAGATCGCTTTGCTCCCAGAGTGCAGGTTTGCTTGTGGTTCCCAGAGTTTCCAGAAGTAGAATGGGAGGCCGAGCCTTTAGCTATCAGGCTCCTCTCCTGTGGAACCAGCTGCCAGTCTGGATTCAGGAGGCAGACACAAGAGAGCAGCTGCTAAAATGCCATTACAAAGCAGCAAACAGGTATATGAAGCTGCTGGTGCCTCTGGAGTCAAGGTGTAGGATCCTCCAGAGGCTTGCGGTTATGCATAAACAGAACAGAGCATTTTAAGTTTTTTATTTTTGAAAAAATACTGTTATCATTGGGAGGTTTGTTCACTAACACTCGAGTTATACTCGAACGGTTGATGACTTGAAAATGATGCTGACTGTCATTTGCATTGACTATTTAGGAAAATCAGAGAAAAATATCATTTGCATAATAATTTGGAACGCGGTGTAAAGTACAGCTTAAAGCCTTCTTGTTCGACAAAGCTTACAGCTAGCTCTAGTTACCATGACAACTACACCCATAGTCAAAACTATGCTGCTATAGGCCTGGACTCCCATGACTGTGGAGACAGTCATGGGAGTCCTCTGCCTGTTAAGGGAAGTTGTTCCTTGCCACTGTTGCCAAGTGCTTGCTCGTGGTGGAACTGTTGGGTGTAATTAACAGTAATGAGTGTGGTCTAGACCTGCTCTGTTGAGATGACTTTGGTTGTGAATTGGCGCTATATACATAAAATTGAACTGAACTGAATTGTGAAAATTGTGTTTTGTTCCATCAGTCTACAAAGTCAACGCTCTGAGTTAAAGCATATTTACTTTGTTTAATACACTATTAAATGTATTGGTTTATCATGCATTTAATTCCCATTCTCTGAAAACCATCTTAATCAGATAAATAAAGATGTTTACTCTGTTAAACTACTGAGAAACAGGCCACAGTGACACAGGCACAGATACCACAGTGACTCTGAGGCAATCAATTACTGACTTCTCCTTTTTCTGAATTCATATCTCTGAAAACCGATGGGAAAGTAAAATGTACAGTGTCATGATGAAAAGACACAGTAAGTGTAGTTTAAAAAAAACACGGTTTGTTCTGAATTGTGACCAAAAAGCATGCTGCAACGTGCTAAACATCGGCATAATAAGCCTCGATTCCACTTTGCAGCCCGGTTTGACTCACATTATTAGTTATATCTGGCAAAACTTTAAAGTAACAAAGCCACGGCGCAGAAGCACTCTGTTAGTGCAGCAACAGAAAGTATTAGCATCAAAATGCAGTTAAAGTACTGATCATGCTTAACGCCCCAGTCCACGTTACAAATAAACATATTATAGGATGATAATAACAACTGACGCTCTCACATGTTCGTTGTTTTATGCAGGGAAATCAAGAGCTTGTGAATTTTCCCACAGACTAATAAAGTTTTATGTCCTCTGCCTGCATGAGTGCACCACAAGTTATTTGTTAACTGTAATATGTATTAATAATATGAATCTTTGGTGCATTTTAATGTTGACATGCTGTTTTACATTCAGATGACAGAAACACTCAGATATAGGATAATAATGGAAATGTATTGTTTTATTTTGAGGTTTTACAGCTCTCAAATGTTAAATTTTGCCAAAAAGATATAAAATTATAAAGCCCTAAAGCGGTGACACTGCTGTCAATAATGTGATTAATGTTCCACCTGCTGTGATCCACATGTGACAGGATTCAAATGACGACGCGTATTCAAATCATTTGTGCCAGAGCACCTGTGCCGTCTGTGTCACTCCTGTGTGAGGGGCTGCCTTTGTGTGATGGCTGCACTGTTGTGTGAATGCTGCTCACTGTTGTGTTAATGTGGCCGTTGGTCCCACAGACACAGACGAGCTTTGGCATGAGGTATTTATTAGTTTCTGCCTGTTGCAAAATGTGAATAACGGCAAAAGTCCCCCAAGTAAGTGCGTCTAATTAACCGAATCCCACACGTTTCGTGTGATCGCCTTTTCACAGCTTTAATAACTGCTGACACATTTTAGAGAAGGTCCCGGGCAGCCTCACCTCCCACTTTGCAAACCCAGCCTTTTACACCATCTAATTTCACCAAATCAGCCACTGTGTGTCGAAGTCTTCTCGAACCCCCCTTCACCGGCACCACCACTTATGTCCTAAATCTATTAGTGTGAATTCATTTCAAACAGGATGTTTTTGAACTATAAACGTGATGTTACAACGTTTCCTGCAGTTATACAGTCAATGTTTTTGTACAAAAGCTAAATGTTAAAACCATTTCTCTGTTACTTTTACCGATCTGTTTCATCACTTTGTTGTCATTTATCTGTTACTTCGAGTAAACTATCTCATCTCCTCTGCTCGCTTGCTAATCTGGCTTTCACACGCTCTTAACTGCAGCTACAACAACTCAAAAGCACCTAAATCAACAGTTACAGCTCCCTCAATATGTGGATGTAGTTATTTAATGCAGCACTGTAGTTTTCCAGCCTTTTGCACAAACAGCAGGGGCAGCACCAAACTGCTGGGCAGACGGAACCAGATTCCAGACACCAGCACCGTGCAGCTGTCACGGCTGTTAAACAGCTTTGATGTGCTCAGAGCGCTGGTGACCAGATATCCCACCAGCCACAATAACAGCACAGCCATTAAGGCCACGATGATATAGAAAGCCCTCTTCTTTGACTGGTCAACCCTCTCCCTGCCCGGCCCTGCACGCTTCAGAGCGCGGAGGACGGAAAAGCTGCAGAAAGAGGTGACGATTACGGAGGCAGCCAAGAGGGAGAATAATGGGGTGAGACTGCCCTGCAGAGGTACAGACATCCATCCAACACACAGCAGCCAAACACACCCAATGCTGAGATTTCTGATTCTAACCCCAGCCGAGTTTCTCAGGCCCATGTAGGTGATGGGATGAACGACAGCCAGGTAGCGCTCCACACAGACCAGCGTCTGAAAGAGCATCGCCGCAGGGGTAGCCAGGGAGAAAATAAACTGCGCTGCCCTCATCATCCTCGAGCAATCCATGTATACAGCGAAGCAGAAGAGAACGCTCGCCAGAAAATAGATCACCTCAGTGCCGATCACGTGGTACGTGATGACATCAGAGTGGCTCGCTGATGCACCAGGGCGCTGTCGCCGCCATCGCCGGAAACCCAGAAACAGGATGAGTAAAAAGAGCGGCAGCAGCAGGAGGGCCTTGGTCATGGAGAAGGAAGCAATGACCACAGCACTTGTGCCACTGAAGACAAAGCAATCAAAACTGTCTGAGGAGTTGGAGGAGGAGAGGGAAAGCAGGGGGAGGGAGGACGAGGAGGAGTTGACTGACATTTCTGTTTCTATGGAGGTCTGAGGAAGGAGGAGAGCAAGGCAGAGGGTCAGAGAGGGGGAAGGAGAGAGAGAGAATCACAACATCAGCACATAATTGGTGTCATTTTGAAGATTAGGCCAATGTGAAAATCATGTGTTGTGGTTTAAAGTTCTGTTCTGTTAGGGTCTAAAGGCTGAATCACACCAGGATTCAAAAGGACAAAATCAACTCATTATTGGGTGGTTTATGAAATATATAAATAAAAAAACAAAACAACCAAACAAACGACAACAAAGAAGCCCAGATCCAACAACACCACCACAGGAAATGAAACATTACGCCATCAGTCTCCTGTGGAGACTACAGGAAGATAGACCTGACATGAACAGGGACTTTTCATCTCTTATTTGTGGCATGGCAGCTTTTCACATTGCGCAACAAAGCCACTAATGCTTGCAAACATCTTGCTTTGTCTTCTATATGAAAAGGAACAATCAGCATTCAACCCCAGGTCAAATGGTCACGGGTGTTTATAGCTTCCCCCTCAGATATGAAACCTACTTATAGCAAACTTGAAACTAAAATAAAAAATACTGTGGTCAGTATTACTGTTGCATTAACATGTTCCCCTTTAAGGCACATGCATCAACAAAGATGTAGATTAAGATGTATGAAGTGAGTTCCTCTTTAACACCAACTAAAGTGTATGGGTTTGCTTGTGAACAATACAAACAAGCCCACACACACAGGGAACGTGCAACATGTAAAGCTGACAGCAAGTCCTTTGCAGGGACACCATTCAACAAAAAAGACCACACACCAAATGACAGTGTTTTGCAGTATTGAGCAGTGTCGAGCACGAGGGTGTCACATTTTTATTTATACAGATAAACATTAAAGCACCGACCTTTTATGTGTTAGGTTTTATTTCTTGATCTTTCTTCCACCGTGTCCCAAATTTGACTGGCTGTCTGTGCACAGATGCAGCTTCTGTTCCAAATATTTATATATTCACGTTTGCATGTGTGCAATGAGTACTGCATTGGACTGACTGGACTGT
Organism: Datnioides undecimradiatus; assembly: GCA_008933995.1. Lineage (NCBI taxonomy): Eukaryota > Metazoa > Chordata > Actinopteri > Lobotiformes > Datnioididae > Datnioides > Datnioides undecimradiatus. Next base: position 571,771 of record WARS01000063.1, on the reverse strand, counting down.
GGTTATTTTTGCATGTAGCAAAACCAATATGTCCAAACCAACAAATGGCACAATTATCTTTTGCAGATGGATCATTTCCTCGGTGCATGTGTCTGGATTAATCATGTGTGAGTCCGAATACGCTGACTAATCTAATGTTGAATAGTGACAGTCAGGAAAGCTCTACTAAGTGGAGCAGGGTGGAGTAGGCATCGCTGCACACCTTGCAGCAGTAGTAACAACAGAACTGGACAGAAGGACTTTACATGCTGGATGTGTTCCTCCAGGAGAGGATGAGGATATCACCTAAAGTAAACAAACACTGAGCTGTTGAGGAGAACATCATAAACTAGGGCTTAGAAAACAGCTGCAGCTTTGCCATTAACAGACACCAAAGTGGTTAAAGAGTTTATTGAAAGCCGTCTTTCACTCACGCCATAAGGATTTTCCATGTTTCATAGTCTACGCTGCACTTAGAAGAAAAGCTAACCGTCCCTGGGTGGGCTCGAACCACCAACCTTTCGGTTAACAGCCGAACGCGCTAACCGATTGCGCCACAGAGACGAGGTGGCAACACTGGCCGCACTCAGAGTGTTTGTGCATGTGCTCTTTACCAATGAGGAATAGGACAGCCAGGGCGGGGCTCTGCACATTGGCCTGATGTGGGGATGGAGGAACAGGGGTACCAATGCTTGGTTAGCTCAGTTGGTAGAGCATGAGACTCTTAATCTCAGGGTTGTGGGTTTGAGCCTCATGTTGGGGGTAAGCCTTTTGTTATGAACACTTAATACAAGTGTCCTCTTCTTTGTGTGCAACCCTGCTTACAAACACTTACAAAATAATTAAGCTATTATTTACTGCAGAATGTTTTACTTCAGGTTTTCCACTAAACGCAGTGCTGATGTAGATTCTATCACAAATTTGTTTAGAACTTTGTAATGAATGTTTTTAACATTCGACACACAACACTGGGAGTCCCTGAGAATGTGACATGGGCTGCTCTGGGAAAAGGATCTGCGCCCAACGTGGGGCTCGAACCCACGACCCTGAGATTAAGAGTCTCATGCTCTACCGACTGAGCTAGCCGGGCTGGTACACTACACCTCGGGGGTGGGGTTTAAAAACAAACATGCACACATTAGGCTTGTTCGGTACACTTGTACACTTTTTGCCATACATGTAGACATGCTGATTTATGATAAATTTGAAGCGGCCCCTTTACTTCTTTATGAAGTAACAAACTTTTACATCTGTGCATTAGAAAAGCCTGTCTTTGTGGTATTTTATTTTATTTACTGAAGCATAGTTATAGTTCTAAGATTTTCTATTAAAATAAAGTCAATAATGACATTTTTTGTGTTCTCTTTTTATTTGGAAAAGTATCAAAAAAGTATCGAAATACATGTTGGTACCGGTACACAACAACAACACTAGCACACATGTACGTTGCTGGATGTGTAAAAACAACATTAGACTGACAGACGGTGACACTGAGGGCAAACCAGTTAAGCACAGTGGATCTTAAACAACAGCACATCTTAAGCTGATCATGGTAACAGATTGCACAACAGAGATCACATGATCAATTTCCAGATAGCAGGCACAGAGGCACACACAGTCTCTGTGGCGCAATCGGTTAGCGCGTTCGGCTGTTAACCGAAAGGTTGGTGGTTCGAGCCCACCCAGGGACGGTTAGCTTTTACTTCTTGTAGACTCACATTGTATGAAACGACACAAGCTGCACATGAGACATCTGCTTTCATCACTTACCTTTGGATATTAAGATTTCACAACCGGTAAAGGCCATCCAGGGTAAAGGCACAGCACATAAAAGAAACACATATGGAAGCAAGCAGGGCCGCGATAAAATGTCAAAATGATCTAACAAGATGCTGCCTTGAGAGTCACAGCTGTGAAAAGGATCTGCGCCCAACGTGGGGCTCGAACCCACGACCCTGAGATTAAGAGTCTCATGCTCTACCGACTGAGCTAGCCGGGCATTGGAAAACCTATCGAAGGAGGGGTTTATAAAGACACACATAGACTTAAAAACTGCTAGACAATAACAACAAATCATTACAAAAACTATGTCTTTACGTCCAGTTGACCACGATTCACACCCTTTGGACAGCGCAGAGTCATTCAGTTGGTTGCAATCTCACAGTTACATGCCCATGACACTTACACACTTCTCCTTTAAGTAACTCACCAGGTAACATACAACAACGCCATCAGCAGTAGCAAAGTATAAAATTACGTTTTCACATACCTTCAACTTTGCTGTCATTGGTTCAACTGTCATTGTATAGCTGGAAAAAGAGTAAAAAACAACCACATATAAACAAGTTTCCCCCCATGTCAAACAGACTGTGGAGTGATAATTTATAATCCTGTTTTGCCACAAGTTCAAGATCACGTGTGCTATCAAACATTTGCCAACTAAACTGGTACAAGTTTTAATCTCTGCCTGCATCTTCTCCATATTCCCCAAACAGTTTTAACAAAAAGTGTAATTAAAACACATGAAGGACACAAACTGATGAGTTAAAAAGGTCAGACACGGTGTAGTAACTGCGCCATTAACGCCAAGCTAATGTTAATGTGCTAAGCTAGCGCCGCTAGCTAGACGTTATTTACTTAACAGCGATGGGTCACGCAGTAGTAATACACCATTATTTGTCACAGTCTAGAGGTAACTAATCATTTACACTTTTTTGTTACTTACATGGTTACCGTGAAGACAAGCTGGACGTTAGCTAGCTATGCTTGCTATGCTAGTTTGACAGACGACGGTGCCCGGTGCTCAGCCTCTGACTACACATCGACAAAATAACAGAATAAACTAAAAACACATAAAATGCTTTGTAAGAGCCAAAATGAAACCAAGTGTAAATATTCATTCTTTAAGTTTAAGATAAACAACGTTTTAAGCGCAGCGTAAGGAGCCTGTGACGGATTTGTGGCGCTAACGGTTTTTGTTTTGTTTTTTGCTAAAAACTTTATTTACAAAACCACCCAGGACAATTCAACGTACGGAGCTGATGGGAACATGTTTCACGTATTTTTTACAGTATAAACACAATGTGGAAATAAATTTAATTGTTTAACAAATAATAAAATGTAGGTAAAGGGAAAAAAACAACTACAACAATAAAAATCAAATATATTTTAAAATTATATTCATTTTAAATGTGAGAGGACTTTTATTGATTGTTTATTTGATTATTAGACTGATAACGTAAGGTAACTAACTTAACAGTAAAAGCCGGGAACTACGGTGGACAGGGGCGGTGGATCCGCCACAAATAACGTTAACTTCGTCCAAAATCATAAACACCTGGCATTACTTTACAAGTTTAGTTTCTCACAGTATGTATGCGTCTTGTTTTGCATTCGTTATATTTTTCGTTATAAAGGTTCGGACACACCAAAATTACAGACATACAGAAACGACCCGTATTACCTCTGAATTAATGACCAATACCGTGTAAAATGCCAAAAATAAACACGATGCAACATCATGTAATTATTAAAATAACTTGTATGTTCATGTTGTTCAGGACTCCACATACTGTCGCGTAGTTTATTCCGTAACATTTTCATACATTTAATACAAGCTGCTCGTGTGTTTTGAAATGATCTTTGTGTTGTTTTGAAAACAACTATTTAAGTGTAGTACTTCCTTTTTGCAGACAAACAGTACTTCAGTGGCATTTTGTTGCATATATGCTAAAGAGTTCAAAGTTCTGCTTACTTAAATAAAGTTTGTGACCCAGCCACAGAGAATAAACTATAAAAGCCGTTCCCAGCATTAATCTGTTGGGGGCACATATTCATTTAAAAATGTATAAGAAAAACATCTTTTTGCACATTAAATGAAGTAACTTATAATCAGGAGTTCGCACATTATTCAATTTTCATTTGTATTTCACACACAAGGTACCGCTTGATGGCGCATTTCCACTGTAATATAGCAGCGGTGGGTATGGGGAGAGAGAGGGAGGCTATCTGCTGCATTACACCCAGCTTTGATCTTCACTCCTCGGCCAAACGGCGCAGAGAGGAGCGGTGCAGGTATCCCGGATGACCAGCGGAGCGCCTGTTATATTTAACCATACATTTACACACAGCGAACCGGCACGCGAGGAGGCGCGAGCGCACCACGTGATCAAATGCGGAACTTGTCCGGCGGAGAAAGTGTAGCCGTGAGCAGAGGGGAGCGGAGGCTGTGGCGTCTGTTCGTGTGTCGGGCTGCGGGCGTTTCGAGTGGGTCTTCCTGTACCGAGTAACGTCTCCACCGAGGTGACGACGCCGGGCTCCGTTATCCGTGCTGTAACGAGCGACTGAAGTCAGGTAAGCTCGGCGGGAAACGACACAAAAGAGGTTTTTGTTGATAGTTTGTGTGAAGGCGGCAACTTTTGGGGGTAAATACCGTGCAGGACAGTTAATAAGGTTATATATTAAATGTGTTTGGTGCTGTGTGTACTGCAGGTACTGTAAAGTCACAGTGGATGTAAAAAGTACACACACCCTAATTAAATGCATTTTAACGTTTAACACATAAAAACCGAAATAACATAAACATAAGCCTGGTTCCGCCTTTGATATGATATAACAAACATACATTCAGAGGGAAATGAAATGTTATTATGAGGACCATAGACTTTTTAGATCCATAGTTACGCTATGCTGTTGTTGTGTTGTTGTTTCCCGAGTCTCTTAATTGTTTAAATGCGCAACGAACAGCGAAAATGTGCTTTAAATCAGTGCAAATTAGAGGTGATAACACTTGATCAAGCAGGGACGAATCAGTTGTTTGAGTATGTGAACCTACTGAAGATGTGAGAACTCCCCTTAACATTTACTCTGTTACATTATAGCGTCTTCCTGTTAGGATTATATGTGGAGGTGATTAGTTTGATGGAAATCTGATATTTTCAATTATATTCAATGTGTTTCTCATGTCTGAGCCTCTAGGATTGTACATGTTCATAGCCTGTACAATGCACTATGTTGGTGTGGAAGTGTGAGCTTCAACTGAGGCTAAAACACTGGTTTTCTTCTAAAAATGTACATTTAAAAAAAAAAATAGTGATAAATCAATGAATTGATCTTAGCAAAGATGGGTTAGGCAAAGTGCGTTCAGGCTGTATGCTGCTGATGTGATTACCAAGACTCACACAGCCGCTTTATTTAGTGGGGAGGACAAAATATCAGACAGATGTTTGGTTTACTGGCATAAAAGATGAATAAAATAAGTAAACATTTGCATTTGAGAAGCTAAAGTCAGTGAATTCTGCTTTTCGCCAATTTAAATGACTGTAAATCACAGAATTAAATACAAAGGGGCATTACAGCATGCTCCCAAAGTGACATGTGATGCTCTTGATACTGGTGATGGCACACCCACGCTGTTAGTTTGGTCTGCGATGTCACTGGGGAGCAGCTTTATGACACCATTCAGCCGCACCGCGACCTCAAAATGATCATAAACCGGAATGAGCGCCTCTTTAAATCAGTCTCAACGAGACCTGGACACTGTGACCTCCACACAGTTCTTCTCCTTAAACCATTAAATGATTTATAAAGTTGTTGCAGATTCATTTTCTGTTGATGCACTTCTCAGTTAATTGCCTGATTGTTTAATTAACAGTTAAAGCTATATACAGAGGAATATTAACCAGTACAGCGACGCTCAGCAGTGAATGTCATGTTTCCTGTCCCTCTCGGCGTGCGCCTGTTTCATTAAATCACTTTCCCAAAATAACAGGCGCACATTGGAGGCAGGAGCTGCGTACCTGTTGCTGCTGTCGGTGGCATCTGCAGGTTTAATTTGTGAACTGCGACACAGAGCTGACAGCAGCAAAGCCCGGCTGGAGCTGCGGGATGTAAAACAAGGTGGTCGTGCATGTGAATTAAGCTGAACGCTCGCACTGTTTTAGGGTTTCTGTGAAAGGAGCCGACGTGATTACGCAGGAGCAACTAAACCACAGGTTTACGCTGCCACCTGTTGTGTTTATATGTCAGCAGCAGCTCAGTTTATTTTTAATTAAACCATCTTGTTTTTGAGGTCACACCTGTGCTGGTTGACATTTTCCAGTTCACCCTGTTCCTCAGGTTCAAATCTGTGCTTTATTCAATGACGGTTTCATAAAAAATAAGTAAATCATAGACTTTAATGTTAGATTTGATTATGTGCATACGTGGGAATGCTGTGACATTGCAACAGCAAAGCCTAACAGCGTGAAGCACCAGCAGTCACATGATCCGGCGGGTGGTAAACAAGCCGGCGGTGAAACCAGATCGTTATTCTGAGGCGACACTGAAAATGGGTGCGTCTGATATGACCCTGCACAGGAAAAGCAGCGGCGGGTCCGAGAGCAGGAAGTGGTTGTGATAGATGTTTGAAAGTTCCCATCACTCCCCAGTCGTCATCACTGCACGACTACATCATGAGTGGGACCAGACAGCCATCTTTGAGCTTAATTACACACCTGTACAGTCCTGTGACGCTGTAGCAGAGCCACATCTGCCCAAAGACTCAAACTATTTATATATTATCATATTCTTCTTATATTATGTACAAAATAAAGACAGTAGCAGCGTCCAGGACCACCTGTTGCCACGACGACGCACCCACACAGCATCAGGAGGCTGAAACAACACCAGCGTCGCTGTCGTAGCTGGTGGCGCGTTTAGCTAACCTGCAGGTTCGTTTAAAGCCTGGTCGCGCTTCTTTACCTGCCCGTTCACCGCCACTGACTTTGTGACAGTAAGCAACAAGGACGGTGGAAACCGCCAAAGTATGACTCACTGTGAAGGAAACCGTAATTAGCGAGCTCAGTGGACACTGTAATGTTCAGTCTGCTTTCACAGTTAATTCAGGTGTTTTTAAAGCGTCAGACCTGCAGCTAAGAGTGTGTGAAGACCAGTTAGCAAGACCACAGATGAGATGAAGTATTAATATTAAAGCAGTGACGGAATAATTGAATTAAAAACCCAACTAACAGTTGAAATAGACCTTAAAAAGCACTCGATTGATGGTTTTAGTGATCAGCTTTTGTGTCTTCTGACCAAAGCAGCTCAAAGCTGACACTTCAGTTGTATTAAAATGCTTACATTTCCATGTTTATATCCACTTTTATGTGTTAACTAGTTAAATAAGATGCGGTGTGAAATGAAATGAACATATCAGCAACATCTTTGGGTTTTGGGAGCCGCCGGCCCGAAGCGTCCAAACAAAACATCCGTAAGCTTTGCAAACTCTCTGCAAAGCCTCCGTCCAATCAGGCGCGTTACAGGACACGCTGCCGCTCTCACGGCTGCAGGCGTCCACGGCTGAATCTCATCAGTGGCGCTCTAATCATAGCGGCCCATTTGGGCGCGCTGATGCTTCACACTGTTAAAAGTAGATCAGCCTCTGATTCCACGCTGCTCTCAGTGGATGTGACATCGAAAGTTTTTCTGTGCCACGATGTGACAGCCGCCCTCCCCCTCCCCCTCCCCCCCTCCTCCTCCTCCTCCTCCTCCTCCTCCTCCCAGAGTTGCAGCAAGCCTTCGCTCCGGCTGCGTTTTATAAAAGAAGGAAGTTCAAACCCAGAGCGGTTCTTAGAGCCACTGCTGGTTCCTGTTAGAAAATGTGCGAAAGGAGCAATTCAGCAGAAACAACCGCTGTTAGAATGAATCACGGGAGAACAAGGCCGGACTTCGCACAGGGGCAGGGGCATTTTTACTGGAGCTGCATCTGATTTTTGATTCGTCCACGCTGCAGTAAGATCTCCTCTCAGTCCTGGAGGAGCCTGGACAGGCTGTCTGTCCTGGGATCAGGCGTTAGCCGAGCATTAGGGCCTTCCTGCAGGATGTTCCCGACCGCTTTGGTGCTGAAAACTCACAGAAATGCAGATTGTTCATATGCATTATGCTTCAGACAGCTTTGATCTATAAGGAAACGTATTGATTTGATTGATAAAACACGTGCACGGCTCCCTGTTTGGTCGAAGACGCAGTTTGAGCTACGTTTTACATCACAAAGCAACATGACTCTCTCAAACTGCTGTGCTGTTGCAGAGCTCGTACCTGGTTTTTAATATCATGTAAAGCGAAGGCTTCGGGGAACTTCAGACTGAACTCGTGTGCCTGACATCGTTGCGTAACAGCAGTAAATCCTGAAAGCAGAACCTGCCAACTATCTCTTTCACCCGTGCGCTGCCGTTACAGTGTTTTCATGCACTTTACAGAGTATTTTCCTTTTTTCCATATTCATATCGAGCCTCCCTGAGATGTGATGAACGTTTTCCATCTGTGCAAAGCCCACAAACAGCAGCTTCACCCCTCCCCTCCTCTCCTGCTAATCCTCTTAGACTGTTTTGTTGTTTTGCTTTAATTGAAGTCTCTGTCGGGAGTCGCCGACTCCTGGCTCGACTAGTGCTGCACAGCTGTGGCCTCAGCTGAGGCGCGGGCGAACCTGGGGTCATGAATTCACAGAGAAACCCACCCCGAGTGGTTTATCTGCCCCGCTTGATTCCTCCTTCATGTGCATTTGTTGATCTAATCGTCACCTTTTTGTTTTCTGCATCGAGCCCAGCGCGCCTCTCTCATCGTCTCCGTTGTCCCTCCTTGTTTTGCAGGGTTGTTCTGAGGTCGGACTGCTGGGATGACTCGGCTGTGACGGCGTGCGTCCGAGTGTGTCTGTGCTGGACCGATTCCTGTGACATGGCCGCCGCAAAGAAGAGTGAGTTCCTGCCGTTGTGTCCGTCGCCTGTTGTAATCGCTGCAGCGCTGACTGTCCACAGCTCATCAGAGCCTCGCCGCTGCTCTGAGACACAGGGCCGTTAATATTTAACCTGCAGTGCTTTAGCTGAATAAAACAACTGTTTGGCAGCCGGCTGCGAAATGAATTGAATACATGTATTTAAGGGGGAAGTTAAGGGAGGAAGAGTCTGGTAGCAGAAAGAAAACCAGGCTGTTGTTCCTAAAAACTCACTTTCTGTTCATTTAATCTCTCCATCCGATCGCTCACGGTGGCATTTTAGTGCACAAGGTGGATTACGTCCTGTGCGTATGAGCCCAGAAGTGATCGCATTAAGCTGCTGTAGGTGAATTAAACTTAATCTTAATCTTTTCCTGGGTTCAAAGTCACTAAAGCTCCTTTCACGCTGCACAAAAACCCCACTCACACCTGCCAACATCTGGCTTTTGTCTTCACAATGTCAGTGTGCACAGCCTGGATTCAAACCAGCGTCAGGTGGCTCTGCAGGAGCCACAGGTGTTTACCGGCTCCAGCTCCGATCGCCACTGACGTAAACACAAACACCCTGTTCCAGCCGCGACGCTGCGACGCATGCTGGGAACAAGGGCGGGGTCTGGACTTCCTGCACCGGCGTGGCGGCCATGTTGACATGTACTTGTCTACTGTGACGCCCGTGTGCAGCGCAGGCGTGAGTTTGGATGTGATGCAACAAAAACCCGCAGAAGCTGCTGATCCTGGCGTAAGACGTGCATGAGGGGCTCGTCTGAGCAGGAGCACGTGCTCTTTAGCTGAATGCATCGTGAACTCCGAGCCCTGAATGGCGCTCCTCCCCAGCGTGAGATGTCCTGGAGGCTCTCCGGGAAGGTTAATCAATGAAATTTAAATTCCCGATCGATTCTGTCCTTTTCCGCCGGCTTCCTTCGGGGGAGTCGATATCAGCAGGTTGTTTGTTTCCTCGAAAGCAGGAAAGGCTCGGCGTCAAACACTGGACGACCTGTTAGGAAGCTGCTAATGACTCATCACATGCTTACAGCATGAATATGCTCCGTCGCCCGCCCCGGTGCAGTGTGGGTACTCTTCGTCTCTGCAGGCCCTTTGTTCTCTCTGATAAGGTCACTGTATGAAGGGCAGAGCGAAGGGAGCCTCGCTATTGACTTCCTGTTGACGGCATTTTGTGTGTCTTGGTCCTGGATGGACTGAAATGCCACGGGAGCGAGAGCGAGGAATGTGTTGCCACCTTTTGGGGGAATAGAAGTATTCGACAAATAAGAAGCCGTCATTGTTCGCTCTTTGGTTTTCGCCGTTTCCTCTGAGCACTTTCACAATAGAGGAGGATTCCCAGAAGCGACGAGACTCAACCTCTTTCAGCACTAATGTGGAAGAATGTGGAAGCTGGTGCTCATAGCCTTCTGAAAGGCTCCACCAAGCTTGTCATAACAGTTTATAACAAGTTCATACAGGACAAAACACGCTTCGTCGTCGGCTCTCGCGCCGCAGCTGGAACCAGCCCCGCCGCCTCAAACTGCCGCGCGTGTTTGTGTTGCTTCAGTAAAACAGCAGCAAACGATTGGACCCAGAGGGGTTTGTGCAGTCTGGCTGAACGGCGACACGTTTTACAGATGCTCAGGAGTCTCAGGTGTGTTTGTTTACAGCCTGAGAGGCGACTCGTGGGAGCAACACGCAGCCCGGCGCCTGATTGGCCGACAGAGCGCTGGGATATTCAGCAGAGCCGAGGCCGATGCACTAACAGACAGATTAGTGGTGGAGGGGGGGGGCAGAAGTAGAAAGAGATTAATCTGAAATAAGCCAGTTCAGTGGGGCGTGCATGTGCGTGCACGTGTGCATATTAGTTTGTGTTGTTTCTGTGTGTGTGTGTGTGTGTGTGCATGCTCCTGGCTTTGTCTGAGATTATCCGACCCATCCAGAGGTCGAGTGTTGTGGTGATGAACCCGACACAGAGGCTCGGCCCGGAGCGCCGCCGCTGCTTGCCGCGGATGATGCAGAGTGTACAGCCCGAGGCCTGAGCTAAAGGAGTAAACAACCACATAACGCAAAAAGTAAATAATAACAGCATTATATGTTTCAGAGCGGACGCAGCTCCACTCCCTCCTCTTCAAGGCTCGCAGGAAATTAGCAGAAATAATCCGTTTCACATTCACGCCGCCGACGCTGGCAGTGAAAGCCTCTCGCTGCTGATGGAGCGGGTTTGCCGGTGTGAAAGCTCAGCCATTATCGAGCTCAGCGTGCGAGTGTAATTACAGTCGTGGAGCCATATTGTGTGAACTCCCGGGCTTCACGCTGAAAGCCTCTTATAGTGGGAGGGGCCACCTTAAATAACAGGTCACGTCATGTGACTTGACAATGAACTTTCAGCTCTGAGTCGCAGTCGAGTAGAGAAACACACCCGGTCCCTGTGAACACTGTATTTGATGTGAGATGTTGAATTTTTGTATTTTTTATTTATCATGTTGTTCACCAGGAAGCTGACCCACCGCCGTCACCTCTAAACAAGGTGGAACTCTTGATTTTTATACTTTAATATATAAATTTTCCGTGAAGCCTCGCAGTCAGATAAGAAAACTCATTTCCAGGTATTAGCCTCCCCCGACTCCTGCGGCCCTTTATCTTGATTCAGTTGTGTTCAAACGCACAAATAACACATGAGGTCTGTTTTCCTCAGTTTACTCTGTGATACTGTGAATATTACAGTGTCCTGCTCCTTTGGTGTGCAGATCCTCAGATATTACACGTTTTAATATAAACCCCCCCGACACACACACACACACACACACACACACACTTTCTATTTCAGCACAGTGATCCTGCACATATGGAACATTATGCAACTCCTGAACTCATTATTGTGACCCAGATTGCTGATAGCAAGGATTTCTAATCTCTGATATGAGTCTGCGTGAAAGTTTAATGGAACTGGGCCTGAGTGTGACGGCGGCAACCTGCGCGTCATGTGACGCCCGGGCTAAAGTCAGTTAAACGCATCAGGGCGGTTACACGCTGCAGAAGTGGCTCTTCTGCATTAACCACAATGCATTCGAAGCGTCAGAACACTGGTGTGTGATCGATTTAATGTTGTTTTAACTTCATAAGTCTCACTCGTCTGAGTCGGGACTGTTTAATTAAAGGTGTGATTTCATTTAAAAGTCAGAGCTCCGCCTGTTTTTCTTCTGGCTCTGGGAGTTCTTCGCGTTGCCATCGGTTTGATCCTCAGGGTGGTTACATTACAGCCAGGCGCTGCTCTGTTAGCTTAATAATTAACACAGATGGGACCAGTTCCACCCGCTGTCGGCTTGTCACGGCCTGGCAGAGAAAGTCAGATCGTCTTCCAGCAGCAGTCCTGCGTTCGACTTGAAGACGTGACGGGGAAGAAACGCTTCGGCCAATAAAACTGCAGGAAGGAAGAAGCAGGTTCAACCTCAAACCGTTCATTTCTGCCGCTCTGTGCCTCTCAAGGGGCGGCGAGCCGAGCTGCTGCTAACGTTTGCTCAGCTTGTTTCTCTGATAACTTCAGATCCAGACGTCCGACGACTGAAATCCTTCATCTGCTTCAGATACAGAGTTAAAAACAAGCAGCGGCTGAAAAGAGGAGCACAGAAATGTGTCTTACAGCTGATCCAGAGTCAGTTTATCAAGCTGCTGACACACAGAAATGTGTCTTACAGCTGATCCAGAGTCAGTTTATGAAGCTCACACTGACACATGCACAGAGAGGAGGCGGTGACGCCACAGACAGGAAGTGAAGCCGATCACAGAGTCTGACCTGGATCCACAGCGTCCCTGAGTCTGAAAACTGTTAGACGTGTTTAACGTAGGTCTACTCGATTTCATGTGACGCCACCTCTTCCCAACTGAGCCCCGCCCACTTAAAACTAGCAAGAGAAGCAAAAACAAATGCACAAACACGTTAAAACCTCCCGTTAAATGAGCAAAACTGTTCTGAATTCATCAGAAAACTCTAACTGAACACTCTGACTCCACCTGCAGCCTGACTGCTGTGCACCAGCCTGAGTTCATCAATCCAACGTCTACCTCACTGAATTAATAATGCTGAGCCGGGATACCTGTGCAGACGTAGCACCAGCACAGACCTCCAGAGCTGAGTTTGTATTTTACAATTAGATGCTAAAAACCAGACACACACTCTCTCACACACACACACACACACACACACACACACACACCTCTGATAGAGTTGGCGCTTAGCAATGTTTGCTACCAAACAAAGCTCGCACACCGCCGTCACACCGCTGATTGAAGCGGCTTTGAAGTTTTTGGAATAAATCAAGAATAATTGGGAAGATGGCAACACAGCGGCAGCGTGTGCGTGTGTGTGTGTGTGTGTGTGCGCGTGTGTGACCCAGAGAGGCTGGGTATGATAATCTCACAGTCCAGTTTTCACACAAACAGCCATTTTTCCGTGGAGCCTCTGTGGGAAACCCGGGGTCGAGGTGATGGATGGCGCCGAACAGCTCGGCCTATTAATAGAATATTAAATAAACATGTATGAGGCCGTTTAAATGCAGCAGAGGAGGACGACCTCTCCTCTGTGCTGCGGATCTGACTCTTGTTGATCAGCTCCTGCGCATGCTTCTCTCTCCTGTAAGGTCTGGGAACGCGGCGCTCCACGGTCGGACCCCGAAGTCGACCCGCAGCAGAAACTCAGACAAGCTGTTTGTTGTCGCAGAGAAATCTTGTCTCCATTGGTTCACACGGGGAATAAAGGCTGTGCAGGAGAACAGTAAACATCAGTGTCTCTGTGTCACATGAGAGCACTACTGTTTAGCTTCTAACCTCTCTCACGTTTCAGCGTCGTCACTGAGAGAGGGAGCGTGCGTGAGGCTAAGCTGGAGGCCATCTTCACTTTGCTCATCTCACGGGTTAAACTCTGTTAGAGCTCTGTATTTACTGTCAATATCCACGTTTATAAATGTTTGCACAAGCCAAATACACACCGTGCAGAGGGAGAGAAGAAGCATTTTGGCGCCTTAAACCCCTGAAACCAAGGTGTCGGCGTCACTTACAACTGAAATCTGGTTTAACCTACTGCAGTTGATCACTGGTTAATCCGTGAAAGAAAAGCAGCCAATCACCACATTTCAGGGGCGGGAGCCAGCAAATGTTCGTCATTTTGACCTTGAGGGGTCAACTGGAGTTAGTTCTTAATAATTAGCTTGACGTTTATTAGAAAATCTAGCAAAAAGCATCTTAATTTTGATTATGTTTTAATTATAAGTGATTATTATTATTATAACTTACACTTGAAGTCACTTTATTAAGAGGCTATGTGGCCAAAAGTATGTGGACGCCACCTGCCACATGTCATTTGGTTTATTTGACTGACTTTAGTTCCTAAAATAAGAGAAGTCCCAATGCAACAGTGCACAAAACGCTCATCTCAAACCAAGCCAGTGCCTTTTGCATGAGCTGCAGCACCGACTGAGAGCTGCGGCCAATCAAACAGCTCCAGCTGTCGCCCTCGCTGATGCTCTCGTGGCTGATGGGGAGCGAATCCCTGCAGCCCAAGTCCCAAACAAGCCGAGGGGAGCCTTCGCTGAGGAGCGGAGGTGTGTTTGTGTTTTCCATCCTCCCGGTTTTAATGTGCGGTGTAAACAAACTTGACTTGTGTTTGAGTGAAACATCCAAATAATCACAAAATAAACAAACACAAATGTCACGTTTCCATCATTTCCCACATGGTCTCCCCGTGTCTGCACCGTGCACCATCTTCCTCTGCGCTGCCTTAAAGCCACCTGACTGTTTCACCCTGATGCACCAAACTAAGAGCGGTGGATGGAAACAAGCATCAACTCCCACTTATACAGAGTTAGTCAAACAGTATTAAACTTCAAATATTGTTCCTGTGTGTAACGACGGTTGTTCTCCTCCTGTAACCTCGACCTCTGACCCTGCAGGGCGTCGCTCAGGGATTCGTCTCATGGTACTGCTCTCGGCCTTTGTTAGGCTTTAATTTTCAGCCATCTCTGCAGTTTCAGTGACTGACTGAGCGTCTGAACTGCGCCCGGCTGACGTTTCTGCGACGTTTCCGCCATTTTTTCACCTCAGATCCTCGTTTTTTAACTCTCATTTCAACGCTCGGACGTCTTTTCCTTCTTTTCTTCCTCAGGTGTTCTGTTTCATCATCTCATGTTTGCCGTTTGATCTCCTCTCTCCTCCTCTCTCCTCCAACACTATACACACTCTCTTATTGCACTATATATGTATTTTAACGCCTGTGTGTTTGCTGCAGGCTTTCGCAGCTCGCTGAGCAGGTTTTCAGCGGCGGCCGCAGTTCAGCGCTTCCTCCTCCACCTCCTAAAGTGTTTGTGCACGCGTTCGACCTTCAGCGGTCTCTCTCACTCTTCCCTCGCAGGTTGTGCGAAAGCAGGAGGCGTGCGCTTCTCGGAGGATCCCCCCGCCGCCGGAGCACCTTCGCACGTCCACTTCGACGAAAAGCTGCATGACTCCGTCGTCATGGTGATCCCCGAGGACGACGGCAACTTCATGGTCAAGGTGTGTTTAACCTTTCCTGACACGTGCTCTGAGGTTTGTATCATAAAACACCCAAATTACCTTCAGCTGTTGGTTTCTGTGCTGCTTCAGATGTGATCTCCACCACACTGACCAGTTTGCTCCGACCTCTTATCAGCGTCATCCTCCATCACAGTCACATCCACTAACACGCTACGAGCGGGCAGGACTTAACGTCTGTATCTGGCAGACGGAGGTTGAGATAATTCATTTAGCCCTGTTTGTTTTTCTGTTCCCGTCAGTTGTGTGATGTGATCACGCGGCAGAATGAGATTTGCCGACCCAAGAGCGATGGCGACAGTCAGAGGCCGCTTTAGGCCAAAGGCAGCGCGGTGAATATTTACAATCAGGCAGGACGAGTTGTGCTGAAATGTAACTTATTACTGAAAAAAGTCATGTTTTATCCTCAGGTATTAAACTTCATTAACATCCCATACTACAAATCAGTTAGTGGTCCCGTCTGAGTGATGATATCCGTCAGATTCACAGGAAAAGCATGTGATTACAACACCTGACAACAGATTTAACGCCACAAAATCAAACAAATCTCACGTTTCTGGAGCAGATCAAAGACGTTTCCACGGAAAAACCAACACATCCGCTCACAAACTGCCTCTGCAGCCCTGAAACTCTTATATGTCATTGTGCCATGTTGCTCAAACAGTGGTGATATCAGAAGGTAACTTCTTGATCAACAGGAGCACTCCGGTCGTTTTCTCCTTTCTTTCCCTTAAAGCAGTGATAGGCTTTTATCTGCGCACCATCCAGGAGAAGATTAAAGTCTTTTCTCATGGCCGTTAATCTCCTCTGTCGGCTGGAAAGCCACAGAACAATGATATCAGACCTCTCATCTGTTCTCTGCTGTCAGCTCTTAAAACCCTGGAGGTGCTCGACTTTAACAGGAGGCGCCGAGGGGGGCTGCCCGACTTCAGAGAGCGTAATAATGATGCGAGCTGGTAGAAACACACTCCTGTGTCTTTGGATTTGACAGTTAGCTTGTTTCAGCTGTGCAGGCTTCATTAACAGTGAAGCTGCAGTTGCATATGAAGCATGTTCCATGTAATTGCAGCAGTGTTAGCGGTGCAGCATGACGGATGCTGGATCTGGATCTGAGCCCCGGGCGTGGAGTCCTGATCCGGCCTTCTGAGACTTCACTTGGACCTGAAAAGAGTTTAAAAGTGTGACATTGTTGGTTTTTAGCTAAGCTAGCGTCACAGCTCTATAGTTAGCATTGTCAGCGCATCCGGCCAGCCACCACTTTGATTCAAACAGAAATACCTTAACAACAATCAGAGGGACTGGCATGAAGCATGGTGCAGACATTCGTGGTCCCCAGGGGATGGATTCAGCAGACTTTGGTGATCACCTGACTTTTCACTTAGCGCCAGCAGCTGTGCAAACTTTCCTCTAATTCAGTGAAACTCATTAACAGTAATGTGATGAAGTTTTCAACATTCATGGTCCCCAGAGGATGAATTCAACCGGCTTTACTGACCCCCTGGCTTTTCATTTAGTGCCACCAGCCGTTTCAACCAAACGTTCCTCTTATTCAGTGCAAATATCCAACATTAATGTGATGGATCTCTTTAAACATTCATGGTTCCCAGAGGATGAATCCTGACTCATCCTCTAGAAAGGCTCACATTTGTGGTTTTGGGTGAAATATGTAAACAACTGTTTGATTGATTGGCACAAAAATGGCAACTTTTGTGATCTCAAGGCTCTTGTTTTTGACCAAACACCCGCAAAACCGCTAACCACGGGGCTAATTAGCATGCTAATAAGCTAAACTATCATTGCAAACATTGTACCCATCAAGCATCAGTGCATTTCCAGTGAGCAGCCCTGTTTTCAGACGCTGAATGAGGACACTAAAGAGCAGAAACAATGAGATCGTTGTCCACGGGTGAATAGCGGCTCCTCGTGTGAGCACCGATTTGAGAGGAGACGCGCACTCAAAGGCCGACGACCGACTGCATGATTTACCCAACGAGTCCCAGAGCTGTGTCTGTCTTGGAGTGGCTGGCGCACAAAATCAAGTGCATCTGGAGTAGCTCGTGTTTTTTCAGAGCGGCTTTCCAAAAAGGTTTCCTGCCTGCAGGTGGAGAACGTCCTAGAATCGTTTATATCAATATTACAGAGAGACTTCAGCCGCCTTTGTTCTCGTTTTCTCCCTTTCAGTCAGCGAACGAGCTCAAGCTTCTCGCTTTGGATGAATTCAGAGTCCCAGGCGTTGCTCTGTTCTCTTTCCTCTGCAGATTTGAATGTAAATACAGCTTCCTCAGGCCAAACGCGCACTCGCAGGGCGTTTCAGGTCGGCGCTCTTCTCCTGCTGTTTCTCCACTTCCTCCGAAATCCCAGAAGAAAGTTCTGCACAGGCCGACTGTAACTAAGCCCGTCCAAGCTTCGAAACCAATTCACAGCCAAATCAATTTGCTTAAAAAGCTGTGTGTGTGTGTGTGTGTATGTGTGTGTGTGTGGATGGGCTACAAACGTTCACAGTTACAGAGCAGAGTGTGTGTGTGTGTGTGTTTCTCAGAGCTCTTTAAGCGTGCCTGAGAGTGGGCACAAAACACTGTCAGCCCGGCATCGTGGCTCGTCGTGGAGCCGAAGCGGGGGGGTGTGCTGTTGCTATGGAAATATCTGGGGTAGGGGGGAGGGATGGGAGGGGTTGGCCGTCCTCTCGCACACAGTACAGACCGTAGATGAGGTGGGAGTGCGTGGGATGGAAGCGGTATGCACACAGCAGCAGTGTGAATGCCAGTTTTTCATGAAGGTTATTTGAATTTCACAAACTGTGCGTGTCCGCGGCGCCGCCTCGCAGCAACGACACAACGTCCCTGTTAATTTTTCAGCGTGCATGTTCCCGTTTTGTTTTGGGTTTTGTTACGAGTGCGAGGGTTTGAGGCCGGGTATGGAAATGAGCAGCTGTCCGTGCTACGGAGGCCAGTGTCGCTGCAATTGTTAATTAAATGAATTTGAATTATTTGTGCCAATGTTTCTGAACTTTCCACAGCGCAGAGAAATGCAGATTCACCACGAGGGCCGCGAGGATGAAACAGGAAGCAGCGCCGTTTAATAAGAGAGGGGAGGTTAAAGAGGCTTTACTGATACTCATCTGTAATCCAAAGGAGCACTAATCAATACTTTGTACTGATAATGGATCAAACACCTGTGCATCATGTGAAAGTTGAGACTCAAACTGACAAACAAACAGATAATTATCACCTGACTCAGCAGCTGTGCTCAGTTTTAGCATTTTTCTGTCAAAGCATCAGTTCTGAGTCGCTCTCATCAGCTAACAAGCTAGCAACAAGCCGATTACAGCCGCGGAGCGTTCAGCAGCCAAAGGGCCAGATAATCTCTGTTTGGAAGTCGGTGGAGACCAAACACGGAGCTAAAGGTTGAGTAAAGTTGCTGATTGAACCACAGACACGAGTCTTAATCAATGCTAATGTTGCTCTGTGTCTTCTTAATGTGTCAGCACCACCACAGCTTTATCAGTTTGTCACATGTCAGGGTTGATGGCCGGTGTCACGCCCCCAAGTGGCCAAAAAGATTAAAGGTCAGTGACTTGATGCAACATATAAAATTCATGTTCTGCTTTATTATTTTATTATATCTTAGTATTTTTGACCAATATACCTCAATATCAGTATGACAGCAGCATTGTAAGGAGGGTTGTTGCAGAATATTTGCATAGTGAGTCTCTGATAAATCAAACGTGTGGATGTAAGTGAAGAAGTAGGCAAAGGCACACACTCAAAACAGGCAAAACATGGCGGGAGGTTTGGAAAATCATACCGTGTTGTTGTGACGCAGCGTTTGAAACCAGGAAAAGACGACACTTTAGTCACGATACTGTCATACAGAGATATAAGACAGTACCCAGTCTCATATCACAGCACTGGTGTAATATCTAATCCGGATTATGAGTTTAAAGTCCAGATGAAGCTGCACGGCGGGACTATACAGACGCTTTTCACAGTGAAACAGGAAAAGCAGGTGCAACGTAACATTTGGAGGAATTCGATTGGACCGTTGATAAGTGGGCGGGCCATAGCAAACAGAGTTGCAACTGAGAGACAGATGAATCCCACCGTGCTATTGTTAGCTGTTGCTAAAGCTAGCTAACGCATGAAGCTGTGAGACGATGCTACAAGCTGCAAATCGAGGCTGAAATCAGTTGGTCCGTGCTGATGAGAGCACGCTATGTTTTGTTTTACAGGAAGCAAAAATGACCTGATTTTGATATAAAATCACAAATAAAGTGAATTTTCTGTCGTTTTTTAGCAAATATTGTCGAATAATTGCACGGTTTGACCACGGACGTGGACTAAACACTTGAAAGACATATTTCATCTTACTCTGCAGAACAAATAAACAGAAATGAAGCAAATAAACAGAGGAGTCACATCAAAATCAGTTTGCTCTGGCAGCAGCAGCTCACAGATGAATCTCACATGCACGCCTCCTTCACTGAGGGCTTCTCTGTCTCCTCACATGTCAGAGCCTCCCGTTGCTCAGTAACAAGTGTTTTATGTCGAAGGATGACGAGCGAACTGAACAGACAAGTTCATAAAACTGCGCTGACCGAAGCGCTGCACCGTCGGTTTGGAAAAACGCTGAGTCGAGTGTTTTTTCTGGGTGTGTCCGGCTGACACACCCTCCATCGTTAGTAAAGGCATGTTGCTGTAATCCCCCGGTGGTTTGTGCATTCATTAGAATTCACGTTGCCTAATAACCGACGTGTTTCATGATCTCTTCTTCGTTTTTATTACTTTTTGTCCAGATCTGCAGCGTGAAATTCAAACCAACTGGGTTCTTGCAGCCGTGCTTCACCCTCTGTGGGCATGCGTGGGATTAAACTCGGGGAGTGATCATTGTTTTCCTCTGCAGCGTCGCCTCTCCGCTTGCAGGCTCTGCACGTTGCTGCAACCAGGGGTCGAGTGGGGCTGAAGCTGCTGCTCTTGTCTACCTGTCTCCTTTGTGAGGCTTTCCACGCTCTGTCGTGACTCCCTCATGAGTTTTTCTCTTTGCTATATATCAGACTTCTACGTTTCATTTCAGGCTGCTCGCCAATTTCGCTGGTGGGTAACAGGAACTGGAAAAAGTGTGAATATTGCTGGATTCAGCAGCAGCAGGAGACAAAACCGGAGTTATATTACATGCATTAGTCATGTATGCAACCGATAATTCAGGCAGTGTGTGAGTCCTCGTACAACCTGGTGGGTTTTTGTATAAGTGGAGTCTTTTAGGAGCGTGTTTCGTCTACACAGCAGCCGCCAAACTCACACAAATCACACAAAACAGCACATAATCACATTTGAGGAACTGAAACTGGACTAAAACAGTGTCTTAGCCTAAAAATAATCAATTAATGTGATTGATTTTTGGATTTTGACAGTCGATATTGAGTTTTGACACTGGGAAACAGGAGCTGGCGTCCAATTAGCAGCTAATTTGCAGCTTTGATCAGCTGATTAAAGACTTTCAAATGACATAAATTAGATAAATCACTTCTCATCTCAGATTCTAAACCAGCAAAGATGAGAAAATACAGGTTTTAACATCTTTAATTCCATGAGAACTGGGAAAATCACGTGAGAGCTAATGAGCGGCTTCTGTTTTCTCAGTCACACTTACTAAAATTGGACAATAAACCTTCTGCAACTACTACTTTCATTGTTGATCTAATACTTTATCATTAATTGCTCAAATACCAGATAATATTGCGAAACGTTCGTGTGTGGCAACATCCTCAAATTGCTTCTCTTGTCAAAGCAGCCGTGCAGAACCTGAAGGTTTCAGGTGACGTGAAACAGCGAAAAACACGAGTGAAATCTTTGAATATTTGGGAATTTTTGCTTGAAAAACGACTTAAACTGCAAATCGATCATCAGAATAGTGGCAGGTGGGTTTCCCGTCGACCGGTGACTAAGAGCTGAAGGTCCTGCTCAACATGGGCAAACTGCTGGAGCTGCAGCAGCGTCTGTGATCGAACACTGAGCTCTTTGACTTCTGACCAAACTGTCCGTGCAGGATTAGTATGATTGGAAGATTGTGGAGTCGAGCGAAACCCAGAAGGTGATTCAGTTTTATTTCCCGTCAGGCTAGAATTGCCACCCTGGCAGAGGCGAGGAGGAGGATTAAGACCAGCGGAGCAATAACTAATGATTTCAATTAGACGACTCCCTCCAGGAAAGCCTCGCGGCGCTTATGAGAACTGCTTCTCCGTGTTTCTCCTGGAGAATAATCCGTTATTTATTGAGCAGTAATGGACTTAGAGCGTGCAACGTGAGGCCAAGCCAAAGCCTGTTTCCCTCCATAAATCCCTCTCGCCATGATTCTCCCCTCGACCCTCATCCACCTCCCTGCGTTACGGTTGGATCTGCAGCAGAGAGGAGAAAGGCCGCCGTTGTTTTCCACCCTAATCGTTGAATCTTTGCTCGACTCGTTCATCTCTCCCAATCTCTCCCTGGCTGCAGGTTGGCTTCCTGAAGACGCAGCACCGCTACGAGATCGTGTTCACCCTGCCCGAGGTGCCAGCGCTGGGGAAGGATGTGTGTCCAGCGCCCATGCCCAGTCCACACCTCCGCATCACGGACATTGCGCCGGCACCCGAGGGTGAGATGAACAACAGGGAGCAGTGTTAGCATACTGAAAACTCTTTCAGCATTGTTTGAATTAGCTGTATTATGAAGTTGTTTTTTACCCATAATGCACAGCTGGGGGGTTTTTTTAAGCACTGAGTCTGCAGATTTCATCCCAGGCTGCAACAGCTTCCGTCAAGAGGCGGCGTGCACGTTGCCTGTGAGACGAAATCCAGGGTTTATCGTTGATTTCGGTGCAGATTTGAGTTGTTCAGGGAGGACGGAGCAAAATAAGGCCGTTTCCAGCAGGACTGCATCAGGACCTGTGTTCTGTTCCCAGCAGGACTGCATCAGGACCTGTGTTCTGTTCCCAGCAGCAAAGACGCATCTGTCCCATGCTAGGGAGAATTAGCATTAGCCCTTCTTGTAAGAAGAGGAAGAGGAGGCTGGGCGTGCACAAGACCCGGCTCTGACTCGTTGTCTCACCTCAGTTGGATACAAAGGTGTCTCATGTTTCAGATCATCGTCAAACACTGTTTTTAATCCAGATCAGGTCTGTGACCTGTCCGTCTGAGCTACTGACGTCACATCCTCCACTGAGTGTTGATTTTAGAAGTCGAAAACTGACTCTGGATCAGCTGTAAGACACATTTCTGTGTGTCAGTGGCTTGATAAACTGACTCTGGATCAGCTGTAAGACACATTTTTGTGTGTCAGCAGCTTGATAAACTGACTCTGGATCAGCTGTAAGACACATTTCTGTGTGTCAGCAGCTGGATAAACTGACTCTGGATCAGCTGTAAGACACATTTCTGTGTGTCAGCAGCAGCTTGATAAACTGACTCTGGATCAGCTGTAAGACACATTTCTGTGCTCCTCTTTTCAGCCGCTGCTTGTTTTTAACTCTGTATCTGAAGCAGATGAAGGATTTCAGTCGTCGGACGTCTGGATCTGAAGTTATCAGAGAAACAAGCTGAGCAAACGTTAGCAGCAGCTCGGCTCGCCGCCCCTCCAGGACGTCCCGTGTGCGGCCGACAGCGTGGGAGAAACAGTGGTTTTTAAGGTGGAACTGCTTTATTCAGTGTTTCTCTGGGTTTGAATCAGCGGCTCTGTTTGTTTTGGAGAGGAGGAGACCTCTGTGGAGAATTCAGCTCCCAGTAAAAACCTCCTGAACCATCAACACTGAAGGAATCCCAGCTGACAGGAAGACAACAACTCCCAGCATCCCACGCTGCTGCTGCTGCTGCTGCTGCTGCTGCTGCTGCTGCTGCTGCTGCTGCTGCAGGACGTCCCCTAAGATGCTTTCAGACCTGAGTGAAATACTCTGTAAAGTGATTCTCAGCGGCCTCGTCACAGGCTGCACAGAGGAGCAGATGGCGGAGGATCACAGCCACAGACAGTTCAGAGTGTGTGCGTGGCGATCCGTCTCAGAGGAAACACGAAAAACAAAAAGTGACTCACAAACACTCGCAAACACACACAAACACACCCTGCTGCGTTCGATCCTCTAATGTTGCTGTGTGTGTGTCTGGTGTCAGCAGCTGCAGGTGTGTGTGTGTGTGTGTGTGTGTGTGTGTGTGTGTGTGTGTGTGATATACAGCTGTGATCATGTTGACACTTTGCTTGATCGTCATTCTTGTATCAGTTCATCCAGGGACACAAAGCGTGTGTGTGTGTGTGTGTGTGTGTGTGTGTGTGTGTGTGTGTGTGTGATGAAATCCAATCTCTCTGCTGTTTCCTGCAGGAGGTCTGAAGGTGACGTGCGAGTACATGGCCCAGCAGGAGGGCGTCCTGTGCGAGGAGGTGCTGCTGCTCAGCGAGACCAACGAGGACGCCTGCGTCAGAGTCAAAGTTCACGCCAGAGTCATGGGTGAGGTCACCGCGCTCGCTGCGTCCCTGTTCTTGTTGCGCGCAGCTCAGATTGCGACACCCTGCAGCCCGGGCAGCGACCTTTTGTCGTCTTGATTCATCTCCTGGAGCTGAACTCGCGCCTCCGCCCTCTTGTTTTTACGCCTCTTTCGTCCAGAGAGACAAGTCCAAATGTTTCAAGAGCTGCTTCGCTCTCAGCTGAAACTTCAACAATCCTCAAAATAATGTGAGAAACAAACATAAACAACATGTTTTTACTTTGTTTTCCACCGTTTACGATGCCCTCTGTAAGCATTCAGACACTTTTCAACTCTTTTTCATTGATTCACTTCATCTTTTGAGGATTTTTTAGGTTAAAGTGCTTTTTTTTTTGCACGACACTGCGCTTTTTCACTTTATCCATCCTCCGTTCACAGGACAGGTGGCTTCCTGTTAGAAGAACACAAATCATTTGGGAGTTACTGACAGTTTAATGGAGAATTGTCCTCGTGGAGTCGTTTCAGTGTGCTATTAAAAGTCATTTTAATATTAAAAGTCATTTTAATAGCACACGGCTGGCTGACGCGCTTTATAACGTGCGCTTTGAGTGGTGCTCTGTAAATAAAGATCATCATTATGTTCACTTACTGACTGTTAACCAATCAAATGTGAGACCACACAGTGTTTCTGAGACCTTAATGATTCTCAGACTCAACACTTTACGGCCATTTTGACTTTCATATTAGGGTTTAACAGTTATTTTAAAGGCAGTGAGTGAAAAACAGTTTCCTAAAGAACAAAGTGAAGGCTTTAAGTCGCTTGTTGTGACTGAGAAACAGTCCCAAACCCAGAGATTCAAGCGGGAAGCTGGAGCGAGAGGTGGTTTAATTGTCCTGTAAAACGATGGTTTGACTCGTCGGTCCGATCACCGGTTGTCTCGTAAGATGTGAAAGCGTTCTGATGCCCCTCAGGTTCAGCAGTGACAGCTCTTTACATCACGGAGTCTGTTGTTTAACGGACTGAGCTGTGGTGCGCTGCTGCCCCCTGCTGGTGACGCTGCTCAGTGTAACAGCAGCAAACTTTAAAAACAAGAAGCTAAATGTTTACTTCTAACAATAACACGTGATATTTGTTTGTTTTCACATCTTTAAGACATTCCCTGCTCTTTTTATTAGACCCAGGTGGAGTCAGATTACCAGTACGGTGCAGTTTATAACCTGCAAAGCCCCTTTTTCAGGTGTAACTCACCTGCTCTCCTGCAGCTTTAATCAAAGCATGAAATCGATGATCGATCAGTAAAGCTCAGGCTGTGGTGAAGCTGCGTTGTAGTTTCCGACTGCATGGGCGTCAGTAAAGCAAAGTTGGCTGGTGGTATTTGTGTCAGCAGATGGAGAGTGAGGGGGGGCGGAGGTGTGTGTGTGTGTGTGTGTGTGTGTTTCCATTTGTGTCGGCGTAAATATAGCACAGGCAGTGTGTGTGTGTGTGTGTGTTTTATGAGCATGAATGGTGGCCTCGCCGGTGAGTGTTTTTATTTTTACACACGAACATCTGTCCAGATGTGTGTGTGTGTGTGTGTGTGGAGGCCTGGATCAGGACCAGATCAAAGGATTAAGCTGTGCGTCTGTTCTCACTCTCAGCTGCTCGGCTGCGTTCAGATCAGGGACTGAATGGGTGAAACACAGAGCGACAGCCGCTCTGATCAGTGTTTAACTCTCTCATCGGGCAGGAGTACAAACAGTCAGTGACAGTCTGCTCCTTTTTATGTTTTAAATCATTACACATTAAATGTATTTGTATTTCAGACTGCTTGGATGGTGGTGTTGGGCCACTTCCCTCTTCATAAACCATTTCCTGAACCTTTTAGCAACAAAGGAAGCATTAATCATTCATCAGAGTTTTATTATTGTCACTTCATGTCAGCAAACACACTTAAATCCCCCTCAGGATCAATAAAATATCCATCTATCTATCTGCCGATTGGCTGTAGTGATCAAATATTAACCACACTGATGCTAATAATTAGCATTTTGCATCAAACTGACAAAAATCCCTGATCGCCAGATGATTTACCCCTCATAAAAAGTATAAATATAAACATATATTAATGTAAATCTACATAGATATTGATCACTGATTATTTCTTTCTATATTAAATGTATCTGTGATTGATTGCGGTGAGGTGTTGCCCTTCAAAAGTGTGTCAAACAACAAAGTCAACAAACAATACAATACTACAACAACAAACAATACGCGCAGTAACTGAAAACACTTCTTTGTTGTCGCCATAATTAACTAATTAATTAATTAATGGCTCGTAATATTGAAAATACTTGTCTGTTTCTTGAATAATTGATGGAAAAGGGGGAAAAGTGTGTTGCATTGGCCGGGAATCGAACCCGGGCCTCCCGCGTGGCAGGCGAGAATTCTACCACTGAACCACCAATGCTCACATGCTGAACGTCCTGCACGCGCGACTGAACTGCGCCGTTTCTGTGGGCGTTACGTTGAACTCCGGGTTTTTCTGTGAGGGAGTCGCTCTGGAGAGGCTCCTCAGCTCTGAGCGGCGCAGACTGAGGAGCTTTAACTCCTGCGGGTTGGAGGATCATGTGATCCACGTGGGCGGGTCGTACACGGAAGCATGTGTGCGGTTTAAACTGTGATGCTCGGAAACGCGCACATTGAATGAGTTTTGCGTGGATCCCATTCAATGAGCAAAGTTAATTTAATTATAACGTAAACAATCAACAACCTTTAAAAAAAAACCAAATAATCACCGTGAGATGATTAAAGTGCAGTTAGAAATCACATGTGCATTAAAACACGTTAATGTACCGGAACATGCAGTGTCACCTCTTCAGGGTTAGATTCGTTTAGCTGTGAAAAGCCGCTTTCCATAGAGAGCTCGCGCTCTGTGCACGGGTTTGTGTGTGTATGTGAGCAATAACGTGTGCAGCACAGCACACACGCTCTTGTTAGGAGAGAGCGACGCCCAGTGGTCAGGTCATGTGATTACAGCAGTGCGTTTCATTCACAACTTGTTGCAGTGTTTGCTCTGTGCAAAATTACAGAGCAGGCCGGATTTGACTCACTGGCAGCCGAGTTCTGGCCCACGGGCCTTATATTTCACACATGCATATGAAAGAGCCTGCAGGTTGCAGCACCCTGCGGGGGGCTCTGGGGTTTGAGGAGGACTCATGTTGTTTGTTTCTCCCGTTTTGTCTCCAGACCGTCACCACGGGACCCCCATGCTGCTGGAGGGCGTCCGCTGCATCGGCGTGGAGCTGGAGTACGACTCCGAGCAGAGCGACTGGCAGGGATTCGACTAAAACGCCAACTCGCCCGCTCCCACCTGAAGTACACGCACACACTCGCCACTCACCACAGATCCTGACATCACTTCACCGCGACCGCCAGACATTTTCCACATGTGCCACACGTGTCGACATCAGCAGCGTCTGAGCGGATGGACTTCCTGCCTCCATCTCTCCTCTTTTATGTTTTCTGCTGTTAGCCCGTGTTTCCCTCCAGAGGGCGGCAGCGCTCTTTAAATGGACGCCGCCCCGCCGCCTCCTGTGCTCCGGCTTCTCCTGATGTGCAAACACACGGCTTCGAAGCCGAGGGAGCGAACAAGGGCTGTTCTGTGAGGAAACACCAACCTGCACAAATCAGGGAAAAACAGCTGAACTCAGCATCGTATCGGTTTTAAACATGACAAACAGCCTCCTCCAGAGCTGAAGAGAGGTCACGTGTCAACATTTAAAGGTCCACTGTGTAGGATTTAGCGAGATCTAATGGCTGAAATAGAAAATAATACTCACAACTGTGTTTTAATAACTGTAAAATCACATTTAACTACAAATGTCTGTGTTTTTTAGCTTAAAATGATCCGAATTTCAGGAAAAACACAACCATGGTGAGTCAAAGTAAAGAAAATCCTTTTAGCTTAACAAAACAGCTTCGCAGCAACACAACAAGGTTTAAATCTGAGCTAGATTAGAAACTGTAAATGCAGCACAGCAGCAGAAATCACCTCTGCACGGCTGAAGCTGCTGCACGTCAGCATAAAGCCCCACCCACTGTGTTAAAACACCACAGAAGAAGAAGAATAGGAATCATTTCCTGCGGCTGGAGCTTCATGCTAATCCCACAGTTGCTAACAAGCTAATCAGTGTCTCATGTTTAGCTCCGCCTCCTCCGTCAGTGATAATTACATATAAATTAATATAAATGCTGTTTGTTGGCTGTGATGGAGGCTCAGCCAATCAGCAGCACCAGAGTCAGCTCGTTAGCCACTGTAACGTTAGCGCTGCATTAACGAGTCCGGGGCGGTTACATCCAGATGATGATGGCTTATATCTACAGAGGGAGCGACCACGCAGTCCGCCATGTTTCTACAGTAGCCCACATGGGACAAACCACACACTGGCTTCAGTCTGACGCAGGTGTTAAGCTAGCTGCAGTCTGCTAACTCGCCACTAGAGGCCGCTGCATCCTACACGCTGCTCCTTTAAATCCAATCCAACTAATCCACAAACTGAGATCCACTTCTTTTCTGTCTGGACAGGTGTGTGTGTGTGTGTGTGTGTGTGTGTGTGTGTGTGTGTGTGGTGTGTGGTGTGTGTGTGTGTGTGTGGTGCAGCAGCAATAACAGAGACGTGTGCTCCGGCTACATGTCGTTAATCCACTGTTTGTTGTCTCTGCAGTGGATTTCTCCACGTGATCGTTAAACTTTTGTGTCAAATAGCATTTTTTTTCTTACGAGGAACTAAAATCTGACTTCAGTTTATGTGTTTTTGATTTTTTTTTAAAAAAACATTTACCCACAGAAAAACGTCTTTGTTGCTGAGCTGCAAACGTTTTAAAGCTTCGGTGCATCTCGCAGCTTTGCATGAACATGATGAAGTGCAAATGCAGCTTCCTGTGCACAGACAGAAGCTGTTTCACAGGGTCCTGAACAGAGATGAAACAATCTGGAGATGAATTAGTTTATTATTCAGCCAAAAACATAAAACTCTGCAGCTGTTCTGTTAACAGGCTCGTGATCTGAGGCCATTTTCAAGCCAAAATGCCAAACGTGTGTATCTGTGTAAGTGCAAGATTTGGGGGGTTTGGGTTGTTTTTCTGACAAAATCAAGACATTTTAAGACAAATGTTGAACCTTTTTCTGTTTTTTTCTGGCAAATGAATAAGTTAAAGTCATCATCAGCCCGGTCGACCATGCAAACAGCATTCTGAGTGTTTCAGAGGGGGTGGATCTGTCCTGCTGCAGCCGGCGCAGAGGAGTTCGGGAAGGGAGTCTTTTGTTTGAAGTGAAGCCTTCAAAACACACACACACACACACACACACACACACGACACAAGTGCCTTTCATTGCACCGTCCTGCTTCTCTTCTGTGACCTGAGCCCATGCAGCCGCAGCGGCGTTGCAGCAGCGTTGTGGCGCTTCCTGCATCAGCTCTCACTCATAGAAACAAGTGCCACGGTCTCAGACGCTCGTGTCTTTCCTCTCATTCCCTCCTGCTTGTTGTTTTGATGACATCAGCCTTAAAGGACGTGGTGGTGCGTGTCCCTCCTCCACATGGTCGACCTCCAGCTGTACATAGACGTGTTTGATGTTTCTGCTGGTGTGTTAATAAATAGGTCAAAGCCTGGTTTGTGTTTCTTCTCCCGTGTGACACTGAAGTTGCTGTTCTTCAGGAATGTAGCAGTTTCATTTTGTGGCTCCTTGCGTGTGTGTGAGAGTGTGTGATTTGTATTTTTTAATGTGCAAAACGAATAAAAACCATGTGTGTGTTTGAGTTTTGTCAGTTCATCGCGGGGACACACGGTGGCAGCCTTCACCGCTCGCCACCCGACACGCCTGACGCACAGACCAACACTGGGATTCTCCTCTTTAAGACGCTGACATCCATGTTTTCAGGTGACTGTGAGAGTCTTTGTGCGCTCTGGGTTCATCTTCTGATTAATTAACAGCTCCGCGTGCATCAAACGTCTGATTTAGGAGCTGAAAAGCAGACTCGGTGACACGTTTGAATCAAATCAACCCGGTTTTAATGTTCAACAAGTAGTTTAAAGACTCTGCAGCTGTAAAACACTGAACCTGCCGCTCAGTCACTGCAGCTGAGTGACACGCAGACAAGTAAATAAACAACTTTGTCTTGTTTTTTTTTAGTATTTCAGGCAGAAATGTAACTTATAATAGAAAACTAAATTAGAATGAACTGAGCTGCAGCTCATGAATATAAAAGGCTATTTTTAAAGCATTATCTTGTTCTAATGTTTCACACTGTCAGAGTTTGATTTGCAGAGAAAACATGAATATTTGTACTGATTTTCCTTTAAACCAAGTGTTTTTGTGCGTCTGTCTGCTTCTTTTAGACTTCGATCAGCTTCAGTTTATAACTGTGCTGCACGTTGGCCTCGTCTGGGCAACAGATGCTGCTTAAAAATGATGTTGATAATTAAATCCCACACTTATGAAGGTTTTTAAAAATATAAATATACGTAAATAAATAAATACGTGCGCAGTTTAGGTTCGCCTCGGACATTTCAGTTGCACGACATGATTTCACAGTAACAGTAACACGTGATGAGTGAAACCTGAGGTTCTTGGTAACTGTGGCCTCCGTGATCAATAACAACAACAACAATAAAAATGAAAACGCAGCAACAAACTGTTAAAATGTCGCTAACACCAGGAGAGGACAGGCTGAGTGTGTGTGTGTGTGTGTGCGTGAAGAAAATCATTAAAGTTGAATTTAAAACTTTATTTGCATCACAGACAAACTTCAAACATAGGAGCGCTGTAAGCCCGAGGCCTCTTCTCTGTGAGCTCCAGACACTGATGAGTAGTGGTTAGGTGGGAGATGCAGCACCGTCTGCCGCTGTATTCCAAATACGCATTAGAGCGGCAGCAGCCTAATAATGAGTGATATTCGGTGCAGGTGGGATTTTTCTGGCTGTTTGAATTCGGTTTTAGCGCAGATTTGAAGACGAGTAACCGCAGAAAAACTGCGTTTGGCGCAAAAAGCAAAGTTTGGAGATTATGACAGAAATCAGGAGAAACGACCTGTAACAGGTTTAGATACATGTGTGATATGTCGCGAAGCTGCGCAGGGATCAGTTTTGTGAGGAAACGGGATGAAAACATTACATTTCACCGTTATTCGTCTTTTTATTGACTCCCGCTCTGACTCTGAACACACCCTGGATTTATTCCTCCCGCTGCGTCTCATTTTAATTCAGCTGTGTGTAAAAATATATTTTTAAAATGCTTTAAATTGAATATTAAAAACATCGTGACGGGCCACGGTTTGGTTGTCTCTAATGCAGTTTGCAGGAAGTGTTGTTGTCGGTGCGCAGCGTTACAGCGGCTTTATGTTCAACTCAAACAGATGAACATCTTATTTAATTTAAATGTGACCAGAATTAAACAGTTCAGCTCTTTAATGCAGTGTAAAATACTTTGTGCTGCTTCAAACTGTAACTTTAATATTTATTATTTATTATCATCTTTGGATTTATGTATTATTTTAATATAGATTGTATTTATTATAACTTTCCATATGCGCACCTGCGATATAAGCGTGAAATAAAATGATTTTATCAGCATTTTGTTTATTGACGCCGTGTTTCTCAGCAGCTATTAAACGGAAGATTTCACCACACATATAAAGATGTAAATTATTGTTTATTATAATCTGAATTCGGGTAAATCAGCAGCAGGTCGACGCTCCTCCAGCCTTTCGTTTGAACGACGCCGCACATTTTACAGATGCGCAGTGTTTCCGTGCATGTTGCGCGTTTGCCTCGCGCAGTCTGGTTTGTTCCCCAGGTGGACCGCGCGCGAGGCTGTGCGAAATGACATTAAAACATCACACTTTGAGCTCGTGGCAGCAAAGCGCGAGGAACTGTAAGGTGAAGGGAGGTTTGTGAGCTGCTGAGCGTCCACGAACTTAAAAACACGATTTTAATGAATGAAACGCAAACAGAGTCTCCGTGGGTTTAATCAGAGACACGAGGCCAGTCTGTGCGGTGACGCTGGACATGCGGTGGCTGCGTAAAGCGGGGAGTCCATCCCGCAGTTCAGACGTCCTCCTCCAAGGTTTCAGCTCAGCAAAGCTCCGTGAACGCACCTGCATCCTCACCCTCTGTCCTCCCGTCACACACCCACCATCCGCCCCCTCAGCGCGCCCGAGTCCAGTTTGACGCAGCAGCTGTGCGGCTTTCACGCCGGCCACTGCGCATTTCCACCGACTCCTTTTAATCAACACAGCGTCCCACAGACGCGCGTGTCACGGTGTCTGTTAAAACGCACACACGCTGTGGCTGCAGCTTTGCTCCTGGACTCGCAGTTAAACCTGTGCTGAAGCAGAAGTCCTGCGGGAAGCTGCTCTCCCTCTCCTTTCCTGCGCTTTTCTGGCGCAGTGGGTTTGCTTGCGTGCAAACTGCGCTGCGGCTCTTTTACTTCACCTCGCTCTGACGGTAAATCTGAATCTTTACGTGTATTTCGCGGTTTCGCGGGGCCCAAATGTTTGCCATTCCTGCACAGATTTGTCTGGAGCTTGCGCGGGATGCTGTGAACTCTGAGTGGCCCGGTGCCCTCCCTCTGACCTCTGGGATTACAGTAATCTCTGTTGATTGATCTGATTGATCAGATTCATCTCCACGAGGCCGCAATCCAGCCGGGGGGACGCAGCTGAGGCAGTCGGTGCGTGGTGTAAACAAACATTTTCCTTTTCTCTCAGCCTTTTGGCCCGTGGGCTCTCAGGCAGAGAGATGTGCGCCGTAACACATGACATCAGTGACATGAGCCGGGACATATGCGCCTCTGTCTGCAGTAATGTGGCCTAAGTGGGATTTTAAGCGTAACAGAAATATGATTCACATAAAATACGGGTTTGATTTGATGAAGGACGCAGTTTTTCACCCCTGATTGCGTTGGTCTCGAGCTCAAAGTGCAGCCAGATCAGAATAAAACTCCATAATAATCCAACGATCCTGCGCTCAGCGTCTCCTCCAGGCCGGGAGTTCTCAAAAACAGGAAAACTTTGTTATTAATCATAAAGCGACTCATGGGAGGAGATTAATAAACATCAAATGAGCAGCGAAGCATCGCGCAGAATAACATCTAGCAGATCAAACATCGTTTTAATGTTCACATGAAGCTGAGCGCAGCCTCTGAGCTGCGTTCAGCTGATTTAACCCGCAGCTGTGCGTCATTTTTGCGTGAAATATATTTTTAAAAAAAACCACCTGCAGTGTCATTAAATTATATTTTATTTTACACTCTTTGTTTTTGTTTTTAACGGCTGAATAAAGAGATCTTGAGCCCAAACCGTGAAAATAAAGCTGTTAAATTAATTTAAAGGAGTAAAAAAGTCTGATCTTACTGAAATGTAAAGGAGTAACAGTACAAAGTAATAGGACATGGAAATACTCATTAAATGAACTGTGTTTTATTAATACAATAAGTTCAATATTGTAAAAAACAAAACAAATCGTGATTTTAAATGAAGGTGAAAATCATGTATTTATGTATTTTTATATACAAAGAGCCAGTTTATCTGTGGAGACACCGGGTTAGAGGAGGTGTCAGGCAGTGCTGCAAACGTCCGTCAGCCAAAATGTGTTAGAATATTACGATCACACACACACACACACACACACACACACACACACAGAGTTTCCTTATATATGCCTAAAGGCTGAAATCAGAATATGAGCAGTCTTCAGCGGAAAAAGAACAAAAAAACGAGTTAAACGTGGCGAAAATCTGCTTTTTGGAGGGTTTTAGTTGTGCATCGGGACAGGCTGAAAACACTGGAGAGAAGGAGGTGTGTGTGTGAGAGTGTGTGTGTGAGAGTGTGTGTGTGTGTGTGTGTTGCAGCGCAGCAGCAGCAATCAGTCCCCTCTTGTCTCGCTGCTGAGTGCAGCGTCTGATTGACAGTTTCTATTCATCCTCTGTGAGATTAGGCCAGCTGAAAGGAGTAACGACCCGTGGCTGTGAGCAGTAATTACGGCCTCGGATAAGAAAAATAAGAAAACACACACACACACACACACGCATACAGAGACACACAAGCGCGCGCGGCAGCAAAACTATAATTATATAATCCCGTATTTTGCTGCAGTGTTTTCAGAGACGCTTCACCTGTAAAGAGGAGGTTCCGCCCTGTGTCTCAGCCTCTCCTGCGCCCAAATGATCTCACAAGCACAACAAACTGCGGGCCGCGGCGTCAGCGCGAGGCCTGCGGAGGGGGAAACGGCCCCGCGTGCGCGCGTGCAGGGGACGAGCGTGAATGAGCCGATTCTACCTGCGCCCACCTGGCCCCGCGCCCGCGCCCCTCTGTCCGTCTCTCTGTCTGCTGAGGTTGTGGGGTGAACGAAATACGGGGAGCACCTGTTGAATCAGACCACTTCCTGTTTGGATTCAGCCCAGCGGCCGTTGCTTCTTCTTCTCCTGTTGTAAAGCTGGTTGTTCGTTTCAACAGTGTCACCAAAACGCCTCGTTACAGGCCTCTGTCCTACCGACAAATGAATGTTTTCCCTGCTTTGACAAAAATATCAATATTTATTTTGTGTTTTACCCAAAATGCTGCTTCTGTCCGGTTTAATGAGCTTGTTAGTCGAAATCCAAACCCGGAATTTTCAGTTTCACGGCTCTTTGTGACAGATTAACGCACCACAGCACTGTCAGAAAGGCATAATGTCACAGTTACAGCCTTAAAATGACAAAAGTGACTCACTTCCTTAACCGTGGACCCGTGTTTCAGATGAGAAAGAATAAATTCCGGGTTGCATCCGGCACTTTGGTGATAAAACGCTCACTTACACACGTGAATGTGGCCGTAACAGACACTTAAATGTCACTGCAGGCTGTTTGCTTGAGTAGAAACTTACATTTTTGCAATATTTAATTAAATAAACGCTATTTGCATTCATGTTATCAGCCAGTGCGCGTGCATGTTTATTAAAAGCCGTATTTACCATAATATTTGTGGACAGTGAAGCTCGTGAATGAGTGAAATTGAGGTGATTTTACCTCAGTGGGTCAGAGGCGCTTCGGCCGCACTGTGCGCCGTGACAAACGAGGAGGAAGGTGTCAGAGTGCGGCGGTGCTGCGGGGAAAACCCCGCCACTGCTGCGTTTTGGCCGTGTCCAGAGTGGAATAGCGCGCACGGACCATCGTCTCATGTCTGCGCGCCTGATCCCGGTCTGCAGCGCCGCTCATCCTCTTGTCAAAACGTGCCCCGCCGGCGGACCAATCAGCGGCGACCGTGCGTGGACAGGAAATGACGTCAGGGGTCTCTGCCTCCGTAAAGTGTACCGTGTCACCACAAATGTTATCCACACACCGACGTCTCTCCGCTGTTAGTGCAGGCAGGGCGTATGATCAGCCGCCCGGCTCGGACGTGATGTTCCGGCCGTAAAGCAAATTATACAAAGTGAGCAGAGCGCCCCAGACTGTATCTGGAGAGCAAATGTGACCATCTCTCCCCCGTTTCCCGACAGTTCCCCCCCACCACCACCACCCTCCTCCTGCAGGGTCTCAACACAGACATCTTTTCTTGTGGGCTCTCCAAAAGCAGAAGACCACCGACCCCCTCTCTGTGGCCGCCTCAGCAGCAACAACATCCAATCACGGATCCGCAGACGCTGTCGAGCTGACCGGCGGCTGCTGCTTCGGACAAACCGGGAGAAAACTTTCTCTCCTGGCTTGTTCACGGTGAACTGTGACCGCTGCTGCGTGGGGCTTTTTTCTGGTTTTGTGCACCGCCTCTCACTTTATTTCTACGTGGGTGAGCAGTGTGTGCTCGTGTTTGTGGCACCTCCCCGCTCCTCCACAGATCCGGTTGCCCCCCTTGTACCTTCACAGGCTGCACCATGCATGTCTCCTGCACCTCCTGGCTGCTGTAGTTAGAGCAGGAGACCGAGGTTTCTC
Source organism: Datnioides undecimradiatus (assembly GCA_008933995.1). NCBI lineage: Eukaryota > Metazoa > Chordata > Actinopteri > Lobotiformes > Datnioididae > Datnioides > Datnioides undecimradiatus. Next base: position 536,112 of record WARS01000063.1, on the reverse strand, counting down.
CCCCAGCCGACTCCCTCCTGCCCCGTTTGGACTCCGTACCGCGCGTCATGCCGCGACACCTGAAGCACAGCCCGGTGCCCGGTGTGCTGGACCGCATGCTTCCTCTGTAACTGGATCTACTCTTCTTTATTCTGAGCAGGGAGAGAAGGGCATGCTCTGGAGAACACTTGCAAAGAGGAGAAGAAAGTAGAAAGACGAGGGTGAGCGGCAGCGACAGACGGAGCAGAGATAATCTCAGAGTGTAACTTACTTGTAGATGTTTGATCAGACCACGACTATGGGCGATGGGAACCACCGCTGTGGACCCAACCCGCTGTGTCCGGACCGGATGGAGACAAAGTGCCGCGCCGAGATTGGGAGCCGGTCCCCGGTTCAGAGCTCCACCGACACCCCGGGGACATCAGCGTCCACCCCGACGTCCTCCAGCGAAGACGGACACGACAAACTTTTGGGAGTGGACCCTGACTACTGCCGGAGGATATTAGTCAGAGGTGAGTGCACGAAAACAAAACAAACCGAATTATTCTGCGCGTAAAACCCGCAAACACACCGGCGAGCTGCGGGAGTTTCCTGGAAATATGAGCCAGTTTTAACTCCGCTGTTGTTCTATCCACAATTATCCCAATTAGAGCTTGTGTAAGTAACCACAGGCTGCAGCGCACTCACTCCTAACACTCACTGTCAGACACGCAGCAATCAAATGGAATTAATAAGAAAAAAATTCAAATATGACTGAAATAAGTCAGAGAAGCGACGATCGCGTCCGAACAGAGTGATCAATAAACGCTGCTGCTGCTGCGGGAAACAAAAGGCTACTTTCACTTCCGCGGTGCCTGAACGAGCGTGACACAGGACCACACCTGCGCGAGGTCATTTCACGCAAATAACAACAACACAAACAAAGAAAAATGTCAAATTAAACCAAACAAATGTTGTTCTGGCAAAACTCCTTTGTTCATTTTAAGTCAGGCCAACAGGCAAAACGACGCCTTTGCATCAGATGTTGACTTATTTTTATTTTTATTGTTATTATTATTATTAATTTTTTTTACTCAGACACGGAGAAAATAATTTTCTGTTCATCGTGTTTGAAAGAAAAAGGAAACAGACACACACACACACACACACACACAAAACATCATCAACAGACACCACAAAGCTCTGCGTGTGTATCAGTGTGTGTGTGTGTGTGTGTCTGTGTGTGTGTGATCGTCTTTGTGCGCCAGCCTTTGTTAATGACCGTCAGAATAATATTTAATTCAATATTACACCGGGTGTCCACGCCCTCCTGCAGGACAGGCAGCAGCAGCAGCCTCCTTAAAAATAAATAAATAAATAAATAAATAAAGAGTCAGAAAAAGTCTCATAATATTTTTTAAAAATCAGCCGTCGTTTATTTTTAATTTTTAAAAAATTCTGTATGAACAGAGAAGCTTTTATAATCCCATTTTAAGACTAAGGAGCCTCCAAAATATTAGTGTTTATTATTTTTAAATTACAGAGAATGAAAATGTGAAGTTAAAGTGTGAGTTTAGTGTTTGCAGTGAAACTTATATTTATATATATTATAAAGAAAACACGTGCAGGTCGTTTATTTGCATTTACGGTATTTTCTAATTCTTCTTCTTCTTCTTATTAAAGCGCGTGAATATAAAGCCTGTTGCAGCCACAGCGAGGAGTCCTGATGTGATATAAAACGTGTGTGCTGCTCTGGGTCAGGCTGCAGTTTGGTGCCTGATGAATATTTATAGATAAACATGTTTTAACATCTAAATACTCTCCACGAGCGTCAGGCGGCGGCAGCTTGCACGGCTCCACTCACAAAGAAAACACGTAAAGTGAAATATGACCTGCTGCTTCTGTGCAGGATTTCGGATTTGAATATAATATTTGCTGCAGTGGCGCGTGATTGTTGGTTATTTAGTTTCCTGCGCACGTGACGCATACGTGGGCCTGTCAGTTCTCGGGTGGATGCTGCTGTTTCCGTTATTATCGGACCTGTAGTCGTGCCGTTTGCCGGGAAGAAGCAGCTCGAGGGGCAGGAGCACGAGACGCGGTAACCACCGAATTTTACACAGCGCGCGAGGGAGGAGGCGAGCTGAAAGGAAAAATGGCGAGAGGGAGAAAAGACAGGAGGGCGCGAAATAAATAAAAGCAGCGCGCTCAGAGCGTCGATCACCTGCGGCAGATGGTTGTATTATTGTAAATATATCGATCATAGATTATTAAACTGCTGTGTGTTAGACTGATCTCGTTTCACATGAGACCTGGCAGGAAGGAGTCGTCATGCTCTCAGTGTTTAACCGTGTCCGTGGAGCAGGAAGTGGCCTGTGGACGGACCGGGCTGAGAGCTGCTGTGTTTATATTTACTGATTTTGTTTTCTGTGTGCGGGGCGCGGGGCGCGGGGCGTCTGCGGTGTCAGGGTTTTGTTTTTGAGGCCGGGTCTGGACGCTGGGGCCTGGGTTTCTCCGCGCAGAGGCCGGGGTCACCGAGAGGTCAGCAGGTCTGCGCACAGCCGCGGCTTTCCCTCCTGCGCCTGCGAATGTTTGCGTCACAGGGTGTTTATGTTTACTCTGCAGCCAGAGGGAGCGCGCGTAAACGTGTGCCACTGTGTGTGTGTGTGTGCGTGTGTGTGAGTGTATATTTATATATTCATATATATGTGTGTGTGTGTGTGTGTGTGTGTGTGTGTTAGGCAGCTCCAACTCCAGCGCAGACACTCACACATCACGCAGACTCATTACGGTGCGTGCGTAAAGATGGAGACTTCTCGTTACCGAACGCTCCACGATGAAAACAGCTGTTTAACACACATCAGGGCGCGCAACAGCTGGATTTACCTGGCGTCGTTCACCGGTTTAACTCGTCTGCTGCGTCAGAATCGGGGCCACTTGTTTACCTTCACGCACTGATGCTCCCGCCACCTCACCTGCTGCGTTTAATGACCCCAAAATGAACGCGCTCTGTATTAAAAAGCTCAAACTCAAACTACCCGTTACTCCAATAATATCAACTATAATTCGGCTCCTCCTCGCGCACTCGGCCGTTGCCTCCTATAGAAAGGCCGCTGGTGCTCGGTTCAATCAGTTTTGTTTCATCTTTAATTCAGAGCTCTTCATATTTTATCGGGCTGCATATTTTATGACTGTGAAACCTCCGGACAAAGAGGAGGACTCGTCTGGCCTGCGCCTCCGCTCTGGGTGATAAATAGGAACAAATGTCGCCGGCTGCAGCGGAGCCAAACAAATAAATAAATAAACAAATAAATAAAGGCAAGGATTTTATTTTAGAAAAATGTCGATTACAGCAAAAATAAATTAATGAATTATTATTTTTTATTTTTAAAAACCATATCCTGAGGCCGTAATGTCTGTCTGACCGTCCAGGAAAATAATGTCATTCGCTGTAACCTCCCTTTAATATATATATTTACATATGAGTGTGTTGTTGTTGTTTTTGTTTGTTTTATTCTTGTTCAAAATTAGCTCTGATTCCGCGAACGAGCCTCTGGAGACAAACACCGACGCTGCCAGTTCTCCTGAAATCAGCTGAGATTAATAACAGACGAGCCAACAGGAGAAACAAACAAACAAACAAATAAATAAAAACTAACTGTAGCAGAAATAAGTCGTTACAGGTACAATGTTAAATGATGGTGTGTGTGTGTGTGTGTGTGTGTGTGTGTGTTAAGACGCGTTTGGTTTCATTCTCCGAGCGGTTTGCAGAGAACTGCAGCTCGTGCACGGGTCTGAAGCGACCGGAGCTGTGAATAACTCGTTAGCTGTGAGATGCGGTCGCACACTGAGCGGGTCAGGCCTCCGCCGCTGCAGAGAGGAGCTGAGGTCACTTCCTGTGCATCTCCTGCGACTTCACCAGGCGCACCGGTGTTGAACAGACTTTAACTTGACTTTAAGCGCATGTAAACAGCGGGTAGTTTCCGTTTTAACCGCGTAAAACCGACGTGGCCCGCACCCAAATGTCACGTGAAGCCATTCAGGTCGCGGACGAGCTCAAATCCGCAACAACGAGGCGTCAACTTCCCCCCAAATACTCGCCCAAGTGTCCGTGGACGCCGCCGCAGCCTCTGATTCAGCCGCAAATGACGCAGAAGTGTTTGGCATCATTTGTGCGCCTGTTATCTCCAACACAAGCGTGTGCAACTGTGCGGCTCCACGCAGACAATCGGGCGCGTTACAAACACAAACACTCCCCCGCGTTAAAAATAACACACGCAGCTCGTGTTTACGCAAAGACGCTCAGACGCGCATCCGTCCTTTTCTCTCTAAAGCCATTAGCCTATCGCCCTGCTCATGAATAGTACATCAGTTTGGCACCGCGGAGGCCCGGCTCAGCCCAGCCTCACAGGAAGGTGTGTGTTCAGCCCGAAACTCCGAGAAACTCCGAGTTTAGCTTCAAACCAAACTGTCAGCGCTGAACTCTGAGGAGCTGTTTGCTCTGAAAATGTTGTTTTTATTTACTTTTATTGTTGTTTCGCTCGTACACAGACGCCAAAGGCACCATCCGGGAGATCGTGCTGCCAAAAGGCCTCGACCTGGACCGGCCCAAGCGCACGCGGACCTCCTTCACGGCCGAGCAGCTGTACCGGCTCGAGCTCGAGTTCCAGCGGTGCCAGTACGTCGTGGGCCGCGAGCGCACCGAGCTCGCGAGGCAGCTGAACCTGTCCGAAACGCAGGTAAGAGGAGGTGTTGCCTGGTGTGTGTGTGTGTGTGTGTGTGTGTGTGAAATGAACAAATAAAGACAAAGCTAAGATAGCAGCCTAGCCACCATGTTGCTATATACCATAAACTATAGCATGTTTAAATATTAAAGTATTATTTATTTCTATTAATTATTATTATTACTTATTTATTTTATGTATTCCGGTCAATATTAATAGGCCGTTTCGTTTTTCATTAGCAAAACATCTGAAATCATTTGGTCGCAGGTGTATTTCCTTAATTGGCCTCTCAGCCAATCAGCAGCCAGGAGTAAAGCGCAGCTGCCCCGCCCCCCCCTAAAAAAATACACCATTCAGCTGCCTCCTCTACATCCGGGTCCTGAGTCGTTTAAAATGTTTACAGTTAATCCAGATGTAGCTCACAGTCCCACACACACACACACACACACAGGGACATATACAGGCCCCAGGGGTTTGTGCGCGCGCCAATAAAGGCCTTAAATGAGCAGGACGCCTGTGGCCTTGATACGGTCACACTGTAGCTTTACACTTGCTCCATTAATCCGTGTTTCTGTGGGTTTGATCGTTCATGCAGCTCCGTTACACAATCCAGATATTAAATTAAATTCATGTGAGTATTTAAAAACACCGCAGCGTCAGAGTGACGCGAGGAATCACCCGCGTGACGCATTAGACGACCACAAATTGCGGTTTTTATCGGTTTTGGATGGAATTGCGCACATTATCTGCGCAAGTTTGACAGATGGAGCAAACTTGAGGAAAAATAACCAAAAAGTCTGAATTACATGACTCATGTTTTTGTTTTCTTGGTTGTATTTAAATTAAAAACAGACACAAACGCCTCTTTGCTCTCAGATGCACCATCCCGGCCGCCGTAACCTTCAGCCTTTCCCTCCTGTGTGTGTGTGTTTGTGGTGTGGCCGCCCGTTCCACCGGCCTGTCGCTCCTCTGCAGACATTTCGTGGCACTCACGCATCGCCCCCGCGCGCCTCATTCAAAATCTTCCCCGCAGCGCCACGAGCCCAACCCCTCCGCGTTTATCAGGGGCGTCCCCAGCTCCACACCGAGCACACGCACCCTATAGGACCCACACACACTCTCTGTCTGTGTTGAAAGAAGCAGTGTTTCAGGTGCACCTTTTCATTTTTAAAAAAACTTTTTAAAGCATAAAATAAATATTTTTCAGAATATTTCTGCAAAAAAACAACAAAGTGCGCTGAACTCGACAATCCGCGGAATTCAGTCCACAAACTGTGGGTGTGTAGTGAAAAAGGCGCTTTATTCTGTAAATTCTTGCAAAAAGCCTCCTTTTTTCCTAATTCAGTCCTTTTTTAAATGGTGTTTTCCTCGGTGTGCGGGCCTGTGCGGGACGAGCCCAGCAGCCTTGAGTGTTTCACATCCCACTGAAACCTGCCGGCAGCAAAGCCAGACTGAGGCCAGCGATAAAAACACAGTGCAAAGGATCTGCGCGTGAAAAATGTGCAATTATGGAGTTTAAAGAAAAATCCCCAAAATATCAAGACATTAAAATAAGAAAAATCCCAAACCTCAGTTTATTTATGCGGTTATTTATTCCACAAACTGTGCAAATAAAAACAGCTTTGCGGGACTTAAATCACGCACTTGTTGCAGGAAATTTACGCACCATCAGCGTTAATATGGAAAAAAGGAGGAAAAAAGAAAAACGCAGTCAAACATAAAGGTGGTGTGTGTGTGTGTGTGTGTGTGTGTGATTTGGGAGCACAGAGCAGCCACTGTGTCCCTCATTAGCGCTGACACTCGGGGTGTTAATGGGAGGGCCTGAGCTTCCTGCTGCTGCTGCTGAGGAGACGCAGCGCGGCAGCTGATTGGCTGAGCGGGGCCGTCTGGAAACTGCCTGACCTTGGCAGCGAGAACAAAATGTAAATAATAAAAAGTCTCCGCGGTAATGGCGTGAAATATTCAACTTCTTAATGCCGCGTGCCATTCAGGCCGCTTTTAGGCGCGATCGGCGGGCTTTTAGCCGACATTAGCGCGCCCCTCTTTCTTCCGCCGCTGATTATCTCCGTCCGTTTGAGGCTTTTGCATATTTTTAAGCGAATGCGCCATTCAAGGCTAATCACAGAAAGGGAGGGGCGTGTGAGCGCGGGGGCTCTCAAAGTTTAAGGTCCTCTCTGAGCGCCGTGTTTGGGGCCGTTCGCTGGTTTTCAGGTGTTTGTTTGTGGCTCGTCGTTCAAGGCTTTCACGGGTTTCACCGGAAGTCCCCGGATGTTTTAATTTCAAACGTCCAAATTAAAAACCGCTGCGCTTTAAAAGCTGCTCCATTAAAGCAAAGAGCGCCGCCTCACCCCCCATGTTCCATCTATCTATCTATCTATCTATCTATCTATCTATCTATCTATCTTATGTCACTTTTTTAGCAGCTTTTTCGATGTTTTTGAGCGCAAAAGTCCTGAAATCTTCATTGAAAAATCACTTATATTCACATTTAACGCCAGATTATTAAATTGCAATAGAAAGATGTGCATGCAAACAATTTAAATTCCGGCAGTTTTTGTTGTTTTAATCTAAATTTCAGCGCAAAACCAACGGTGGAATCTAACGAAGACCCGGTTTTCCGTCTGAGGAGCTTGAAGCGTCTTTTCACACTTTTAAAAAAAGAATCTTTAGCATTTAAAAACGTGACAGGCGTTTTTTCCTCCGCTGGGTCGTTAAGTGTTTTTTAACAATGTTTGGGGATTTGGTCACTGACCCATGGGGTAACTCCAATTAGTTTGGTCAGGTATTCAAACTGATCACGCAATGAGGCAGCAGACATTGAGAAACACACACACACACACACACGGATGCACGCAAAACGCAACAAACGAAGTGCATCTAGATGATTTTGCATTTTCTGGAGCCACAACTGAAAATTAAACGATTACATGATTAATATGAATTATTGGAAAAACTCGGATTAAACATAAAACCCGGATTTTGTTTTTTAAATCGTGGCTTCCGCGTGTGTTTCTGGCGATTTGACGCAATTTTATTAATAATGTTGTTTTTTTTTAAAAGGAATAAAACCGAATTTACGCGCCATCCTGCGGGACGCACAGCTTTTAATATAAAAATACAGGAAGACAGGTTGATTAAAGCAAATAAAGCGCGTGACAGTGGGAGGAGCCCAGACTTGACCGTACACCAGCATTAAAAACTTGATTTTAATCAGTGCGCAGCTCCGGGCCGCGACTCTCCGAGGGTGTCTCACGCGCATGGTTTAGAGACATAACGCGCGCGTGCACACACCAGCTTGTTTTCTGTCTCGTGACGGAGGCTGCAGCAGCACCGGCCACTCTGTAACGCGTTACCTAGTAATCTATTACCAGCACCGAGCTCTCCCTTAGTCCCGGCAGGTGGCTCCCCGCTACAGGGTAACACAGCAGGAGGGGCTGGTGCGTGTGTGTGCGTGTGTCCACCGCACACTAAACCTGAACCCCCCCAGTCAGTGCGCCGGATGATCACAGGACACACAGACTCTGCGGATGCTCCAGCTTTATCTTGAAGGTATGTCGCGCGGGTTTTTGGCGCTTTTGCGTTATTTCAGCGAATAACGGCTGATTAAAAACTTTGCGCGCTGGGAACAACACGTCCCCTCAGACCTGGTTCTGGCTCCACGGGCGCGACTCTGAGTTCTGGTGTGGACATTAAAACGCGTCAGGGGGACTCCACGCTGTTTGCGCACTCTAAGCTCCTGCACGCTGCTCCTGAGCCGAGTGCGGCTGACGTATGCGCGGCCGTTGTATCAGTCCATTGTTGTTTGCAGCTCTTCCGCGGAGAAGCTATGGATTTAATGGTCTCTGGGCTGCGTTAAACTGCTCTAATCCCGCCGCAAATGGGGAGACAGAGACGGGGAGACGGCGCTCAGTGATGGACTCATGTTGAATCTTTCATGTGAAGCTGGTGCAGAAACGGCGCATGTGGTGCGCAAATGTTTGCGTTTGTTTTCCCTCTAACTGATGACGGGATTTGACCCATTTGTGCTTTAAGTGACCGCGTCGCTGCGCTGCATCGTTAAAAACAGGACAACAAAGGCGTGGCTGGTGTTTCCACAGAGGGAAGCGTGGCCCTCTGACCTGCGTGTGCCCCGCCTGCAGGTGAACGTTATTAATACGCAGTTGCAGTTCAAGAATACAAACAACTTTATTCTGAAGGAAAAACTCATTTCAGCCAGTTTGTTCTGCAAAATCAGCTTTTGAAGCCACGGATCCGCCTTTTTTAGTTAATTAGTGACTTTAATGAACTGCGAAGAGCTTCAGCCTGTATTCACCCTGTGATCACGTGTGTTTGCTGATTTACTGTGTGTGTTGTTTGCTTCAGTGTCAGAACCAGCGGCTGACCCGCAGACAGGTGCGCAGGTCACCTGAGGTCAGCGGGGTGCAGCTCGGTGACGCCCTGGCTGCTTTACAGACGCTGCTCATGGCCCGGTGCAGAGGTCAGAGGTCACGGTCCTGCTCACATGTGCAGTTTGTCTTCAGCACGGAGCATCTTTAACGACCAGCTGACCCCGGTTTGACCCCTGTTAAATCCAACACTTTACACTTTTGCTCCAGTGATACACACACACACACACTCTGAGCGTGTGTGTGTGTGTTTCCCTGAGACGAGACGTGACAGCAAGTCGCGCTCAGGCGTCTGCGTACAGTGAATGTCCTCGTTGTGCGTATTGTTCTCCATGACGGCCCAGACACCGTCTGTCTGGCTCGTCTGCAGCGCGGAGGACCCGGCCATGACGTGTTGCCGTGCAGATGTTGGCGGGGAGGCGGCCCGCACAGTGCCGGGATTGTCCAAACACTCAAGAATAGGGACAGAGAGAGGAAGGGGCGCAGACAGGCAGACGGAGAGACAGACAGGGGCGCAGGCAGGCAGGCAGACAGACAGACACTCGGTGCCTTTGTGCGTTCAGTCCAAATGTTTGGACTCTCTGCGGCGACCTGAAGCGAGTCAGAGTCGACCTCAGGGGGGAACTTTTGTCCAAAGTTGCTGATGGTCAGGAGGAAGACACGGCGAGGCGCTGATTATCTAATCAACTGATGAGATAATCAGCAGAACATAACGGCAATTAAGTCGTATTTTGCCTTTGTCCTTAATCACTCGCTCAGATTGAATTGTTTCATCAGCTGCTGGCAGACTGAAGAGTAAGAGTGTGTGTGTGTGTGTGTGTGTGTGTGTGTGTGTGTGTGTGGTGTAATTTTCCAAACATATGGAGGAGCATGCAATCCTGCGACGGAGGTGAAAACAGGAAAATCAGCAAAATTGGACACAAGAGGTTTCCACTCTACACACACACACACACACACACACACACACACATTCAGCATAGCCCTGCAGTTACAGGGGCAGATTAACCTGTGTGGGCGCTCACACACACACCTGCCTGCAGACAGGAAGCCACGTGAAACTGAAAACAAACACACACGTATCAGAGAAAACAAGGATTTTCATTAAGGTCAGCTTTAAACCATCAGCAGTGAAGGTGTCGGACGCAGGTTGGACCATAAACCTGCTGGTGACATGAGATGGTTACTGAAAAGCATCGAGGTTGATTTGGATCCTGTGTTTTCAGCCACGACGCCTCCTTTTTCCTCACATGATGCGTAAAAACCAGCAGCAGAGCCTCAGAAACACCCAGATCTCTTTAAAATCACCCAAATATTATTATTGGATCAGATCTGCTATTAAAACACTCAGTAGAGCCCAAAATGTTAGAAGTTAAAGCAGCCTGGTCTGATTTAAAGCCCCACGTCAGCACTTTAGCTGGTTTCCCCTGCTCGTCTCTTCACGACGTATAAATAAAGTTATATTGACGTAAATGAAACCGACTCTGCTTTAACGGGAGAAAATGAATCATGAAGATGAAAAACTGATTTTAATTGAAGAAAACGCTCGTTTAATCTGCAAAACCAGAAATAAATAAACAAATAAATTAGAAAAAGTCCGTTTTGGTTTACTCAGAGCTGCAGCACGGCGTTCAAACAGCAAGTGAGGAGGTGATGATGGATGACGGGTGGAGGACAGGAGCAGGCGGAGCAGCGGGAGGGCTGGAGGTGTGGGTGTGGGTGTGGGGTTAGAGAAAGAGGTGGGCCTCATAACGGTCCCAAGTGCTTTTGCGCTAAGGAGGATTAGGCCGCCATATCTACCAGCGATTCTATAAGACGGGGTTAACCCCTGGCTGAACCTGGCTGGACATGTGCTGCGGTGATGGGGCAGATCGGGTTTAGGGGTCAGGTGAAATGCGACGGTGGCGCTGGCGGCGCTGGCACAGGTGGAGCCGGGGGTGCAGAGCGAGAGGATGCGAGGCCGGGGTGTGGTTTGGCGGCAGTGAGGCGGCGACTGATGTGTTCACTTTGTGCAGCTCAGGGTCTGTGAACAGGTGGAGGAACAGGGCGCAGCCACCTGTGGAAGGTGGTTCAACACATAATTACATTATTTCTATTTAAATATTTGTATTTATGCTGAAAAACATGCATTTGTAAAAAAAAAAACAAGGAAAAAAAGTAATAAAACATAAACCAAAAATACCTAAAATTCTGTTTTGAATCAGATTTTCCAGGTTAATGCATCGGACTCCACAGCAGCAGAAATAAAAATGCTAAAAACACGTTTTCAGTCAAAAGACACTGAAAACACAGATTTCAAGGCACAGTGGTGTGTGACCTTTCAGAATAAAAGCACCAAGCACAGGGACATCGTCCAAACTGCTGCGAAGTTCAGCAGCACAGACAGGAAGTTCACCGCGTCCCTTCACATTAAAACACCTGTTAAATGTGGCTGAAATGTCAAAATAAGGTCGAGTTTGGCCAAACTGAGCCTCAGATTAGCATCAGATTGATCCTGTTTCACCAAGTTTTTGTCTTTTTTATGTTTATTTGCCTTTAATCAGTTTAATAATTGGTTAAATATCACATGATCGACCTTATCCGGTTTGTTATTGCCTTGCTAAGAGGCTGCAGATGGAAGTTAGCTTCATGCTAACGCTGCTGCAGCACGTCTCATAACAGAAAAGCTGTTTAATAACGTAAACAATCTCTTTCAGATGCAACGATAAACAAATAAACTCGTGTTAAATCATCTGTCAACACGTTTTTCCTGCGCAGAGTTTGTCAAACGGCCCGATTCACTGGAGTTCTGCTGAACGGCCGACGCGCCGCTCAGTCGCACGCAGTCCAGTGAATCATTGTTGCGTTCTTTGGTCGCCACCGTGTGCAGCACCACGTGCAGTTGAGTATCCGCTGATGCGTTGCCTGCGGGGTAGTGGACGCCCCCGCCTGCCTGCCGCCTGCCCGCCGCCTCCACGGGTAAAAAGGCGTTTTGATTGTGTGGCCGCTGCTCATCACATGCCCGGGATCAGGGGGTCTGACCGGGGTCACGGTGGGAGCGCCGAGGCTGCCGGAGGGGTCACGGAAAGTGTGAAAGACGGTCACTGAGCGTCCTTCTTAAAGACTTTAGGGCCACAATCCTGCATTTCACTTTGCATTATGGGTATTATGTCCTATCACTCCTGGTTAATGCCGTCCGCCGCCGCCGTGCACAGATTAGAAAATACACGACTCGGCGAAACAAAAGAGGCGAGAACGACAAAAACAACTGAGCGAACAAACAAACGATGGCGCTCGCCTTTGACTTGGCACGGGGGCATGTTGGGACACGGCGGAGCTTAGCTCACACACACACACACACACACACACACACATCAGATGCCCGGTTGATCTGCACACTGGGTCTTGATCTGGCTTAACCTTTCTACCTCTAGCCCAGTTTGCAGCTGTGTGGATTCACAGCGCAGGCCTCTGATTGGCTGAGCCGGCCCCCGATCATCTCTCCGTGACCTTGAATCAACCCCCCTGCCCCCACGCCCCGCAGCACGTTTGGCCCCCTACCCTTTCATTTTCATCCGCCGCTCGTTCGCCATCATCCATCGTCTGGGCCGGTGGCGTCCCACCTGTCCCCAGCTGCTTCCTGGCTGGGGGACTGAGGGACTTTCAAAATAAGAGGCTTCCCTTCATTCCCCAAAGATCGCCAATATTCATTTAACACTTTGTCTCTTAACAAACACACTTCCTGTTTCAGAGCGATGAAACAGGAACGAAATGAAACGAGTCTTCATTAGGATTTAAATCAGTAAAATAAAGGTTTCACATGTTTGAAACACATTTATATTTTAATCCTAGTCTCCACTGTGACTCACCTGTTACCTGCGTCCTCTGTAGTTCTGGTTTTTATTTAAATAAGTAGCATTTTTCCTTTTTTATGGGACCAACGTGTTATTTCCACTCCCTGGATGAACAATGGATAGTTTTATTGAAGTAAAGTAAGAAAAAATGCAAAGAAAAGGGCCAAAAAGCTCAAATATGGATTTAAGAAAATAAAAAGTAAATAAAATGTACATTAGAAATGTATTTTTCATGTAAAATCTATTGTTTTACATGTTTTTAATGCGAGACGAGCGACTAAAAACACAGAAATCGTCAGAAATTGGAGTTTTTTGGTCGCAGCTGATGTTAAAACACGATTAAAAACAGGTTAAAGAGCTGCAGCGCTGCGAGAAATAAACATCCAAACTGTTTATTTCTGTTTAAATATTCAGTACAGCACCAAACGTGTGCTCATCCGCCGAGGAAAGTAGTCCCCAATGAAAACACAGTCTCCTCCTGTTTGTTTATGCGACGCTCTAACTCCACTTCCTGTTTTACCCCTAGTCCTAACCTCCACCCGTGGGCCTTGACCTCGCCCTACGGCGGGCTAGAGCGAGGGGCGGGGGGACTTGCAGGGGGGAGGGGCGGGGTCCAGAGGGCGAGGCCGGGGCAAATGCAGGTCACGCTACATCCAGATCTGCCCCGGTAATCTCTGCCCCAGCTCTGAACCCTGGATCCCATTAAAAAGGATTTACATCCAATAGTGTAGATGAACCGAAGGCGGCTTTGCTTCTTCTCCTCTCATCACTTTCTGCCTCTGATAAAACCGCTGTAACACACCGGAGCGCTGCGACGCGAGCACACACACACACACACACACACACACACACACACACACACACACTCGGCGTGATGGGGAGGACAGGGAGGGGGTGCGGGGGCAGTTTCATCTGTAGTGAAAGCTTTTTATGGGATGTAGGTGTTTGGCAGGAGGTGGCGCATGAGTAAAAGATCGAAGTGTGTGTGTGTGTGTGTGTGTGTGTGTGTGTGTGTGCGAGCGAGCTAGCTAACTAAATATAGACTGAGAGCAGGGAGAAGCAGCTCCACTCAGATCGTTCCTGCTGCTTATCCCGCCCCCCCCCGCACCTCTTTTGGGCCTCGCAGGCATCAGTATTCCTGCCTGAGCCGTTGGATCCTCTCCGATCTCATTATTTGCGTCGTCCTCTGCAGCTGAAACTATAACCTGACCTGGCCCGGCCGCCCCGCGGAGCACTGCGGCACCGTGGAGGAGCTTCTGTGCTGCTCACCAGCAGCGGCGCTAGCTGTTAGCTGTTAGCTGTTAGCTGTTAGCATACAGTCGGGTCTTTCGCTGAAAAACGACAGCACGACGGTGCAGAGTGAACTGAAACTGCAGAGTTTCAGCCAGACGACTGAACAATGAGCTGAAGGTCACTAAAAACACAGGAAGCTTCATGTATTTTCATTATTTTAGATTTTTAAGCTGCTGTTTCATTATTTTATCATAGAAACATGGGTGTTGGCTGCTTCGGCAGCACAAGTCAGAACATTTTGTGTTAATAAGGATTAAGTTTAGTCTGTCCAGCCTGAGAAACACTCGCCTCAGGCGTATTGGAGCACAGCACCGAGGTCCAAAGGAGCCGAAAACACCCAAACTCTGCGCCGAGCGTACGTTTTAAAGTGAAACCCCCTGACCTGCATCGATTTTCAGACACACCGAACAGTTTTCCCAACGCGTCCGTGCAGAAACCTGCGCAGGCGGAGCGGCAGAGCGGTTCTACGGCGGCGAGCGGCGTTGGCGAGCGAGTCGGACAATAATCGGATAAATACTGAAACTGTGGAGCTGCCAGAGTGTTTCCATAGAAGTCGATGTTCGGTCTGACCCGGACTTGAGGTCAAACCGTCAGAGCCAAACCTCGCTCTGTGTGTGTGTGTGTGTGTGTGTGTGTGTGTGTGTGTGTGTGTGTGTTGATGATCCTGTTTGAAGTCAAGCTGAAGGAAGTTTAAGACGCCGTTTGAAGTCTGTGAAACCGAAACCTTTTTATGACAAAAAAAAGAACGTTTCATGACCTTTTGAACAAAAACGCCCAGTGGTCACGTGACTGAAGTAGCCAATCAGAGCCTGAGGTGATTAAAACTCAATTCATGTCATTTTAAATACAAAAACACACAAAAACCCAGTTTTAAATCACCGTAAATTGACAGTTTGCAGGTGTTCTGTGGATGGACCTGTGCAGGGAAAGTGTGAGAGCAGCCTATTTGCCCCCGTCCCTCATTAACAGCACCCAGCTTTACCCCAGCTGCCCCAGCAGAGCGGCCCAGCGACCCGCAGGTCGAAATTTTAGTTTCAGGACTTTCCTAAAATGTAAAAATGACATTTAAGAACATAACTTTGTCTTTTTTAAGTTGTAAAATAACTTAAAAATGTCAGATTAGCTGCAGAGCTGCTGAGTTTGTACCATCGCTCTGCTGCTGCTCATGGAAAAGACGTCGTTTTGCAGCGACGAACTTCATTTTCAGGGTAAACTGCGTAGTTTTTATGCTTTATCTGCAGCGTGAAGGCGCCTTCATGAGGCTCTGACACGTTGAAACTTCTTCCTGATCTGCCTTCTCTTCACTTTCATCACCAAACCTGAGCTGCGGCTCGCAACCACTCGTTTTAACCGCCCTGCAGCCTGCGCGCCGCACGCCGCTCTGTGGTTGAGCCTGCGCGCGGCGAAACTCGGTCAGGCTCGTATGCATTTTTCATGTGTGTGATTCCTCTCGCTGGTCGCTCTCCGTGCAGCGATCTGCCGTGACCTCAGCGTGCCCTCCAATCAACGGCCCCAACCGTTCCACACGCTATACATTAAAGCTACACTGCCGCCCATCAATTAAACATGGCGGACAAGGACAGGCAGAGTTCACCGAGCTTTGCTCAATCTGCCGCGGGTGGCGTGACGGCTCCTGCGGTGAAACTCAAAGAGGTTGCTGCCGTGCGAGCGAACGACGTCGCAGCTGTCGATGGCGATTAATTTCATACGTCCAAATTTTAGGTTTTCACTCTGCAGCATTAAAAACACGTGCAAACGGCGAATCACGCCTGCACCCCGCCGCGCCGCTCTGACATCACTGCACGGCCCCACCTGTGCGTTTCAGGCCTGCCGGAGCTGTGACGTGTGAGCGGCACCAACCGCGATCACAGAAGAACAACAGAGCGGGGGCGACGGCTGCAGCCGGGGGGGTTACAGCAGCTCTGCTTGTTCTGCACGGATTTATGGCGTGTGTGGCTGGTCGCCGCTGAGGTGTTGCGTGCTCTCGCCGCTCGCAAACCACCGGGAGCGCCCGGATCGTGCTTACAGCGTAGACGTGCATCAAGCGGAGGTCACAGAGAAGTCAGAGACGCGCACACGTTCAGCTTTTGTGTAAAGAGGAGGAAACATCTGATCTGCCGATGAGGAGAGGATGGCGTGATGAGCTCGCTACAGCAGAAACGCCGCGTCAGACGGGTTTTAGGTGTTTATGGTTTATAAAAGCGCCCGAAACGCTCATTTCCTGTTTTATGTCCGGTTTTTCTGATTTTACCGCCACAAACCGTGTTTCTCATGGTCTTTCCTCTTTGTGTCGCTGCAGGTGAAGGTTTGGTTCCAGAACCGCCGCACCAAACAGAAGAAGGACACCACCAAGGACTCGGACAAACGCTCCTCCTCCACCAACGAGTCGCTGGCCACCTGCAACATCCTGCGCCTGCTGGAGCAGGGGCGCCTCCTGTCGGGCCCCGCCCCGCCACCGAACTCCCTCCTGGGGCCTCCTCCGCACCCGGCGCACAACGGCTCCCTCCTGAGCAGCCCGGGCGGGGGCTCCTCCACCTCCCCGGGCATCAGCAGCAGCACCCCTCCCAGCTCCCTCCCCGGCGGGACTTTCGGGCTGTCGCTGCCGTCGCTGGGCGGCACCCCGCCGTCACCGCGGTTGGGCGTCCCGCCGCCACACTCCCTGTGCTTCTCCATGCCGCTGCTGGGGGGCGCTCACCACGAACTGACGTCCACCTACGGCTGCGGCTCCTCCGCGTTCGAGCCGTACATGCGGCTGGACAGGAAGGAGGCGGATCTGGGCGGGAAGAAGACGGTCTCTTAAGTCACGTGTCCCTCGTTTCAGGACGCCGGGGGACTCTCTCGCCTCAGACGTCTCGCCGCCCGCCACCTGTTGGACACTTTTTAGCATTCGTGGCGTCGCAGAGACAGAACCCCGGACTCGTGAGGAAGAAGGAAGCGAGCGGACTGCTTCCCTCGCGGCTCCATTTTGTGCCGCGCTGACACAAAACGGCGAGGAGGTCGTGATGTGACGGAGACGTTCCCACATTTAAAAAAAAAACAAAAAAAAACGTGAAGTTTTTGCAAAAGTGTGTGTGTGTGTGTGTGTCTGCGTGTGTGTGTGTGTTTCGCTCTATACAGGCCTTCATTTACTGTTCAGGAAAAAAAACAAAAAAACAAAAACAAGAAAAGATACTTGACGCGGACGCTTCGGGCCGAGTCGGCGCCTGAAGCGGACGAGCGGTGTTTTCACTGACGGCAGTTTGTGTCCGTACAAGTGGCCATGTTTGGTTTGTTAACCTTTAGTTGATGTGCTCTCACCGTGAGAAAGAAACACTGAGGAAAAACAAAAAAAAGAAATGGTAGCATTTAAATATGAGTCTGTTCTCGTCCAGCTGTAGTTCCTTTGTAAATCCTTCATTTGCTTGTGTTTGTGTTTGAGATGATGTGGTAGGATCTGGACGAACGGTGCGAAGCTCACATATCTGTCCCGCCCCCAACCGAGAGGGAGGTGTGTGTGTGTGTGTGTGAGCGTGTTGGAGGCGCCGGGTCTGAACTGAACCCAGATCAGATCGGTCTGCACACACACACGCTCACACTGTTCCGGTATCTCCCTGTGTTTTTGCAGTTATAGCTGCAGCAACTAGTCGATTCATCAACTTTCTGTCTGTTTTTCAAGCAGAGCGGCCGAACTTTGGCTCGTTCCCGCCTCAAAAACCTTAAATTAGCTGGTTTTTTAAAGCAGATCCGTCCTCTCTGCAGCGCCGCCGCCGCAGCGCCGCCAGCACCAAGAGAAGCTGTGATGTCTTTCATGCAGGAAGCTGTTTGCTGCGATGCTGAGGATGCGATGAGCCGCCGCGCCGCATGCGACAACCAGTCTTTCCCTTCTCACCTGCCCCCTCGGCCCCTCGTCAAAAGCACTTTATGTTCGCGTGTTCGCTTCCTTCCCCTCGTTTACCTGCTTTGCTTCTGAATCCATTCTCTTTTCAATCGACTCGCTCGAGCCCAGGCCGACCTCCGCTCCCGCCGCCGTTCGCTCGTCCAAAGAAGATAAAGTCAGGACTCACCTGCGAGAACCTGCGCTCGGCGGCAGGCTGCCCTCAATTTGTGCGTCAGACGAGCCCTCGCCCCCTTTTCTACGCCTCCCGCCTCCCGTTTCCCCCTCGTGTCTTTTCATTTCCTGGTTTCCTGACCTCTGATACGTGTTTTCCCGCTCTCTGAAGGTGGCCTGACACAATAAAGACTCGGGTAAAGGCAGAGATCTTCCCGTCGGAGCGTGCACAGAGGTCCTGAGCTCGGCCTGTGAACCCCCCCTCCTCTCTGCACCCGTGTCGCGGCAGCTGGTGGCGACTGATTTGCTGCGGCTGTGCTCAGACCCCGGCGGCGCTGCTGTTGTTTACCCGGCTCTTTGCAGCGTTGCGCCCGCGCTGCTGTTGAACACTGTATTATTTTCTATAAGCACCATCCATAATTCACGCGCCGCGGCATCAAATATTGAGCAGGGAGATGGAGCTGAGAGGCCGGGGGGCTCGCTGCTCGTGCGAGGCCGCCGTACCTTTTCACAGCAGGGTCGTGCTGCTCCACGCGCTCGCTCTCCCTCCTGTTTTCAACCTGGAGCAGTTCAGTTTCCCACGAAACGGCTGTAAAAACTCACCCGCCGCTGCCTGAACATCAGCACAGCGACAGAAGTCTCCTGTAGCTCTCCTGGACATTCGCAGCTCGTACAGAGAGGAAGTGAGGCGCCGCTTCGCGTCGGACAGACGGAGGTTCAGCGCAGCCTTTTGTTTCTCTCTGTAGCTTCTTCCTCTCCTCCTCTTTCCTGTTCCCAGGCAGTCCGACGCTCCCGCTCCAGCTCAGCGTCGCTTCTCTTCTGTGCAATCTGTGACATCTTGCACTTGTCGAGGTTCCCCGCCACCTCAGAGGCGCTAACGGCGTCCGCGTGGCTCTGTGCTACCGCGCCGCGACTTCACAGACGGTTCAAAAGATTGTGTGCAAACACACTTTTTTATTTTCAGTCTCACTGTTTCTGTTTTTCTGTATGCACAGCCGAGGTCCCGCAGGGGCCGCAACCTCTTTTCTTTACGCAGTAAAAGCTACTTAATGTCGAGCTAACGGCACCAGCTACTACTTACGATGAACAAAACATGTACATGTACATATATAAATTTATATATGAATATATATAAATGGGTCTTTGCACAAGTTCTCTCCATGTCCGCTCCGTGTGATTTTACCAGGAAAAAACAAAACGCGAAGGAAAGATTCAGAAAAAAAGACTTGATCTATGCTTTACGATTCTTTGTCTCATTAACATTTTGCACTTATTTAAAGAGGCTTACTTCTGTTCCTGGGCTGACAGAGCTGTTTTCACGCTCGGCCCAGATATTGTACAATATGTATATGTATTTTTATTCATATGCATATAAATATATGTCTATGTAACTTTGCCTCCTGCGTCGTGTTTCATTTCCTCCTCTCACCCGACTCCAGGCCTGAAACCCAAGGCGTGGACGTTTTTAAGCCTCAGTCACAGGAGCCGTCGTCGTGTAACGCACGCCGACGGCTTAAAAGCGCTTTTAGGCGACTGTTGAGTGCAGAACACCAGCTTCTCTTTGAGGCCGGTCAGGAAGACTCTGCCTGCTCGCAGCTTTATTAAAGACCTTGGCGTCTTTGTGCCTCGTCAGCGTGGCAGAGGCGCATCAAAGCGGCGGACCTGCCACCTTTTCAAGTCTCTCCGCGGAGGCGTCGCCTTTAAATACTTTGCACCTTTTAATCCTGTTTTGGTTTTGCATGGTGATGCACACAGGCTGAATCGGCGCGCCCTTGGGACGTTAATTGGATGAAAATATGAGAATATGCTTCACAAAACGCGGGATGACTCAGGCCGTTCCGCTTTTTGTCTGCACAGAAATGCATCTGATATTTTTCGCTGCGAAACAAGCAGAAAGATTCATCGAACACGTGGTTTTTAGACAAAAGTCTGAGGTTAATCGTCTCTCTGTGAAGCGACCAGAGGGGCGGCGTCTGCAGCAGCAGCAAAAAGCTCCTGTTGTTCTTTTTCAATCAATAAAACAGATTGAAATCTTAAAACTGAACAGATATTGAAACGTGCCAGATGCATTTAATAACCAAATACCTCTGACTCTCTAGGCTGGGGCATGGAAAGTCCAATTTAAAGTGTCTGTCTTTGTGTTTCAGGCACGTCTGAGCAACAAAAATGTGACTCTGACGTTATTTTGCCTTTAAATTCGAGTTTTGGTGATTGAAAAAACAACAGAAAGCATTAAATAAACTAAAAATACCTGCACCTGGAGCCCCTTTAAAGTACTAAGTATATTTACTCCTTTATTAAAATTAAGTCCAATTATCACTTATTATTTCTATATTCTGCTACTTTAACCTTTTACTCCCCTTCATAATGACACCACATCGTATCATCAGTCAATAAATGATGTCCAGTAATATGTATAAAGTAAATAAAATCACCAGCTGCAACTTAAAAGTGATTCTTCCCGTTAATGCATCAACATTTCTAATCTCATAACAGGAAACACGTGATTCTGCGTGAGGGGAACTCTGACTTTTTGGTGCTTTAAGTGAAGTTTGACGCTGCTTTTGTTGTCTGAAGGGTTAAATGCTCGTATTCACGTCTTGCACCGATGCAGCACGCTGCAGGTGGTGCAGCACGCTGCAGGTGGTGCAGCACGCTGCAGGTCACAGCGGCTGCGTGACGCTGTGCGCTGACTCGGTTCCTGCATGTGTCGGTCGGATTGCATTTCTGCGGGCGACGTGTCAGATGAGGAATAATCTGCACAGAAGGAACAAGTCATGTGGTTTTAACTCAGCTGTAAAGGTGACACACTACATGTACCCCCCCAACACCAACCCCCCCCACCCCAGTCAGCCCAGACTTCAGCGAGGGGCACTTCTCCAAGCCGGGACAATCGACCTGCAGGGTGCCAATTATAGTGATTGGCACCTTTATTTGAGTGAGGAAGAGGCGAGAGGGCCGGCAGAAAGGAGACCAGATGGGTGGCCTGCTTTAGAGGTGGGGAGGAGCGCCGGGGGGGGGACGGGTGGAGGAGCCGGCCCTGCAGCTGAGGGAGAAACTGTGGCCGTAAACAGCTTCAGAGGAGCAACAGAACTCCGCTAATTGGGTTTTTATTGGTGGTTTTAATTGGTGATCTCTCACCAGAGGCCAAATTAACCAATAAAACAACGGCTCGAGCTCGTGTTGTAGCTCCGACAGGAGAGAGGAGCGCCGAGCAGCGGCTGTAGTTTCTGTAAAACACGCTAATTAAATCAGGAGCTGTGGTGGAAATCAAGTAACATTAATGAAAAGAACATTTTTGAGTTATTTTCAGATTGTTTTCAAATGAATTTTCTGGAAAATAATGGTTGTAACTGTAATTTCATAATTTCATAGGGAGGTGTCTGTGAAAGGAAATGTAATTTGGGGATAAAGTGAGGACAGAGTGTGACAGGTACATTATTTCCAATGCATTTAAGTTGTTTTTATTCAATTTTAACTGAATGAGCGATTCAAAAAAAATAAACGTAATAATCAACAGACGATAATACGGCTCTTTTGAATGAATTCCTCTGATAATTTACTCAGAAATTCAACTGTATTTAGTTTTAAATTATACTTTTCATTCCAGAAAATAAACAAGAAATGATCGAGGTTTAAAATAAAAATGTTTCTGCAGAAGTTGCTTCTTTAAAAACAAATCAATTCGACATTATCAAGAAAAAATTTGCATTTTTTAAATAAAAACCACAAATTTCTGTTTTTAATCAAATAAAATGAAATGAAAGAGATTAAAATGCACTCTACGTTTATCTCAGATTGATCCAAAAAAATTAGTTTATACGCCGACGACATAATGATTTATACCAGCGCGGCTCATTAAACCTGCATCTACAGAAAACACATGATCATTTTTGACTAATCTCAAATTTTGTTTTTAAAAAAATGTTTTTTACAGTTTAAGAAATGAGAAAAGGAAGAAACAAAGTGATTTTGACACATTTATCATTATTAGAACAGATAACAGGAACATTTTGTGTTTAATAATTAAATTAAAGTTTAATTCAGCCGTAAACGGACATGTGCTCACCAACTCATAATTAGATGCTGAATAATATAATTTTTAAAAAAATAACAATTTATTGCAAATCCTGTAAATTATAATTACACTTTACACAACTTTAACAACTACATTACAGTGTGTTATAAACCCATTATTAAGTGTTTATGCCCTGCTTATAAATATCTAATTAGGAACTTTAATTATTTTTGCAATAAAAGAGCAATTTAAAAATAAAAAAACAAAATGAAAATCAAAAAAACAAAAATACTCAATAGAAATTTAATCATTAATCAATAAAAGACAATGGACCTGAAGTGAAGGCATGAACCAATGACAGGACGTGTGGGGGTCACTGTCACCTGTTGCTCAGAGACCGGCCACCTCATGTCTGAGGCGTGTAAACCAGCGGCGGATCAGCTCCACGCCGGCGCCCCGACGCTGTTTGTTGTGCATCAACAAATGAACTCTCAGCTCCGCGCCGCCTCCGTTTCCCTTTGAACCGGCGCCGTATGTGTTTGTGTGCGATTCAGGAGGGTCCACAGACCCTCAGGAATGCATCGCTGTCCTGCAGCACCCCCCCTCCACCTTCACCACCACCCCTTCCTCCATCCACCCCCCACCCCCTTTCCCTCCGATAAAGCAGCTCAGCGGCCCATCAGGGGGCCCCCTCTACTAATTAGGGTCACTAATTGGGGGGTTGGCCGGGGCAGAGACCCCTCCACACCTGCACGGTCATGTGACATTCAAAGAGGTGCGCAGGGTCAAGGGTCGTGTAGTCTGCGGGGGGAGAGGGGAGGGTGGGGGGCGAAGGAGGGGGTGGATTAGCAGGCGAGCAGAGGGGTTAAAGGAGGAAAGCGGCAGGCAACAAGACGACAGAAAGGGCAAAACAGACTTCGTATGCAGGACGTTTCTCAGCTGCTGATGGTGAATTTTACACTTTAGAGTTTATTTATTTTATTTATTTTATTTATTTATGACAAACTGAATCAACACGTCGACAGATTGTTGCCTTCTCGCAGGCTGCAGCCGGCTCCGCCGTCGCTTCCCGAGCAGGACACAGGACTAAAACCAAACAAACTGTAATGAAAGTGAAGTCAGAGTGGGAGTTTGGATGCAGAGGAAGTGTGAGATGACAGAGCGAAAGACACGTTGAGAAATTAGGGCGGGGCCACGCCGCCCTGTCAGAGGTTAATTGCCAGGTGACCTCAAGGGCCGGACAGCTCCACCGCCACCAATCCACCCACCCCGAGCCCGCCTGCCTCTCTCAGCTCTCAGCTCTCGTGGACTAAGTGATGTCTGCTTGTTTTGACACGATTCACACAAGAGTCGGGCCTTAAGCTCGCCGAGAGAGAAGAAAAAGATTCACAGCTGCATTCCTGAGAAAGCAAACTGACCCCGAAAACCTTCCAGAGCGAGGGAGAAGCCGGCGAGCCTGAAGGCGTTTTATTAAAAACCCTGATGTGTTTGGAAGAACGGGAGTGTAGTGCGTTAAAGCAGCCGTGCAAACGATGTCCACTGCGTTCTGTGTGCTGAATATTAAAAGATAAACTGTTTGTGGGGCTTTAGTTTCACGGTCTTTACATGCATCTTCATGTGTTTACCCCTCAGCAACATGTGCTCAGAGCAGCCTACGTGTCACAAAACCTCTTTTTTAAGGTTCACATTCACTTGGACGGAGCGACGATTCGCGTGGCTCTCGACTTGTTTACTGAACGTATAGAAACGGTTACTTTTGCAAACCTTGAGCAAAAACCTTCCACACGCGGGAACCAGGGGGGCTTTTATGAACACGCTGACTGCCACGACAAACTGGAACCGCGCCTGGTTTGAATTTGTCCGACGTCCCGCGCAGCAGCGATGCATCAGAGCCGCATTTCAGGTCGTTTGCACCAACGTTCCTCCTTCAGATGCTTCAGAGCAGCTCTGCGTTCACAGTTTGACCCTGGTGGACGAATTTAAATTTGCACTGTTTTGAGACGCGAGCTCTTGGTTTAGCTCCTGACCTGATGCGGTCTTCAGTATGACGCACAAACGATCGCACAGTGGACTGTTATCAGCTGCATCTGCTGCAGGTGCATCACCACGCTGTGCTGCGTTCAGGAACACCTCTGAAACGTCCTGATTGCGCCTCATAGCTCTTCCTAAATTAAGTAAATTAACCAGATTTTCAGGAAACGAGCTGAAACGTAAACGTTTTCACGACAACAAAGACGGTTTCTGATTTTCATCATATCACATGTCTCCATCAGCAGAATATGGAAGCGTGTCCGTTCATGAACTCATTGGATGCTTTACAGTCCTCTGGTCCGTTTCACGCCAACAAAGCAAAGCTCAGCCGTGTAAATCTGTCAATTGACCGTTTGATTTGTTCGTGAATTCAGCTGTAGAGCCTGAAGGTTCGCTGCAGTCGACAAAACAAACTTACGCACAACGACCCTGCTGATGGAGATCATGACCCGATAACGCCAAGGTCGATTAAACCGTGAGGATCCGCACAGCGATGCACGAATGTGTTATTTCTCTGTATAATACCTGCAATAAATTGATTTAATGCACCAAAGCAAGTGAGTTTGCATCCTCATAAATACCAGATTTAAAATAGTTACAACCCACCTTCACATCGGGGCCGAGCGGCTTCTCTAAACATGTTCTGAAGGTCTGCAGATGCATTATTGTGCAAAAGCAAACACACGCTGGCGCTCTCCGAGGATGGAAAACGTTTCAAAAGCAGATTTTTCGGTCCCATCTGCAAACACCAGAATCCAAGGCCCAGCGCGGGTCGAACGTGTGGACAAACAGACATTTAGAGCAAAGAATTGCAGATGACCCCGGCACGGTCGCGTGTTTGTGGCACTGCGACACGCGCACCAACTCGCACGACAACACATCGCTGCACTGTTCCTGTTTTCAATTTCCCAACCTTTCACGGAGCTGAATGACTCTTGCCTGTGCATACAATGGAAGCGCAGCTGAAGGCATGGAAAGTTGAGATTGCATGTTGTGTCTCGCCCTCGTGCACAATGCGACCGAGCGGTGCTGTAACAGGAGCACAGGCCACAGTCTCCTCCTTTCACTGACGGCTGTAACTCTGCTACCTAAATCTCTCCTTTCACTGTCTGCAATTAAGACTTTTCCCGTTGTTGCAGGATTCAAGGACGCCACCGCCATTTTCTTGTTTTTTCTGTGCACCCAAACGCCGCATTTTTGCATCACCTCCTTACCTCCCTCTCCTGGGTCTGTGGCCCCGTATTCAGGTAGTGCGGCTGTGATGTTATGTGAAACAAGCGGCGAGTGCAAGAACATTCCTGAGGCTGTTGTATTGCGCCGCGAGCCAGTGGACGGAGCCTCAGATTGACTTGGTAGATTCGGCCTTGGGTATAAAGCTGCTTTTGTGGTGCAGCCATTCCTGCGCTTATCTCCCTTGATTAGGTCAGTGGATTTTCAGAAAGTGATCACACCCCAAGGACACAAGATGGCAACTTCATTTGTCTCACGGAGCACAATGCCCGCGGCCTCTAAAGCAAATGATCTTTCACCATTAACCACCGCAAAAGTCCCGGAGCCTTGAAACCTGAGTTAGAAATTGATAAACTCTGCTTTTAAATCCACCATAATGTCTTTCTCCTGCTGCCGTCACTCTGCAGGAGCAACGCAGAGTGCTTCTCTCCACAAATGAATGCAAAGGGGTTTTTTTCCTTTTTCATTTCTGCAGAAACCTTCTTTTACTTTACCGTCGTCACACACACTCCCCGACTCAAGATTCAAGGGAAAACCCGACAACAGCTAATTGCATTTCGGAGACAGTGAGAAGGAATGTGTTATTTAGCATTCAGCGGCATGAGAGAGTGCTTTTAGAGATAACAGGTGAGGTGACGACGAGCACAGTGCAGTTTTGTGGTGAAAAATGCGGCGTTTAAGCTGAAAGGAAGCGGCGAGCGAAGACGGTACTTAAGAGTTTGTATAAGACAATTCTAATAGAGCGTGTGCGTGTCCTTGTGTGTCAAATGTTAGTTACTCGTCGCTACGCTGCAGTCTTAAGTATCTCATTGAAAGCTTGAGGGCACTTGTCTCATGTGAATGAAGTTCCCAGGATTTGCGTTCCCTCGCTGTCTGTTTAGTCACATATTGATTGATGCCTTGTTCTCGCCTCTGAAGCGTTTGTGTTTCCGCGTCTTGATCAGGAATTCCAACTGCTCCTGTCGTCGTGCTTTAAACGACATTTTGCATCCGTGGCGTCTGGATTTTTTGCGTTTTAGGAGCAACCATTGATCGTTTGCAATCGAGAGACAGAAATAACAACAGTGCACACCCTGATTGCACAAGTCTGCACGCCCTTTAACAATCGGGGCCTCTAGGTTTGTTCAAAGTTAACAGATCACCTTTGAAACCATGCATCTACCACCATCAAACCATCAAAGTCAACTGTTGCTGGAGGATTTGCTTGAATGTTTGGGGTTGCATCCGACCGGGAGAGCCATGCTGCACAGATGTTAGCAAAGAAACTGCAAAGGAGCCTTCAAAGTTGATGAAAGGACGAAGAGAAAGCTTAATATGGAAGCTACCAAGAGGCAAACAGCAACACCGAAGACGTAAAAAGGTATATCCGGCAGGTGCTG
The DNA here is from genome assembly GCA_008933995.1 of Datnioides undecimradiatus. Lineage (NCBI taxonomy): Eukaryota > Metazoa > Chordata > Actinopteri > Lobotiformes > Datnioididae > Datnioides > Datnioides undecimradiatus. Next base: position 509,240 of record WARS01000063.1, on the reverse strand, counting down.
GTCAGTCCCTGCAGCTGCACATGTCTGGGCTGTGTTGTAGGGCTGCAAAACAAACACCCACGTGCATCTGAATTATGCCAAAAGACGCATTTACTTACTACAAACCGTGTTAAACTGACGGTATGTTGTGATCTGACAAGACACGGGTTGAATGCTGCATCACGTAGATGCTGATTTCAACCCTTGGATCATCCCATCAGGCTCAGCTTGACCCTCCACACCCCTGGGGTCACTGCAGGTTGCCCTCATTAGTAACAGGGGATCTCCACTTCGACCCAGTCCGTCACCCTATTTGTGTCCTCCCTAATAGAGCCAAGGTGACCACACATGAACCGAGGTTCTTACCCGTCCCTACCGTAACCTATAACCCCGGGAACCTCGCTACATCCCTCGCCTCCATTCATACTTCATTCAGTCGGACCGCAGAAATCCGTTTAGTCAGTGAAAAGGGAAAAGACACATGCACACAAGAGATCATTTCCTCGTCCTGCCCTCACACACACACACACACTCATGCATCCTTCAGTGCTCATGGAGCGCGTTTCCGGGCCGGACTGAAAACAGAGGGAGCTAGTGAGAGCTCAGGGGCTCGGAACGGGATTACCGTGCAGGAGGAAGGGACGAGGAGGAGGGGGCCGAGGCAGAGCAGGGGGCCCCTCTCTGCTTTACAACGGACGTGTGAACAAAAGCCTGGTCAAACTGTCGGGCCCACAGCCTAGGGTGTTTACTGCTCTTGTATCTATAACCAACAAATCAAGGATCCCCACCACCCCCTCCCTCCCTCCCTGCCTCACCACCACCACCACCACCACCACCACCACCAACTCCACAGCTCGACTCCCCCTGCTGCCCCTTTTTTCCCTTGAGCTGCCTGGCTTTATTGGGAACAGCAAATTAAGGAACCATCCATCTGGGTGTGATCACCAATTACGGAGGGAAGCTGTCAGCATGCATTAAGGCCTGCAGGGAAGGCGGGCGTGTTAGGGGCGGCTTTTATGAAGAGGGAGGCGAAAGAGGGAGTTAAAGAGCGAGAAAGTGATTGGAGATGATTTTTAAAAATCCCAGAAATTAAAACTTTAAGAGAGTTCGGCCCCTTTTTTCTTTTTTTTGTGTGTTCGTCTGCGGGGAAAACAAAGTCCCGCCGTGATTTGCCGCTCCAGATAAACGCGCGTTGTTAGCGAGCGAGTGCACTTTTCCAGTGCGCACATAAAGCGACCATGTAAGCGATATAAATATGGTAAAAACTCGGTGCAGCTTATGGCCGGCCCCCTTTTGTCACTGCTCACTGGCACAGGCTGTGATTCCCTGTAACACTTCTCCTCCGGCCAGCTTTCTCACAACACAATAGGGCCGTCATTAACTTTTTGCTCCATCGGAATGCTGAAAGACCCCGTCGACCAAACGCCCCCGTCCCCTCCCTTCACCCCCGCTCCACCATGCATCCCGCTTTTCTCTCCGCTCGCTGGTTTTCCAGGGCCCTAATTTGCGAAGGCCAGGTATGCGCGGACCCACAGCAAGAGGGGGTGGGAGTGTTGGGTGAGGATGGGTGAGGAAAGGGGGGAAGAAGGCACACAAAGGGGTCCCACAAACCAGAGGGCATCTGTGCCGACTATTTTCGGGTATAATCTCTCGAGCAGTGAGAGGAATGAGTTTTACTTTGCGGATCCCGACCTGCCAGTTGCACGACAAACCTGACAGGATTAATATGAGATTAGAGCAAAAACAAAACATGTTTCCTTTGCACAAATCTAGACTTAGCTCTTTTTTGAGTGGCAACTATTTTACCTTTTTACCTCTACAAGTTACTTTTCAGCTAAAACGTTCATTCCCAGGAGTTTGCATGTTTGTTTCAAGCAAACTCTGCACAAACTGTCCACGACTGACTTAAACATGTATAAATACGTGTTTTTGGACATTCAGGTGCAACATAAATAACCACTGCACTGATGCTTTAGCTCCTTTTAAGTTCCCACTGGTTGCAAAAAGGTGCAGATTCACACAATTATCATTATCATGTATTTGAGGTAAGGTTTATGCTCATTCAGCGAGTGTCATTCCAGTTTTCACCCTCCTTTCTCTTTATTTTAGTCCCTGTCAACTTCTAAGAGTTGCTAACTATATCAGTGTGGTGCAAGGAAGCTAGCATAAAGAGGGTTTTTGGGGTTTCTCTCTAAAAAGAGTGAATTAAAACAGTAAAGTTGCCCTATTAATTAGGATACTGGTCACTGCCCATTGTCAGTGTCCAAAACAGTAAAGTTTTAGACCAGAAAACCAAAACAATGAGCTGAAAGATGCTAAAATGCTCCAAAGAGTTGAGAGTAACTTCTGTAATTCAGCGTTTTGTAATGAAAGAGTGAAAGTTAATCCAAAAGTGTGAAAGGCTAGAGGTAACGATGGTATTTATCAACCTGGACAACATGTTTTTGAAATTAGTCTAGTACTGAGTGAGCTGTTATATTGTTGTTGTCGACAGGAATAGCTAATAGCATTAGCTGCAGCCTGTCTGCAGCAGCTCTCTCCAGTCTGCAGCAGCATGTTTCTTCAGGAAGTTGTGCTTTGGTTCAGGGTTTCTTCTCTTCTCTGGCTGCCAGTAGTCATCCCGGTTACACTGCTCCCTGCAGAGCCGATGGGCAGCAGCGACAGCGTGTGGACGGGAGCGTTAGCGTCCGTTTGGAGCGACAGCTAGCCACAACTTCAGCGCGTCCTGACCCGACAGAGGCGGCCTGTGAGAGCTGAGCTGTGTGTTGTGTGACGTGTTGTTGCCACAGCTGTCCACGGCTTCACAGTGTTTTTAGCTAGAGAACCAAAACAACCAGCTAAAAGATGCTAAAACGCTCCACAGAGCTGCAGGGAACTGGTCTAATTCAGTGTTTTTTGCGTCGCTCTCACACCTTTCTTATTAAATGTCGTTGATCAATCTTTATTAACATGTTATTATTGATTACAGCTGCTTTAATCTTATATTCATTAACTCGTTTTAACCTTCACTCACATCCAGCCCTGTGTGATGCTCCGGAGTTGGATCTGTGGGAGTTCATGTGCAGAAAACTATGGTTTCTATGTGACATGTCACTTTGAATATGTGCTCTGGCGTTGAGTTTGAGTGTGAATGTGTGAATGAGTCATTGTGTGTGTGTGAAGAGGGGGGGGACAAGTCGCTCCAAAGTTGTTCACCAGCCAGCCGGCCAGGTTGAGCGAGTTGTTCGGCAGCTTTGCTTTTTGGAGAGACACAGCGGGTGGGTGAGGAGGGAGGTGGCAGCGGAGCGAGGAGGAGGAGGAGGAGGAGGCTGAGGTGGCGGTGGTAGAGGTGGGGAGGACCAGGACTAATTGCCACTAATTGAATTGGATGTGCTGATCAGATGGGAGGCTGTGGAAGTAATCTGAGTTGTCACAGCAGATAACGCTGGGCCGTCCCAGAGTGTCCGCCTCATGTGACAGCCTGTAACATAGCCTGCGAGAGGGCACCGGCCCCCTTTGTCACCGCCACAAAAGGGGAGAGAAGCAAAGTTGCCAGTTACAGTGAGAAGCGACGTGGGCTCGGAGCGGGAGGGGGAGTCACGGAGGGCGAGAGGAGGAAACGAGGAGGGGGAGAGGTGACTGAGATGAAAGAGGAACGCAGAGGACGGGGAGATGCTCGGTGGCTGAAAACAGTAAAACGAGATGAAGACACACACTGGACGGGGAAAAGACGGGTGGGGGTGCGGGTGAGGAGGGGCAGGACTCCAGAGGCTGTGGAGGGAAATATGTTTTCAGCGTGGAAGTGCACAGTCGGCAGATTTCATTCACAGCTTTAGACCCAGATGGGCGACTGGGTGGGTGCACGCATGTTTCACCTTTTCCTGCAAAACGTCATCATCAAACAACAATTAACATTATTGTTGTGGTTAATTGTCGAATAGAAGAAGCTGCTCGAATGAGTCACTTCCTGTTCAGGCTTTGTTTTGGATTCTGCAGTGAAACTGTGAGAGACTGCAGGTGCATTTCAATGGAAACTTATGCATCTTCCAACTTTGACCCTATTAATTCATGTTTTGTCCTGCTGCAGCTCAGCACAGTAGCTTTAGCTAATAGCATTAGCTGCAGCCTGTCTGCAGCAGCTCTCTCCAGTCTGCAGCAGCATGTTTCTTCAGGAAGTTGTGCTTTGGTTCAGGGTTTCTTCTCTTCTCTGGCTGCCAGTAGTCATCCCGGTTACACTGCTCCCTGCAGAGCCGATGGGCAGCAGCGACAGCGTGTGGACGGGAGCGTTAGCGTCCGTTTGGAGCAACAGCTAGCCGCGACTTCAGCGCGTCCTGACCCGACAGAGGCGGCCTGTGAGAGCTAAGCTGTGTGTTGTGTGACCTGCAACTTGATTATAACTTTTGCATAAACCAACTGGCTGATAAAGGACTTTAATACGGTTGCAGAGAGAGAAGGGGAGCTTTATGGCTTCACTGAGCCGACAACTTAAAATGACTTTACTGGAACAGAAGAGGACCTCCTGTATGTTTTCAGGTTTCATATTGTTTTTACATCATTATAATGTAATTTTTATTCATTATATGTCCAATAGAGGACTTTGTTAGGTTGTTATGTTGCATTACATGCCCTTGTGTATTCCTAAAGGTTTCACAAAGACTCAGCATGATGTAAAAGTTAAGATTGGGCAGACTGAATTCAAACCATTTTAACATTTTACCAAACCCCAGCAGCTTTATTAGCATCACTCCTGTCTGTAGCGGCTGTGACTCACTGCGCACCTGAGGACGGCAGGTAAATACTGGATTTATCTGGTTTCCCACAGCACACCTGCAGTCGGGGCGCTGACCACAGGAACATGAGTTCAGGTGGTCGACGGCGCAAATGGGGTGAGAAAAAGAGAGAGGAGAGGGGAGGAGAGGGGAGGAGAGAGCGGCTGTGGGTCTTTCCCAAGCCTGCAGCAGTCCAATTAAACAGGATTTCTCCCACTCCACATCTGACACACTCACTCACACACACACACACACACACACACACACACACACAACCAGCAGCTGTGCAGTCAGTCGCTCGCTTTAGAGGGAGGGGTTAAGTCTTGTCAGCATGATGAAAGCAGGCCAGAGTTGTGTGTGTGTGTGCGTGTGGGGTTGTGTGTGTCACTATGTATATGTGTATATACACTGCAGATGCAAGTGTGTGTGTGTGTACGTGCGTGTGTGTGTGTTGTGTAAAGGGTGAGTTATGCATGCAGTGGGCATCCCGGGGCACGCAGATGTGCGAGTGTGTAGGGACTAAGCCCTGGCGAAGCCCGCTGCGAGGGGTCACGACCTTTACAGAATCAGTGCCTCTGCATGTCAGGACTAATGGAAGGGCCCCACCAGCTGCACAGAGAGGAGGAGGAGGAGGAGGAGGAGGAGAGCGAGAGGTAGGAAAAAAGATGAAGAGTGAATAAAGGCGGAGGAGGAGGGGGAGAAACAGGGATGGATGGAAGACTTAGAGGGAGACAGTGGGAGGAGAAATGGCGAGGAAGAGGAGGAGAAGAAGAAGTGTGAGCGAGGAGGTGCTGGAAGGAGGAGGAGAAGGATGCAGGAGCTGTGAATACTCACACAACGGGAGGAGTTAAGACTGGAAAACCGAGAGAAACGGGAAGAAGGAGGGAGGAGGAGAGGATGAGCGACAGGATGCACGGTAAGGATGGAAAGGGAGCGTCAGAGGAGGAGATGGAGGAGACGCAGAGGGATGTTTGGGTCAGAGCGCAGGCGGAGAGGGAGGAGCAGTGATGGTATGATGGCGGGGTGGACGGCTAGAAATGGAGTGTGTGTGAGGGTGGGGGGTGATGGGCGTGGCCTCGCTGATGATGTTTGAGTCGTCCTCTCTGGTGTCTGTGTTTCTAGTTTTAATGCAACACCTAACTCATGAGAGCGCTCAGATGTTGGAAAATCCTGTATATTTATATTTACATTTTACATTTCTTCATAATCACATCACTTATATACACACGTCTGACACTTTACAGCTGCGCTCTACTAATTTAAATATTTATATGTGTATTTTTTACATTAAATCAGCAGAAAATGTATAAAAACAATAGAAATATAACTTTACCTTTGTGCAAATGTAACTACAATTAATTGCTGCTGCCCTATGAGAGCATTATAATCCAGAAATGTGCATTTATGGGATAATTAACAACTTTTTACTTTGCTCCTAATTGGCTTTTTATGACCTGAATACATTTACCCCTGCGTTTAGTCTGCGCGGCGGCGAGAGGGCAACTTTGTGAGACGAGGCTGAGCTTCAAGGACGACGTTATTTGCTGACTAATTAGATGCAAACCAAATTTTAAAAGACAAAATAAAAATAAGATCAACAGCAAATAACAGCTCAGTTAATTAAAACACAGTTCATTGATTATTTTATATTTTCATCTTGTCCCTTTGCTTTAAAAAATAAACTTTATTTAAGGATATAAATTCGAGAACAGAGCAGAAATAAGAAAATGCATGTAACTTAGTAAATTCCCTCAAATACATCACTGCCTTTAGTTACTGTCAGTGAAAACCTCGCACCTCCAGATTTGATCATTTAAAATAGTTTTTTTCTTTATTTCTGATCAAATAAAGTCTTTTTTACGTGTTTGCCCACTTAAATTACATGATCTGTTTAAAAACCGTCTGGGATTAATTAAAAAATGCACGGTGAGGCTGAAAAAAGGCAGTTTGTCCTATAAAACCTCGACTTTTTTAGATACTTGTGTTTCTCAGAGGACAGAGAGCGTCACAAACAAGTGATGGTCGTAGAGAAAATGACGCATCGCTGCAGACTGAACAGTTAATAAAGTCGTTTAAATGAGCTCAGACATAAACATCAGGAAAACACAACGTGCACGTTAATGTAAAACACCAGGTTTAATGATGTTCTGCTGCATAGTGAGTACTTTTACTCTCAATTCTTGGAGTAATGGAGTATTTTCAAAGTGAGTGTTATGGAAATGAGCGCGTGCTGAGATGACTGATGTCACACGGTGTCTCGAGCGTTTACTGAGGAGAAATGAAGCTCCAGTCAAAGCGAGGTGACTTACCGAACAGGAAGTGGTGCTTTAGGAGCGCGAGGTTATGACAGCATGACATCATGACGTGCAGCAGTGAGACTCAGGCTGAGTTCTGCAGACACACACACACACACACACACACACAGATGCTTCTGTCAGTGCCAGCCAGGCCAGAGTCTGCTGGCTGCGCGTGTGTGAATGCATGCATCTGTGTGAACGTCAGTGTGTGTGTGTGTGTGTGTGTGTGTTCGGCTGCAGACAGTGCCGCTGTGTGCCCACCGTGCCCAGACACCCTCGCTTCCTCTCCCGCCATGACCCGCAGACGGTGGCATCGTGGGGCCGTCTGTGCCACTTTGTGCCGGCCATTCCTTAATGACATCATCACTGTGAGACGGTGATGCAGCCGCCAGTGACGGGCCGCGGGGCAGACGCCAACGCTGGACGACTCTGACGGTGCGTCTGGCATCTTGTTGGGTCAGTCTGACTCAGTTTAGCCTGGCACAAACCATTTTTATTTAGCAGAAACAGGACGAATTAATAAAGAATATGCATAATACACATAAATATTAGAGCTCACACAATAATAAATAAATAAAATATTATTATTGAAGCATAAAAAACACTTTTCTGCAACAAATGAGCACACAAACCCCCACTCCTCGCTGTTTGCATCTGTATACGTTCTTTTTTCTCTGGATGAAAACATGTTTCGGACAGAATTTGTTGCATTTAATATAAAAAAAATAAAATTGAAGTTCATTATTTGGTCTTTACCAGAGCCTGAGCTCGGCGCAGACGCAGGGACCTGTTGTGGCAGAGCAACAGGTGGCGGATCACAGAGTTAGAGTGACACCTACAGAGCCCAGGCTGCAAAGCCCTGCAGCTGCAGCCGAGCTCGGCCGGCGGAGGCCGGGGCTGAGCTGCGGCGTCTCTGCGACCGCGCTGCGCTCAGGTCCTCCAAACTGTGACCTTTACACACACACACTGATTATGGGTTTTCCTCTGCAGGGATGGATAAATGTCAAATAAAATTATCATATAAATCATGATTTTAATAGACAAAGACAGGCTTTTATTTAAAAAAATACAGTATAATGAGAACATATTGATAAACCAAACATTTTATTGTATTTTGAAGTTAAAAATGCAGCTGCACATTTATTATAAAGTGTTTTTTCTATTTATTCAACGCATTTTAAACAAAAAAAGACAGAAATAATACGTTTTGAGCAGTTTTTTAATTTGTTTTTTTTTTGTTTTTTAACAAAACCTAATTTTTCTTTTTAAGAAAACGAAAAGCTTCTCAGAGTCACTGTTGTTTAATCTGCTCTCGACACAAAGCAGCCGCACAAGAGACGTCGCGAAATAAAATGGAGTCTTTAATTAAAATCAAAACACTTTCATTCATGCCTGAAGGGGAAAATTGAGATAAATCTAATACACACACACACACACACACACACTCAAAACCTCTGTCTTCTGAATAATACAAAATCCAATAGTGATTAAAAGATGAAAAGAGGCGCAGCATTAAATAACTCTCACTGTACGTGTGTGTGTTTGTATTTGCTCCAGGCTCAGTGAGTGTTCACTGGAAGCTGCAGCCACTGGTTTCACGTTGGACAATTAAAAATGGTCACATCGTGCAGAAAAACTACAATAAGTGTGCGAATTAATCCAACTTATCGCCCCCAGACCCCCGCGGCATGTCTCTGCAGGGGCTGATTTGGATCTGTAATGATAGTGTTGGAGTTGTGTGAAGGCTGCAGAGGGTGCAGGACGATGAGCGGCAGCGGCAGCGGCAGCAGCGGCAGCGGCAGCAGCAGCGGCAGCGGCAGCAGCAGCGGCAGCACGTTTGTTTTACTCTCCCCTCGCTTCAGTGCGTCAGTGCACGACTCAGCCTGCGTGCGTGTGCGTGTGCGTCGCCGGAACTAATCACAGGAGAATATTGTCATTTACTCACTCTAACAGACTCGGTCATCATCCTCTGGTCTAAACTAACGCAGAGACAAATCCTCCCCCGCAGGGAATCGACTCGCAGGCTGCCGCTCTCAGCCAGCTGGACTCATTCATTTCATCGTTTCATCACCTGCAGCCTCTAATATGCATGTGTCTGCCGCATCAGCCGGGCGGTGAATCACAACGTACAGTAACCGGGATGCACTTTGAGTCTGTGGCTGCGTGGTGATGTAATATCAAGTGGTGAACGTGGCCCACATATTAAATATCCCATTAAGCGCTTATAACAATCCCTGCTGGCTCCGACCAGATGGTTACAGGAGAGTTTGGGGGTCATGGGAAATGATATGCGTTTGTTTAGAGGCATAAACACACACACACACACACACACACACGGATAGTAAAAAAGGAGTGTTGGTGTTTGTTTGGACACAGTGTAATGGTGGAGAGGGAGGACGTGTGAGCGGACCGGGAGGAGGAGGAGTGGATGGAGGCCGGTGGCGGCGGCCCTGTTTGTTTGTGTTCCCCGGCGTACAGTGGAGTCACCAGGAGGCCAGCAGTGTCTGCGAGGCTCTGCTGTCACAACGCATCCCGTCTCCCTCCTCCGAACACACGCCGTCCTCCCTCCTCCTCCCACAAACATGGATCCTGTCTTTGATTCTGCAAAAAAAAACAACTTTCATCCCCTGCCTCAGCTGCCTGCAGCGCCCCGCCCAAAGCCTTGTTTTACACAAAGGTCGCGACCCTGCCGACCTCTTGTTGACCCCGGCTTGACCTTTGCAGGTTAGCTGCTCTGTCAGCTGCAGCTGTGCTGCTAAAAGCCCGGATAATCCAATCACACAGTCATTAGTGCTGAGTAGGCCAGAGCCGGAGCAGGTGAGTGTGCATCTCTCTCATAATCTCCCTCTCTCTCTGTGTTTTACTGCGATTGTGCTCATTTCACACACAAACCATGCAGATTTTGCCCAGTCGACCCTCTTCATCACGGGGAAACAAACCCCCGGCATCAGATCAGTGGCGTTAAGACCCAGCGATCTGTCACCTCGGCCCGGTATTAAAAACAAGCAGATGCTGCTGCAGAGACGTTTGAGCGTCATTAGGAGCAACATGTGTGGATGCATAGTGAAGGAGGGATGGATGCAGGGATGATGGGATGGAGGGATGGAGGGGTTGCCAGGGCTCAGATTTGCAGGATGGCAGGCATGTCCGAGCCAATCACTGCGGGGATGTGAGAGAGGACGAAGGTGCGCCGCTGGTCCTGAGCTGCTGCTGCTGCAGAGTTTGACTGTAAACACCAATTAACATTAAAAATTCAAATTCGCTCTTGATTGTTGTTTTATGATGTCCTGTCTGCCTGTTACCATGGCGACGTCACCCTCTTAACATTATTAGAACCTAATTAATTAGCCTGTAAATAAAAACGAATGCTTATAATTTCATTAACCAAAACTTGAGATTTAATATTTTCTAAATTATATTCATGTCTCTCTATATTGTTTTTTATGCGTCTTAATGAATTTTAAGGGCTCACACTCACACTTAAACACTCACTTCTTTTTAAATTAATATGGTCCCATAATGTAGATAATTAAAATCTTAAGGCATTTTCAGGAGGCAACTTAAAAAAATTAAAAAATACCTATAAAAATTGCGTTTGCACTTATTAAAAATACATGTGGTTTTCTGTATAATTACATCTTTTTTTCTTTTTTTTTTTTAACCTTTCTGCGTAATATTTCCCATCCAGCCTGGACTCTCGATGACACACAGCAGAAATGTGCTCTTAACAAATAACTCATGCAATGTTTTAAAATATAAATATTTGTATTACGCATTCCTCACGTGTTTCACAAGATACCAAATATGTAAATATGAATATAAATGTTTCGAGGAATGCATATAAAATATAAAAATGAAAGACTTATTTATTTAATGAAGTGCTGCAGTAAAGGAGCTTGTTTCTCCTCTTTTCATGAGGGAAAACGATCAGAAACATGAACTTCACCTTGACCCTGCAGGTCTTGACGCTGTGATCTGAGCTGCAGGTGTGTGACAGAAGGAAAAGGGTTATATTGGCCGCAGCCTCCGACAAATGCTTTAATTAAAATGTGGTATAAAGTCGCTAAACGTCGTTGTAGATGTTGCTGCGAAGCTCTTTGAAAATGAAATCTATAAATATAAATATTAGTCAATAATTATCATGTTATTATATTCAGATATTTCATATTTGATATATACTTATTTTACGTTTAACGTGTCAGGATGGCCGAGCGGTCTAAGGCGCTGCGTTCAGGTCGCAGTCTCCCCTGGAGGCGTGGGTTCGAATCCCACTTCTGACAGCAACCTTTTAATATCAGCGGTTCCGTTTTCCGCGAAGTCCCGCCCCTTTCCCCTATCCTGATTGGCCGCACCGCTCGCACCTACCATTCAACCAATCATCTTAACCCAATCGAACGCCGTACACTAGCCAATCAGCGGCGTAGGAGGGCGGGCTTTCGCGGAAAGCAGCTTGAGGAAGGTGCGTAGCCAGCGTTTCTTCAGACAACTTCCGTGTTTTACGCAAACAGATACCAGAGTTAGCTTTTTAATTTGTTATTTGTATTTTTTACTTTTATTTTTAAGAAATACGAGTGTCCTCAGCAGTAGCTGCAAGGTAACGACTGAAAACACGTTTGTTTCCACTTCATGTGTGAATCCAACATGTGACTCTACAGACCCTGATGAACCCGCATCCCCAGCGAACAGAGGAGAGGCCGAGTTAGCTTCTGTCAGAGACACCCCCCTGCCCTCCTCCTCCAGAGGCCTGGTTTTCAGTCAGCTTCTACAAATGTGTGACGCTTTGGTCAAATTATATTTGATTTGGCCATATTTTATTATCACATCCACCAGCTGGAATTAAATTCCTGAGGGATTCACATCATGTCATTTATTTATTAATTAATTTATTCATTTAAGATGTGAAAGTGATCAAATCTAAGCGTGAGTTGACATAAATACTGTAGTTAACATTTGACTTAAACTACAGATAATTCATGTAATGTTGCTGAAGGATTTGTTTATAATATTGATCAATTATAAAGTCTCCCATAAAGACATATTATTATATAATCATATATTAAAGTATGACTGATTAGGCAGTGCAGACACGACCTCATGTTTAGGCCAGTTTCAGCCATTTGCATTGTAACATCAGATTAAACAGACTGAAAGCCTGCATGTGTTTCATTAGAATGAGGGGAAATTACTGGAAGAGTCAGCTTTTCCCAGCAGGGTCTGGAGTGATTACGTTTACAGCTGTGCCGAACCTTCTCAAATCACCTTTTTCCTCACGCGCAAACACGACATTTGTTTTGAAAAATGAACAGAGAGACTAAAACGAATCAGCGGCCGCAATCCAAATGACACAAAACAGAGTTTAAGAGTGTCAGGAAGGCCTCAGCCTCTGCGTTGCTTCAGAAGCTGGCTCCTCTAATCTGTCTCCATTTAAGCAGAATTTAAAAGACCCGTTTTTAATGAGCGACCGAGTTTTTCTGACAATGTCGCCCGCTGCAAGAAACACCAGACAACGGCTAATGTTAAGTGACAATTTCACCTTTATTAACATGGTGAAGAATCATTAGTAAAGGTCAGGGCGACGGGCTGGAGGAGGTTTTGGTGCTCAGGTGGCGCCTGTGAAGAGAGCAACACACTGAGAGAGAAAAGACTCATTAAATCACAAGGACATCAAATCACAGCCGCGAATCAGTGCCGCTGACATCATCCGGCTTCACGGGCCGTCCGCCTGTGCCTCGAAGGTGATTTCAAAGCAAAAAAAAAGGCCTTTTGATTATTTTCGATCAACTCTTTTCAGCTGGAGTTATTAAAAATGTTTATTGTATCTTGAGCTGCTAATACAGAAATCCTGCGACCAGCGTTATTTGAAATTCAGCCGCGTTTCTGCACAAAACTCAAGGTCTTGATGGGTAATTTGTGGGTTTTATGGACGACGCGTGAAGTCACCCCACAAGCATTTCCATTCATCCTGATCGTAATAACAGTTCATTACAGCCGTGGACACGTCCTGTATTTTAGGAGCTAACGGTGGCTAACATGCATGCTATCCCTCTGTCTGTTTAAAACACAATATTTATTTATGAGTTAAAGTTTAATTTAAAGCAGTATTCTACTTTTTTTGTCAACAAAACACAAAAAAACAATAAAACAGTGAGTTTATCGTAATAACAGCCTGCTGAAACGAACTCCACGACGCTAACAGACGTCGAACTTTACACTTAGATGCATATCATTTTCCACAGCAGACATGTTTTAAGGGTGTGTAATGGTGTCTAGGTTATGTTTTAATGACAATTAGGACATATTGTTGGTTAACAGTTGGAAAAATGTTAAAACACTGTAGTCAAACGTTCGGCTGGAGCGTATTTCGTGTAGTCGTCAGACCTTGTGATCACTTTTTCCTTTATTAAACCAAACTAAACACGTTTATTAAATAAGATTTAACCAAAACCGATGTTTTCCTGATCAGAAAGTCATAATCTAAACACTCAGCACCTGCAGGAGTCTGGACGCAAGCTCTGACCTCGTGGTGACGCGGTCCTTCATCACAGCGAACATGGGCGCTGTTCGTTTGACCACTCTGCTGCTGTGAGTACTCACTGGAGCTCCGAATGTGTATCCATCCGCAGCTGAAAGTAGTCCCAGTAAAGAAGTGAGGTTTGTTTTGAAAGTTAAATTATATTTGTGCAACATTTTTAAAGTAGAATGACTTGTTGACAGTGAGAGTATTTAAGAGGCCCCTGAGCTCCTGGAAACAAAGCGGTGAATAAATCAAAGGAGTTTTCATTAATAATGGAGGAGTGTGTGTCATCAGCATCGTTTCCTGAATTATCGCCCAGAATCTGGTTCCCGTGGCAGGTCTGGTGCCTCGGAGGTCACGAACTCTGGGCACAGATGCTAATAGAGGAATGAAAGCAGCTTTGCCTCGGCTCTCGCCTGCTTGACTGACACTGATCTTGCAGCGGAGAGACAGTGTCGTCCCTCGGAGACCACATGCACGGACCGAGGCTGCATTTTCCTCTTTTCACTGTATGAAGGATGCGGGGTGAAGTTCAAACCCCTCGTGCTTTCCCTCCCCTGTAACATCAGATGTGAAATTCAGCAAACCTTTTCGATATTTACAGAGAAAAATGCAGATTTTGAATAATAAAAATGCATAAATGGCTCTTATTAGGCCTTAAATCCACATTCAGCTCTTATGATTCAGATGTTTTTTGGCCAGAATCAAGGAAAAGTTCCTCTTTTTGAAATCGCACCACTGGGGGAGGGTTTCAAGCAGCAATTCCCATTTGGTTCCTCCATAATAAGGCGACTGCTGCTCAGACGGAAAGCAGGGTTTTGTTTGTCTGTGCAGGAACCAGCAGGTTCATTTAGTTTAGCAAAGAGCTAAAGACCCGAGGGCAGGATGTGGATGCAGGGGGAGGACAGTGCAGCTGCAGGTGAGACTCCGTAATGTGTGTTTAAGCCGCTGTGTGATCCTTATTTTAGTCAGACAATGAGTTTTGCAGTTTCACTGAGATCTCTCAGTGTCTGAATGCATCCTGTTATTTATTGTGGACATGCAGAACAACATAATCGGGGAGTTATTGATCAGAAACCTGCTTTTTAATTTGGAATATTGGTGAAAAAATATAAAATGCTTTAATCTTTTTGCAGAATTTCATTAGACCTAAAGGCAGGTTCGTGGTTTTTTAGGCGTTGGAAGTTCTTTCAGCCATTTTTATCCAGTTATTTCAACACATTCCTCGATCGCTGACATTTAATTTAGCTTTAAAACATCCAAACAGACGGCACCCGAGTGAAATACCAGCAGGGATGAGTCAGTCTTAGAGAATCTGTGATTCACCTTCCTGACGGGGCTTAGATCAGAAGATGAGTATCACTCTCACTTCTGTTAAATATAAAGACAGCCAGTTAGCTTAGCCTAGCGTAGCTGGGGTTCATGTGCAGGGCATGTGCAAAGTGACAAACCCTGTATTAAACTCCACCTGCAACCCCATCTGTAGTTTTTACCCCTTTTCTTTCTGCAGAGGTCAAACAATACAACATATAAAATGCTAATTTGTTAGCTTTAAAGCTGCTGGTGGGTGGGTCTGTATGCTAAGCTAGGCTAAACAGCTGCTAACTGCAACACATGTGATCTCTCAGCAAGAAAGCGATTTGCCTAAAAAGGTCAAACGTCTGCGCTGAGAGCAGGAAGCTCAGCAGCTGGAAAGTGCCGGAGCCACGAAAAGTGAAACGGGTCTTTGCAGGATTGATCTGTGATTTCACTTCCTGTCTTCCTCCCACTGGCCTCCTTGGCGTGGCCTCCTGAAGTTCCTCTTGTGGCCGCGCTGACAGGATGTGAGGAATCTGCGGTCGTGTCGGTTGCCATGGCGCGTTTGACAAATGGTGTTCTCTTCCCTGCAGAGTCTGACGGGGAGAGCGGCTTGTCTTCTGAGGATGAGGGAGACATTCAGGTACGACGGCTGGTTAATTAGCGCCACTTCATCAGGTGCATTAGAGCCAATCAGCACGCGCGGGAAACACTGAATCTCCTGTGTGAAGTTAGATCGTTAAAACTTTTCTTTTTATTAAATTAAAGCCAGAAACATTTTAAAAAGACCGTGATTACGTCGCCTCAGCTGCCTGAGAACAGATTCAAACGTGAATAACAGAAGTTTGCTGGGACGTGATTGATCTTTTTCTCCTGATGTGATTGGTTTTAACTGCTGATAGCGTGAGATCCTGGAAATGCAGCGGGACGAAGCCAATCAGAAGCTGCTGGAGCTGGAGGAAGGTGAGGCTCTGTGTTCGAACGTTTCTCTCGTCCGCTGCTTCCGTCCGTTCCATCTCGACGAGGTGATTCATGCCCCGCCGCCTCTTTCCCAGTGTCCAGTCAGCTCCTGAAGGAGATCAACGTGCTGGAGATCCAGTTCCAGATTGAACGTTCATGCAGGGAGAGTGCCGAGGCGCTGGCTGTCCAAGTACGACCTTTGACCCCTGCGGTGTTTCCTTTCCTTGTTTCCTTTCATACACCCTTTCCTTCCTTTTCCTCTCCTGTCTACTGTCAATCCCTACCATTTCATCTTCTGTCTGTTAGTGTCCTTTCCTTTCCTACATCCTCTCCTTTCCTTTCTTAGCTTTACTATTTAATTTTCTGTCGTTTCATTTCCTATATTCATTCCTTTCCTTTCCTTTCCTTTCCTTTCATCTCCTTTCCTTTTCTTTTATCTCCTTTCCTTACCTTTCATCCCCTTCCTTTCATCTCCTTTCCTTTTCTTTCATCTCCTTTCCTTTTCTTTTATCGCCTTTCCTTACCTTTCATCCCCTTCCTTTAATTTCCTTTCCTTTCCTTTCCTTTTTTCCTTTGTCCTTTCCTTTCCTTTCCTTTCCTTTTTTCCTTTGTCCTTTCCTTTCCTTTCCTTTCCTTTTTTCCTTTGTCCTTTCCTTTCCTTTCCTTCTTTTTCTTTCCTCTCCTTTCATCTCCTTTCCTTTCCTTTTCTTTTTTCCTTTGTCCTTTCCTTTGTCCTTTCCTTTCCTCTCCTCTCCTTTCCTCATACTGTATCCTCTCTTTACCTTTTAAACAACACAAACGGCGACCTTCAGCCGTCTCACCGCCGTCTCCTCTGTCGCCTAGGTGACCAAAGAAAACAAAGTCCTGAAGAGGAAGAGCCAGATGCTGATGCCGCTCATCCCTGAGCTGCCTGAAGACTTCGCCGCCGTGACCTTTGACCCGGCTGAGGCTAACTGTGACGAGGTCGATAAGGATGGCGGCGAGGAGACGCTGCTGCTGGAGAGTCAAGCCAAGATCGCAGGTTAATGAACGAGTCATGACGCTGGTCCATGCTGCTGTCCTCTGGTGACCTCAGTCACACGGGGTTTCCTACAAGAAACACCATTTATCTGTTAGAGACAAACCGTTTACAGCATGCTGTGTTTCTCTGGACGACACTGGATGTTTGTGTAGCTTCAAAAGTGACCAGCGATCATGTGACCGCGCCGTGCAGTGATGTGCGCTGAGGCTTCCAAACGCTTTTCCTGGACACGTTTCCATAACAACGTGCTCCAAAACCGTTCACGATGAGGTCGTCGTCACTGGATTATGGAGTTTGATTATTTATTTAATTATTTTGGGGTCAGCTGATCACTGTGTGTGTGTGTGTGTGTGTGTGTGTGTGTGTGTGTGTGTGTGTGTGTGTGTCAGAGCTGCAGACGTCAGTGGACGCTCTGCTGGCTGAGAAGCTGCAGCTGGAGCAACAGGTGGAGGATCTGACCAGGGAGCAGGTCCAGCTCAAAGAGCAGGTACGTCATCATACGAGCGTGTGTGTGTGTGTGTGTGTGTGTGTGTGTGTGTGTGTGTGTGTGTGTGTGTGTGCTTCCTGCCTTCTCTCAGACCTTTTGTGTTCCTCTCTCAGCTGGTCCTGGAGGTCGAGGAGAAGGAGGCCCTGCTGAGGAAATTAAGCAAACAGAGCAAAACCATGAATAAAATCAAACGAGGTGCGTCGTCACTACATTCAGATAAGGATTATTATCAATTATGATGCATCTGTTTTCATTTTTATTATATTTTCCCCCAATTAATTAATTAAATTAATATAAAAATGTCAAAAAAGAGTGAAAATGTGACAAATTAAAAGGGATTTAAAGGGTTATATGACACAAAAACAACAGCCTTTGTTTTATTCTCTGGATGATATCGACTCACACACACAGTTTGGTTTCATTTCTCTGAAAAACAGCAGGTGAGTGTTTGGTTTGAATGTAGAACAGAGAAAAGCAGCAAACGTGCTTCTGTTTGACTCAGGTCGGCGGATTGAATTCATCATCAGTTCCTCAGTCAAAGACATGATGAACGCCATCTTTAATGGCGCTTAATTGTGTGTGTGTGTGTGTGTGTGTGTGTGTGCGTGCACAGTCTCCCAGCTTGTCACCGAGGAGTTCACAGAGATGTCTCAGAAGCTGGAGCTGGAGCAGGACCTGCGGCAGCACGCCGAAGTCTTCGCCCACCAGGTGTGAGCGCGTGGCGTGCGTACGTGTGTGTGTGTGTGTGTGTGTGTGTGTGTTTCTCTGCACGGCGCAAAACATTTTGTCATGCATTCACACCTATAGATACCGAGGGTGACAGGTCGTGCCACGGGAAGGGAGCAGGAGTGTTGGCGCTGACCTTCGGGCGGCTGCGGGGAACATGCGGCTAAAAGGGGGGGGGGGCACAGAAACACACACACACACACACACGCACACACACACACACGCACACACACTCTGCTGCTGTCAGAGTGCAGCTGATGTGGCGGGACAGGAGAAGGGGTCTCCATTCTCTGTTTTTTTCACGGCGATGACACTTTGGTGAAACCCGGGCTCTCTGTGTGAGGCGAGGCGTTCACACACACACACACACACACACACACACACACACGCAAGACAAAAGCAGACACACACTCGTACACATGCGGGAAAAACACCAATTCACTTTAACTCCACATACCCAAACACACACACACACACTTCCACAGTGCTGCCGCCCCAGCTGCTCCTATAATGAAGGCCTTTTCTTTCAGAGGACATCTCTCTGGTCCCCTCCCGTCCCATTTAGCCCCTCCCTTCCCCGTAATTAGTGGTCATCACCGCCGCTGAAGGAGAATAGTGGTCTTTAAGCGCAACCTGTCTTTGCCTGACACCTTTATGTTTTGCCGAGCATATAGCAATTGTCGCCTTTGTGCGCGGTGTCCTCCATTTACCGGACAGGCGCACAATGGGCCGCCTCGCAGGGGTCCTTACCTGTGAAAAGGACCCCCAACTGTTCACACAATTCAGCCCCTTTACTCTCAATTCATGGTAAAAGACCCCCCTGCGCTGAATGCCTCTTGTAGGCACCACTATTTGTCTGTTTTCATGTGTTTTGAAAACACCAACCATTCACACCTCTCCTCTGTGATGCACGGCGGTATAATGACGCAGGGCCTCAAACAGGAAACAATTTGGAGGTTTTTGTGTGTGTGTGTGTCTTTGTCTCTTTGTGTGTGCCCGGCTCCGTTTGTGTTTGTGCGTATGAAATAATTGGGCTAATTGCTGTGTGAAAATTGGGCCCTGCTTAAGGGAGAGCCGGTGTAATTTACAGCGCCGAGCCTCGGGCTGCACGCGCCGACACCGAGCTCGCCGAACCTCCCGTCAGAAACCAAAACACACGGTTTTTCCTTTTCCTCCCCTTCACACTTCCTTTTGTCTGTCTGATGCATCCGAGGGGCAGTTTCTGCATCCAGAATGCACAGATCAGCCTCTTCATGAGCTTTAGTGACTAAAATCGCACATTTTTGCACATTTTAAGGCTTAAGATACATTAAAAACACGTCTCTTCCCTGCGTTAAAAACTAATTTAATTGAAATCTCGTGGTTTTACCGCTAGCTAGACCTGCTCCTGAGCTACGTCACTCAGGGTGTGTGTCGGTTTGTGTGTTGGCGTTACCCTGCGGCAGCTGATAACAGATCGATGCGCTCGTTTCGCCCACATTTCAGACATTAAACGTCGCGAGGGCTCGTACAAAAGAACAAAGGCTTTGTTTATGGCGCTCTGATCGCTTATGAGCTCTGAAACACAATTACTAGCCGCCTTTATTTGTCACGCCGCAGAAGAAAGAAGCACATTTTCCCCGGTGAAGTTTGACATTTTTCATTTTTTCCCCCCGCGAGCCACTTATCATAATGTTGGACAATCGCCGCTTTGTCTCACGGCTAAATCATCCTGTTTGCATTGTTACTGTTCGTCAATGAAGCCTGTGAGTAATTCGAACAGGCCCTGCGAGTCATTGTTGGCTCGAAAACGCTTTCTCCGCCTTGTGACAACCTCCTGGGGCAGCAAATGAACAGCCAGCCACTCAGATCGCACTTTATTCTTCCACCTAATTGAGCTTCATTGTCGCTGATGTATTTCTTTGCCGTTTTTGCAGAAGTAGATAATCATAAAAATGTTTTTAAGATGTCAGGAGGTGAAGCCGGGCTTCCGCTTGTCTCTTCAGATGATGGCGCAGCAGACGGCGGCGCACACGCAGGGCGCGACGCTGCTGCAGAGCTCAGAGACCGGCCTGCAGCTGCAGCAGGCGCTGGAGCAGATCTCCACCATCAGCGGCGCCCTGCGCGAGATACAGCGCTCCTACCAGGCCCAGGTGTGTCCAGATGTGACGAACGAGATCAAACTCAGGTCTGTTTGTGTCCTCCCTGCTCACCTGCTTCCTCCTGTTGCAGGTGAGGCCGGGTCAGAGCGCCGTGGGGGACAGCAGCGTCCTCTCTGAGCTGCAGGACCTGAAGCAGCAGCTGCAGAAGAGTGAGGCGGAGCGGAAGGCGTTGGAGAGTCGTCTGTCGGACGCCGGCGGCACCGTGACGCAGCTGCAGGAGGAAGGTGGCTGCTTAGTTAGCAAACGGGCTGCTGGTCTCTGCGGGGAAGCCTCAAACGCCCAACCTTTGGGACGCTCGCTGCAGGCTAATTCCTCTACTGCTGTGTGTTGGCGGCCATTTTGGAAAACACAGCTCAGTGAAGAAGCCGTCAAAGCTTCAGGAGCAAACCGATGCTGCAAACATCCTCTTTTAAAAGCCGGCAGACGAGCAAGTGTTCAGTAAAAGTACTAATGCCCAACTGTAAAAATACTCTATTACAAGTCCCGCTACTCGAGTAAAAGTATGTAATCAGGCACTTAAAGTATTAAAAGTGCAGTTGGTGCAGACAAAGGCTGATGTTACTGCTTCAGAAGGATCCATTATATCATTAGATCCTTATTATCACTGCTCCCTGTCTGTTGGTTTGAGGCTGCAGCTAATCTGCAGACTGTGTTAGTCGTTAATCGCTGAGCTGATCGGTTTGTAATAGTTCTGACGCATATCGTCTGTTCAATGCAACCAACAGTCCAAACGTCACACGTAGTTAAGAAACAAATGGCATGTTTAGCTGCTGCTCTGTAGCTTTTATCGGCTTTTGGCTGAATGTAGTGGAGTATGTTCCCCCTGAGGTTTAGTAAAGGAGAAGAATAAAGTTACAAAACATGGAAATACTCAAGTAAATGTACTCAGTTACATCCCACCACTGTTGTTCTGCATTTAACCTGCAGCTCCTCTTCGTTTCGTCTTCCTCTGCAGTGAAACGGCTGCAGGAGACGCTGAACAGGATGGATAACGCTGACGAACCAAAGCAGGAGTCCACCCCTGCTCCACCACCACCTCCACCTCCACCTCCTCCACCTCCTCCCACCACTGTCACCAAGTATGCTCCTGTCCTCACTCATTAAAGCCTCAGTGCACAGTCCCTGATGGTTCAGATACAGTTTCACAGAAAAAACTATTCTTCCCGTGTTTTGACAATTTGACCCTGAAACACACACACACACACACACACACACACTCTCTGTGTCTACCTGTGTGCACAGTCCACTAGAGTTCCTGAGGAACCGGAGGAAGGAGAGAGCCGGCAGCGCCGCCACAAACGGTGAGGTCACAGCCACAAAACTTAATTTCAGTATTAACCAGAAGGATTTTAAATCCCTCGCTCGTCTCTGGTCCCTCAGAGCCGGCGCCCCAGCTGAGCATGAAGGCGAGAGCGGTGGATGAAATGATGGAGAGGATCAAGAACGGCATCGTCCTGAGGCCCGTCAGGAGAACACAGGTGCACAGGCTTCACACACACTCATCAACAGGCCGAATGCAAAGTGTTGAGTTGTACTAACTGATGTGTGACTCTGCTCACAGGAGGAGGACAGCTCGTGGAAGGTGAGTCCTCCTCAAACCTGTCGTTACTGTCGCGCAGCGTGTTCCTTCTGCTCAAATCCCAAACCTCCCTGCAGGACCAGAGGAGCGACAAGAGGAAATCAGCCATCCTGGAGCTCAGAGGAATGCTGGTAACGTTGCTACACTCACGTCGCGTAAGCATCCGTGTCTCGAAGCGTCTCTAACCGTTCTCGCGCCCCCAGGACGACATGAAGCGCCAGCCCCACCGCAGACTGCCGTCCAGGAGGGGCGTCGGGCGGAACGTCGGGGAGGCAGAGCTCCTGCTGGTTCTCCAGAGGAGGAGGAGAGCGATGGGGGAGAACCAGGAGCAGCCCGGCTCAACACAAACACAAGGTACGCCGTCCCGACGTGTCTCTGCAGCACAGCCCAGCTTGTGTCTGTGTCCAGGGACAGTTTCAGACTTTCAGAAGCACATTATCACAGAGGGAACTGAGGGCCTGAATACTGTATGTAGACATGTTAACACTCCGTCTGTTTGGGTTGAAGAGGGAGACATTTCAGTTTATGTCCAGTTTGTTTGCACAGTTACTCACATTTATGCAGATCCGCTCAGGATACAGGTCACTCAGGCTCTACACGTCCCGTCCTTCAGTTCTCGTTTCTTTGTGCCTAACCTGAGCATGTGGTCATCTCTCGGTCAGACCCTCAGCCGGCCGCGCAGCGTGCCCCAGCGGCAGGGGACCGTCCCTGGGCGGGCGAGAGCGGCGCCGCCCCGGTGCTGCGGAGCCTGAGGCAGAACAGGGAGAAGAGAGACTCTCGCATCAGAGCGTCCGCACTCATCGTCAGCCAGGACAACTGAGAGCAGCTGCGGGGAGGAAGCGCAGTCACAGACAAGTGTCGCTGCTGTTTTACGCGATGATACGACGGGAAAGCTGCACGTGCAATCCTCCTTTTGCTGTCATTGAACACCTCTTATAGTCCAGCTTTGCATATGTAGCCAGTTTATACACGAATGCATTGCTTTTGTGATCCTTTACAATAAAACAAGAGTTCTTGGTCTCTGCTGAGCAGTGAAAACAGACTGTTATCCTTAAATAATGTTAGAAAAGTATTTGTTTTATCCTCCTGGGAGTGCCAGGTGAGCAGGGGAGGGGTGGAGTACATCAAATCCTACATAAAAACCCCCCACCATTTAACCCTGATCTGCTTCAAACAGCCAGAACTTGTTGCGTGTCAAAGGAAACGAAACTCATTCAGCCGTGTTTAACGTCCATCGGCGCTCTTTTCCTGAGTCTAAGTGCAAGTCGCAGGGTTCTTCCATGCTGCAGAGTGTAGCTGCAGAACACTTATATATATGAATACCCATGGCCACTTATCTCCCGAGGTGTCTGTCGGCCTGTTAAAGCGCGATCCGGCAGAAAGATGGAGGCGGACGTTTATTTAGGCACATTAGAGCTCTCACACCCGGAGCCCCGAGGTGTGGTTGAGATAAGAGCCTCAGGTGATCTGCGCCGCTTCCTCCTGAAAGTATCTTTAAAATGCGGCGGGGTCCGCCTTTTGTTTTCTCACCTCCGCCCGGATGCTGCATATATGCGCGCATGCATGCATGGATGCACACGCACGCACGGCGGCCCCTCACACCACGCCGCCCATCCACCTGCCTTTGTTAAAAGCCTCTGAGGAGAGGATGAGATTACTCTCACCTTTGACTCCGACACCATTTTAGTGTCTTCACACTGTTTCACATTATATATTTACTGTATTTAGCTCTTTTTACCAGAAGGCCCCGGCCCTCTTTTCACTCTCCGCCATACATTTTTTATTGTTTTCCTCCTCAGACCCAGAGGTGTCAGCTTATGGGATGCAGTAATGTGTCCTGCCCCCTCTGCGTTATTGAATCAATGCACGTGAAAGCCAGTGAGTGAGTGAGTGAGTGTGTGTGTGTGTGTGTGTGTGTGTGTGTGTGAGAGAGCAAAGGTGGATGGTGAAAGTGAGACAGGAGGTTCTGAAACTGATACTATGCCACATTTGAGGAAGCTGCTGCAAACAGAAGTGATGTGTTAACGCGACATTATGATGCAGAATCACACCCTTTCATGTTATTTAACAACTTCTCCTTGACCTCCGTTGAAAATAAGGGGATGTGACCCCAAACGTCCAAACTGTGCATCCTTAAATATCTCTAAAGTCCTACAGTCCAGAACAGCTCTCACTGTCAGGCTCCATGTGTTTATATCCGTAACATTCACTTAAAGGTACATTTCCTGAAACTAATGTGACCATTTTGAAGGCCCAGAGAAACCAGCTTAGAGCGAAGAACCAGAAAATGAAATAAAGACCGGTTTGTGTCAAATCTACGTGCACGGAACGTTAAAACTTTGATTTAATATTCAAAAACTAAAGAATGATTGCATGAGTGAGCTGTGACCGGGATTACGCAAACATCACGGGAGCTCAGACAAGATCGTTTACCGAGAGGCCTGAACTTCATGCAGAAATCATGTTTTATAATATATAAAAATAAAAATAAATGTGTTCGGGAGACACTGAGCACGCAAGTGGAAGCTCAGTTCAAACAGAATAGCAGTGGATAGCGTGTGGCTGTCACCTGTGCGTGTGCAGACTGTTTCAGCTTTTATACAACGTGTAGATGTTCAGTTTAATAACCTAATGAGGCTAAGTCATGTCATATTTGTGTGAAATGTTTTAATTATGATAGCAAGCACTTAAAAGAGTTGACTTAATATTGGATAAGTCTGCAGAGTATTCGTTTTTGCAGCGTGTGCACTTGTTTTTTTATATTAAATTTATTTGGTAATTAACATTTTTTTCTCTGGATATTTATTTGTTATCGTATCGTATCAGTCTATGCATGGGTTTTGAAGTTTTGCAGGCAGGTTCAGACATATGATACTTGACTGTAGGGTCCTTCGTGTTATTTTAGGCTACGTTTAGTTGAGGCGACACCAAAACATCTGTACCATATAACACATATGCAGTGTGGGCGCTCTTTTTAAGGCAGCCGCTGATGTAAGGCTACATGAGCTGCACTTATATGGAAATGCCAGAAGTGAAGTGAAGTCTCCTGACTGAACGCCCAGGCTCGTCTACCTCCACGAGGACAGAGTCATCCTGGAATCATCCTGTCAATCACACTGAATATGGAACAGGTCTGACATTCACAGTGTTGTTATTTCTACGTTTACATTTCACAAACACGGGATTTCATATATTTAAAGGCACCTTTACCTCCAACCACAGGTGGCGCTGCAGCCAAGACAAACGCCTCCCTCCTGCAGACAGGGCCCTTCTTTTCTGCCCCTCGCAGCCTGGACTGAAAACACAGGGGAACTTTGACCGGTTGCTCCAGTGCTAGTTAGCAGCCAGCTAGCTGTTTTCTGTGTTATTTTATTATTATTATTATTTTGTGTATGTGTGTGTTGTTTCATATGCAGAGAGATGTGGTTTATTTATTTACTCAGCTGGCTGTCGTTGGTCATCCAGATATCCTTCGTCACTCTCGCAATAGGTAAGCCCGTGCTGCAACTGCTAACGGACTAGCTACCTGCTGTGTGCTTGCTAATGCTAGCGGACCGAGCTAGGAGGTGAAAGTTGCACCGTTTAACGGTGACGCGTCTCTGTTTCATAAAGCGGCA
Source organism: Datnioides undecimradiatus (assembly GCA_008933995.1). Classification (NCBI taxonomy): domain Eukaryota; kingdom Metazoa; phylum Chordata; class Actinopteri; order Lobotiformes; family Datnioididae; genus Datnioides; species Datnioides undecimradiatus. Next base: position 483,875 of record WARS01000063.1, on the reverse strand, counting down.
ACTCTATTAGCACCGAGCAACGGGTTAATAATAAAGTGCACATACAGATAATAGTCCCGCCTTAAGAGTAAATACGTCACATGTTCTTAGTTCACTGCAGCAGGTACTGACAGCTAGCTAATCGCTTAGCTAGCTAGCTAGCTGCCCAGTACAGGAAATTACGGGCAACGAAGCCTACGTGTTATTGTTAAATTTTAAGAAACTACAATGTTACATGCATTCAAACTGAACATTATTAAAGCAGAAATCAAATGAAATATTATATTTATATTTATTTTGTCTTATTTGTATGTAGTTGTCTTGGTATGGGAGACACTCCTGCTAGCTGGATATAGTGTTTGCTAATTGTTAGCATTTAGCACTCGCGGTCTCGTCAGCTCTTTATAGCGGGATTTAGAGACTAATACAACTCATTATCCACACGATGGCTCTGCAGGTAACGCCTGTGTTGTATGACGCGTAGTTAAAGTAGCATCCAGCTGCGGGAAAGTTAAGTTAAGCTAACACCAGCAAGCCGTCATTGCTTTAAACCTGCGCTGCGTTAGCTTGGGGGCATGTTCGTTTGTTTACATGATCATATTTGTGTTTAAGTAACCGGCGGGTTCAACCAACTGACAGCCAAACTGCCGGCCACCAGCGGCACAAACAAGATGCTGCCTTTGCTTTTAAACGTTTTTGAGGAGATTAGCTTGAGAGCCTGTTTGTCCACGTAGCCAGTCGGTTACCTGGCCACGTATCACCTGGCGCAGCTGTCAGGTGTGGCTGCAGCCTGTCACTCTCTGACACTCTGTCATGCATGATAGGCTCACCTCTCTGCAGCTGTAGCCGCGCTTTACCACTTCGCTCTCTGCAGGAACAAGAACAAGAGACCGGATGGTTTAGTTTTTCTTGTCTTGTCATGCAACATAAATATAAATTGTGGCTTTAGTGAAACATTTACTGATCCTATGAAGTTACAACCGCTCCACTGTGCTGCGTGGAAAAGGGCTGCAGACCATGTGTTCATCATCAACCCATTAACATTCAGCGCACACGTTTATTACTGCACATTAAAGAGTCAATAACAGTCATGCCGGCTCTTATTAATGGTTTATAGCTGATCTGTAAAACGCTTTAAATGTACAAACTAATAAGACACTTTAGATAAGTTTATAAACTGTGTAAGAAAGCACTGACACTGATCTGTTGCTAATGAGTGTGGTTTATATGGAAGTTTACAAGCCGTAATGAGACTGATCTTTTCACAAACATTTGAAATAAAGCGAGTAATCCTACAAAATCCTGCAGTTCCCTAAAGGTGTGTAGACCTTTGACAGCCGCTTTGCAATCGGCTGTTTGTTTCCACTCAGAGGCTGCTTTTCAACATTCGCAGCAGTGCAATCAGACGCTGTAATCAATACTAGGTGAAAGAACACGTATAACCTGCGAGTCCCATCACTTATCAGCCGACTCCTCAGGATCGCTGAGCTGTGTCTTTATCTTAACCTGTCAGACACGTCATCAGGTTCTTATCCAGTGTTCCCTGATTCAGTCATGGTTTAGTTTACTTCACCCTGTACCTTAATCAGGCTTGGCCCTTGTTGTGTTGTTCCTCTTGTAAATCCAGCACTGATTTGGTGAAATAGCCCAAATTCTTTCAAATCCATATTTTATTCATTGTGTTGAGCTGTCCGGTGCAGACAGGAGGAGCTAAGACGAGAGCGAGTGCAGCATAATGCAGTGTCCTGTCCCCGGTGTCTCTCTCTCTCTCTCCCCTCTGAAAGTGCAGATTGCCTCTGCGTGACGAAGCTCTCAGGCTCTCCCATGAGCCTCTTCTCCATCACCGCCGCCCCAGCCCCCGTTTTTTAACTATTCGGATCAATATCCTGCCTCTTACCGGCCGTGTTTGGCCTTCACTCCACACACGTCTGCGGTGGCGCCGTGTTTTCATTAACTCACTCGACTGAACTGATATTATTCGGCCCGTCTTTGTTGCTCGGCCTTGGCTGTTGACTTGTACCTTAAACTTGTGTTAGAAAACAGTGTGAGTGTCTGAGCTTTGTGGAAAAGCATGTAAACTGTTAATAATGGCAGTGTAACTCAGGTGAAGCTGTAATGTTCAGGTGCAGATGCTCCGTCCGGGTTATAAACCCAACCTGTTTCATCTGCACAGTGTCTAAACGTCTCTGCTTCTCTGCTGAAACACACAGTTTCTTTGAATATGAATTGATTTCCATCCTAATAGTTGATTAACTAATGACTCTGCCTGCGTGCGTGTGTGTGTGTCTTCCTGTTTGCCTGCTCATCACCTGATATCTGCCTCCCTGCAGCTGCTGGCCTGTACTACCTGGCAGAACTAATAGAAGAATACACAGTAGCCACCAGTCGAATAATAAAGTACATGATCATGGTGAGTGAGTTTCATTCTGCTCTTGTGTTTTTAAGACTAAGCCGGAGTTAAACGCGTGGTTTACTGTGTCAAACTGTGGATGTGTGCAGTTCTCCACAGGTGTGCTGGCAGGTCTCTACTTGTTTGAAGGCTTCCCAGTGTTCATGGTGGGAGTCGGCCTCTTCACCAACCTGGTGTACTTCGGCCTGCTGCAGACATTCCCCTACATACTGCTGAGCTCCCCAAACTTCATCCTCTCCTGTGGTAAACGACGGCGCCACGTCAGCGTCACCTGCAGACAATAAGAGCAGCTGCAAAGCACATTATGGACCCATGCTTCTTCCAACGTTGTGTCTTCTGCTTTGTTTTCATTCTCAGTCCTGGTGGTGGTGAACCATTATATGGCCTTCCAGTACTTTGCACAAGAGTATTACCCTTTCTCAGAGGTAACCAGACCGTCCACAGACCGTCCACAGGCTGTCCACATCCTGTTTTTACAAACTCTGCACAGACAGACTCATAATCTTTCTTCTCTGGTGTCAAGGTGCTGGCGTACTTCACCATCTGCTTGTGGGTGATCCCCTTCGCCTTCTTCGTGTCACTGTCAGCGGGGGAAAACGTGCTTCCGTCCACCATGCAGCAAGGAGGTGAGCTGTCTCTACCCGTTCCAGCTGCACGCTGTGTTTGATTGGAGCAGTTTAAGCATTGAAGGCTTCAGGTTACTTAAAGCTCCAGGTCCAGCGTCTCATGTGTTTCAGGCTAACATGCTAACAGCAGCCCGGCTAGCTCAGTCGGTAGAGCATGAGACTCTTAATCTCAGGGTCGTGGGTTCGAGCCCCACGTTGGGCGCACGTGTTCCTTTTGCTTGTGTGTGAGCACTGTTTATTCATTTTGTATTTATCTCAGACACAAACCGACACTTTGTTTATACATTTTATTTTTATTTTACAATCACATAATACATTTTTACAACGTTTCTTGTGTCAGTTCAGCATAAAAATCCACTCCCAGACTGTTCTCAGTCTTGTATCCCTGCACAGAATAAGTCAGTTTGGATTGTGGGTGACTTTTATTAATTTTATTATTATTGTTGTTATTTTTTAGATGATGTGGTGTCTAATTACTTCACCAAGGGCAAGCGGGGGAAGAGGTCTGGGATCCTCCTCGTGTTCTCTTTCCTGAAGGAGGCAGTGCTGCCCAGCCGACAGAAAATGTACTGAGGAGCTCAGACTCGGGGCGCAGCCTCGGGGCTCGGGTGTGTGTGATTGAGCGAGCGAGTGAGTGTGTGTGTGTGTGCGCGCGTGCGTGTGTGTGTTGGAGCTTAAGGGGGAAGCAGGAAGGACTGTGGACATGAGTTTTGTGGACTTAAACGAAGCAGCGGCCAAAAGTGGAAGAAGAGCACAGGAAGGGGACGGACCAACGAGCAGAGCAGAGCTTCCTGCTGGACGAGTCCACGAGTTTACACACGGCCACGTTCAATGTCTTTGTTCATCTGTCTGTCTGTACTGACCGCCAACGACAACACCTAATAGACACCTCGCCGAGGGGATCTCGTCTGTAGCGCGACGCTTTCTAACTGTGCATTTTTTAAAAAGCTTTGGTATTAAAATACGTCTGTGCAGGGTCTGAAGTTAACAACCTGTGAGCGTGGACTTTGGCAGATACACCCTCACCACTTCTTCTCCTTCCCGACACGACATCTGCCGTCATTTGTGCGTTGTGTGTCGCTCACGCCTCGTCTGATTCAGTACACACGGTAGCGTTTAGGAGACCAGCTGGTAAACATGGATGAAAGAAGGTGGGTTGGTGATCAGTGAAGCAGGTTAACGGTTAAAGGACTTTGGTTTGAAATGAGCCTAAAAAAGGACAAAAGTGTGTGAAGTGGCAGAGCGGCTGCAGGGGAAATGCTCAGAGCAGCGTATTGATATTTAAGTTTAACTGAAAAGGAAACAGCTTGTGACAGGGTGTTACAGGGTGTATCTTAGGCTTGTTTTAATTAAATCAAAGCGAGCTGCAGTCGGTGTCTCTGCCACGAAGACCATGCTCTTTTTCCTTTGTCCTCACCCACCCTTCATTAATCACCGGCGCTGTCTGCAGCACGCCTCTCTCTGGACTGTTTTTTTTTTAAAGAAATTCAAAGTAATAAACATTTTTTTGTACATCGATCATCAAAACACGAGCGGAAACACTTCTGAAGACCGAACCTGTGCAGTGACTCTCGTTTAAGCGCACGGGCGTCGGGGACAAAAGCTGCTCGCAGCGGTTTGATGAAATCCTTAAATTAAAGAGGCCGAAATTCCTTTTTTCTTACCGATTACCGGGCGTGATTGTCTGTAGGCTTGTGTGCACGCAGGTGTGTAATAAAAAGGTGAAATGACTCAGATGAGATGGTTCTTTTCACAGGTGAGCGCTGGAGGAAATAAAGGCACAAACAGATGCTCTGATACTCGTCATTTCCAATGAAATCAGCTTAATTCACTCGTTTAGTGTTGCATCAAGTGTGTGTGTGTGTGTGTGTGTGTGTGTGTGTGTCTCCAGGCCCCTCATGCCTCGTCACAGTGGGTGCACCAGGTTGAGGCTAGTGTGCACCTTGACCCCCCCACTGAGGTGTGAAGTGCTTCATGAAGTAAAGGAAAAAGACAAAAACCACAAAACACACACACACACCTTTAGCTGACAGGCCACAGCTCGCAGTCACACACACACACACACGCTGTTGACAGGTCCTCACCTGGATCCCGAGTCAGTCCCCTGGGGCAGATCAGCGAGAGTGCAGGGGTACGTCTGTGACAGGTGACCCAGTTCACTGAGGTTTTCTCACCTCTCACTCACCCCTCCGCTCGCCCCGCTGTCGTCTGGAGGCTGTGGCATTTTTAATTTTGTCACTTTGAGCTGAAGTGCTGGGGTGGCAGGACACTGTGTCTGGGAGTCTCTGTCCTCGATGTGAGAGCTCACAGATGTTTGATGTCCCAGAGTCTGTTTCCAGGACGTGAAGCGTTTTAAGTCATTTTGTGTGTTGAATCTAGAACCTTCCTGTTATTTTCACCTCTGATCAAGTTCAGATTTAAAAATATCTAAAACGACTTCACAAACGTGACTTTTAATACATTTTTAAGCACATCCAGTGGGTTCAGGTCCAGCTGAAGCTCCTCAGATGATCAGTAGTGTCCAGGCTGCAGCACCTCGGCAAGATGCATGGCCACCTCTGTCCAGGGGGAGGTGCTCCGCCCCTGGGGGTATCCTCTGCGCTGGACCTCCTGGATGTCCTGTGGCTCAAAGCAGCGAGGGGAGGCGATCCTGGAGGGGTAGGCTCTGGGGAAGAACACCCTCTGGAGGACATCCAGAGGCAGGTCAGGGGCGGGGCGAGGCGTCCTGTCCCACTCGGTGGTGTACTGAGGCTGCCTGCCGCTCCTGTCCCTCCACACGGCGACACTGTCCCGGAGATCCGGCACCAGGGCGGGCTTCTCTGGCTGGAGGCCCTGAAAGATGGTCCAGGGGTTGGAGGATGATGCTGGGGGCCGCTTGCTGGAGATACTGATGCTCCTCTGAGCTCCTCCTGGCTGGACCTTCACTGGGTGTTTGGCACGTTTTGACCTGTCCTGGTTTGATAAGAGACACTGGGTGTGGTACTGGCTCACCTGCGCTCGGGGGCAGAAATCCTTTTGGAGACGAAAACCCTTCTTATTCGCCCACTCGACCATTTTCACATCAATAAGTGTCTGAGAAGGAGAAAGGAGTGATTAGTCTCTTCGATTTGTTAGAAATGTAATATTTCATCGATAAGCAATTCATTTAGCTCCTTAGCTGAGGAGGAAATCCAGTGTTGTGATATGTAAACATGTTGAAACTCACCTTCTTTTTGAGCTGATTCAACCTGGCCGTGTCCACGAGGTCTCTGTACAACGCCTGGACCAGCTTCCTGTCCTGCATCTCTCTCTTCTTCTGCTCCTGCCACATGCAGCTCTTCAGGTACCTGCACAGGAACATCACCGCATGAACTCAGTGTCTTTTAACATTTAGGCGTCCGTTCGCTCTTTCAGCTCGTACCTCGCCGCCTTCCTGTGGCGCCAGAAGCGCGCCAAATCCAGAGGCGTGTGTCCGTCGCTGTCGCGGGCCAGCACATCCGCGCCGGCCTGCACCAGGATCTCAGTGCAGTCCAGGAGGCCCTCTGAGGCGGCCAGGTGCAGCGGGGTCGAGCCTGAGTCTGTGGCCCTGATAAAAACCAGTAAAAGTGATTTTTCTCCTCAGCTTCAGCATCATCACCCTCAGTGTCACCACAGTCAGCAGCATCACCGTCATTATCCCTTTAAACGTTCACCATCATCTCACTGTAATCACGATTTTTCTTTTTACACTCAGTTATTCCTGCTCTGAGCTCAGATTTTAAAAAGCTTCTCTTTGTCATTATTCACAAAGTAAACGCCACCGTACACGTTGACGTCGGCCCCGTGCTGCAGCAGGTATCTGAGGCACGAGGAGGTGTTGGGCGAGCTCAGGTGGGACAGGACCATGTGGATGGGCCTGCGACCCTGGGGATCGCTGCTGTTGATGCACCCCACCCCAGACTCCACCAGGACCTTCATGGTAGCCAGCTGGCCGTCCATGCAGGCCACGTGGAGCGCAGACAGAACCTGGAGGATGAAACACAAAAACAAAGTCTACTCCCAGATGTTGTCTTCTATCATTAACAAACACGACCTGAGCTCACACCGAGGTGCAGACACAGCAAAAGAAGCACAGGAACTAAAAACATGAACTGTGACTTATTTTTGTAAATGTAGGTGCAGCTTTGCATGACTTTTCACGTTTACACCATGCACCTGCAGACTTCCTGCTGTGACAAGTCACGTGTGCCAAGAAAGGCGCCCACATAGGGAACTCCCTATCTGTCCCCACGCTGTGATGCTACTGAGCCCACCTGTCTGGTCCCGCTGACAGCCAGCATCTCCTGTGGCCGCCCAACAGCTGGAAACATGTGTCGGTCTCAGGGAGCTCTGTCTGCACGTGTCCTGCAAGAGAGAAGCCCCGCGCAGAGAAACAGCGGCTGTAAAGGTGAAGACAGGGAAGATTTAAGCTAACCTGCTGTAAAATGACGCAGCGTTGTCATTAACTCTCTGCAGACATGTTAGTCACCACGCAACAACACGTGATTGTGACTTTCCCACTAGTTACTAGCTTCCCACATAGCAAACTAAAGCAAATCAATCATTTATACACTCAAACAAACATAAATGTGTACGTTATCGACGCCGTTTACCTGATTTTACGTCTCCCGCGTTTCCTTTTTCCGGATTTGTTGACGCGTTCCACGGTTGCCACGGAAACGCGGTAACCAGGAAACGGCCCCTGATTTACGACACCTGGCTCAAGACGCGGGAAAACGGGTTTATTTCGGTAATAACAAATAATTTTACGGTATTTATCGGCTAAAGAAATCTACGTATTTATTAAAATATGTAGGTTTTTGTATTTTTTTTTTAATTTAAGATGTTTCTAATAATTAATTTAATATATTTTTAAAATAGTTTTGTTGTTAATTTGCAATTTAAGAACAATGCGACTTTTTTTCCTCATATATTAGCTAAAAGTCTATCAATTATTACTTAATCTAGGGCACACAACAAATTGACGTAGTCCTATTGTTTTATTTATATATTTTTAATTATATTTTTAAGTAATCTTTTATGGTACTCTGTAAAATGTAATGGCTATGTCATTGTAATAATGTCATTTTTAAATGCAGTTGGTAGGGATATAAAGCTTGTTTGAGTAGTTAATGAAAAGCCTCTTTCTTGCTTTGTTCTTGGTGCTGTGATACCTGCAATGCTGTTCATCTGAGGTCCACTTGATGGTTTTATAGAAACATAAAATAAAACCTTAAATATGAAGCTGAATTTAAGTTTTGAGCGTGCTAAAGAGAAGTGAACCTCCTTCTTTTAACCTTATTTTTGCTGAAAGCGTCTGAGCAAGCGGACGCTCAGAGGAGAGAATATGGTGAGAGCTGCGGGGAGCGCCGCCTGATGTACGGATCACTTTATTCAGCTCAGTCAGACTCAACGCGCTGCATAGGTGCGGCCTCCATCAGCGTGTATCTGCTAGCTGCTCTCTCCATCCCCTGAATAACACTGAAAATAAAAGCCTCTCTCTTCCTCATGCGGCATATTCAGTAACATGTTGGCGTCGGTGTAATAGCTTGTGACAGATACGGGCAGATGAGTGGCTGCAGGCACGGCAGAAATGGATACTTCCACCCTCCCATGCAGTCTGCAGCTCTCTCCTCGCACATCCCCGGTGTGCTCGTATTGACAGTGCATTAGGATAGGCGAGCCTGAGTAAAGCAGCTCAATCAGGCCGATGCAGCGGAGGGCCCATTTGTTCCACTGCACCCCTGGACCTGCAGCCGCATGGGAGGCCTGAGTGAATCGGAACAGTTATATTCTCCATGTCTCTGCAGGGCTGAGCGGTCGATCAGGGCCTCTCTGATCACTGCTATTGATCACTTGACCCCTGCTTGAACTGCCTGCACATGTGCCAGAGAGCAGCGTGTGTCATGGCATGCAGTCTCTACTTTTTGGCTAATTAGACAAAGTCATAGGAGGGATTTAGAAGAATTAAACAATTCAGAAATTTTAAAAAAACGTGAAACTTCATCAAAAGTGCCATAACATAGCGTCTTTTCCATCGTTAGCGCTGTTTTTCTGGAGCTTTCATTCTCGTTTAACCGGCTTCAAACTCTTGCAGCTGCATGTTGTCTGCCGATTCTTTAACGTGTGACTTCCCCTTTTATTCCCCGTCATCCTCTTTGTCTCTCAGAGCCATCGAGGTCCAGCGGAGGGTCAAGGACGGGACACGGACCCCTGGCTTTCTGCTCCGGAGCGCCGTCCCCCCAGAGCATTCGTCTTTAACGCAACACAGCCACGCAGCTACTTCGGTGACACGTGCACGTGTGCGCAGGCAGAAAGGGTCAGTACAAGTGTGTGTGTGTGAATGTGCGTGCAGTGTGTGAGGGTTAATGGTAAGAGAGCGGCGTGGCCCCGCTGTGGCCTCTGTGGCGGCCTCCGCGGCTGCCTTTGACCTCGGTCACATGTCGTGGAGGTTGTACGGAGCCTTCGTTGTAGAGCTCTTTCATGTTTGACTTTCAGCACAAGTCCCTGGACTACAAACCCCCGACATGACCTCTTTCTTCTGACAGTTCACTGTGTGTGAGTGTGTGTGTGTGTGTGTGTGTGTGTGTGAGTGTGTGTGTGTGTGTTTGAATGTCCATGTACTGTCATATCCAGTCAGTATGAGAGCTCCTTAAAAGCTTTCTGTTGCTCAATTTGAGAGAAATTGTAGATTAGTAGATTATTTTTCTTGTTGCATTTGAAAAAAAGCCCCAACAAAACCTTTGTGCGTGTGTGTGTGTGTGTGTGTGTGTGTGCGTGTGTATTAGCTACAGCACATGCAGTTGGTGCAGAGCAGATTAGCAACGGGACGATCAGAGATGTCTAAACCTGCTTAGGGCGAGGATGAAAATGAGCTCATGTCCCAGCAGCCTCACGGCGGGCGCTGCCATTGGTCCGCCGCAGCATCCAATCGCATCCCATCTGTCTTTATCGGCGCTGCAATCCACGCCTCTGCTTGGCTAGCAGCACCTGACCAATTGGCAATCAGGTCTCAGTGCACGTGGGACGGGACTGATTCAGTGTTTTCTGGGGACGTTTTATATAAAATAGTTTCCTGAGTGTTCGCAAAACACCTTTAATTGTTTTTTAGCTTCACTTTGAAGGGTCTTATCTGCTCTGTGTGGCGAAAACACATCAACTTCACTGTAAAATGAACATTTTTTTAATAGTCCGTGTCCTTTTTTCTGCATTGGAGGGGAAAAGCAAACTAGTCAGCGAGAGGGGGCAGACGTAAAGCGAGGGAGGACAAGGGTTAAAGTGAGGCTGAGGACAGGACGATGAGCAGAGGCTGAGGAGCAGATGCTGTACCAGAGTGAGCACACAGCCTCGGTGTGCCTTCATATTTGATGAGCCACCTTACAAGGACCCTGTGCCCCTGGGACCTCTGAACTCTGCTTGTGTAAGTGCGCTGATGCCCTCACTTCTCCTTCCCTTTGCCCCCCCGTCTTTTTGCCTTTTACCCCATCTCTTAACTCCTCCTTCCGTCTCTTTTCCTCCTTCCTCCTCCTCCTTTCTCCTCTCTCTCTCTCTCTCTCCCTGTGCCTCATGCTCAGCCAGGCGGCAGCGCGCTAATGCACCATGGCACATTCTGCAGCTCCGAGTCACAATGCGACCAGGCTTTGCGCAGTGACCGCACGGCGACCTCCCTCAGTATTGCTGCACACAGGCGCTGTGCTGTACCAGGGCCCGTTCAGGGCGAGGATGGAGGCAGTGGGTGGGTGAGGGGGTGGGCGTGATGGAGGAGGAAGGAGGAGAGGAGCAGAAGAAGCAGCAGCGCTCTGTTGCTGACAGGTATGATCAGATCAGATGACAGTGAGACAAACGGAGCGCCCTGAGTTCCTCATCCAAAAAGACGTTTTTGTACCACGTGTGAATTATCAAGGTGTCAAACCGGAGGAGGCACGGGGAGCACGCAACATGACGAATGCCCCTGTGACCAGATTACTCTGTGAGTCACGTATGCAGCTTCTTGTATGGCAGAAAGCGAATACTGTTGCACCTGCTGATGACCCAACAGCTGAGCCCCCGCCGGCACCACCGCTGCTGCGTTTATCAAAAGTGTTGCTGCTTCAGTGATCGGAGGAGGGAGGAAGGTGGTGATCAGGCTGTTTCTCCTGCTGCTGCAGGGGGTTCAGATTCACCTCCCACCTCTTCGCTCCCTTCCCTATATGTCAGGCCGTGCTCTTTCACCCCGAGGTCCCGACAGACATCCCAACGTCACACCTTCCCGTGAACCCGGACACGTTCTTCTCAGCCCTCACAGTCCTGCAGGAACGACCAGAGGGAGGGAGAAGGAGATAAAAGGACGTAGACAGTGAGAAAAAGGAGAGCGAGGCCTTGAAGGTCACGAGGTCACAGATGAGGATGGATATCATGTGTGCATGCAGTCTGCTCATGCACAGGACGACTAGCTCAGACCAGCTCATGGCGGACCTGCAGCACGTCTCCTCCTCCAACAAACCTGAGGGGCGGGGGCATCACCACCTCCAGGTCTGAACAACTAATCCTTTAAATTAGCACCAGTTTCCAGAGCTTCATGTTATAAATTGGTGAACAGGGTGAAAATGAGACTAAAACACAAAAGTAAACAAGTGAGAACAAGAAAAAATGAACAAATGAACTATTTTAAGGCAAAGTCTCTTTCAAAGTCCTGCAGAATCACACGAGAGCCACACATTTACTGGTTCCTGGAAGCGTCAGATTAACAAACAGATTTGTACGTTTGCAGGTTTCCAGAAGGTCAGAGGTCAAACGATCCATTGGAGCGTCCCACATCACGAACAGAGGAGCTAAAAAGAGAAAATCTGCAGGAGAACAAACTTTTCCCAAGCTGCCAGTGACTGAAAAACAGTTGCTGGACTGTAAATGAACTGTTGTACTGTAATAAACCAGCGTGTGTTATTATATTTATGGGTGTTTCGGAAGTTCGGAAGAGAGGGAATAGCGAGCCGGTGATGCAGGACTCACAGATCCATGAGAGAAACACACCCAAACCTTTATTTTATCCATAGAAATGGAGCCAGCAAAGCTTCAGCGCAGCCTCGGTGGCTGTTTCCCTCCTCTCCTCGCTGGACTTGGCCGTGACCTCGGACTTTACGGGTTCAGCTGCTGCGTGAACTCACACTCCGCTTGTGTGTCAAGCTGCAAAGATCAACTGCAAAACCATTAACGAGGTCGTGTTCACGTGCTCTTCGCTCCCCCCACTGACAGGAGGTCGCTCTGCACTGTTAACCTGCACATGAGCACGAAGCTCAAACGCTAACGCCGCGACACACGCTATGTTTGCATGCATGCGCTGCATATGCGCTGCATGTGCGTGCAGCCGCATTCATGTCATGTATGCATTGCATGTGATTGCTTTGCTTTGCTTTGCATTGCGCGCATGCGTGCTGCTGCTGACACGGTGACCCTTTCCAACATGGACCCCCCCCCCACCTTGTATCCAGGTCACGGAGCATTGGCTTGTCCCCGGTTCATCAGCGGGGCATTGCTGCACAGAGCCCATTGTTCCCGTGACACGCATCCTGATTGTATTCATAAGATGTTGTGTTGGTGGAGATGACACGACGCAAAAATGCAAATGCCATTGGGACAGTGATACCACAACAGCTCCGGGACAGCCAGCCACTTTATAATGTGTACACACACTCTGCCTTGACAGACAGGAAGTGAAAGACACACACGTACACACACACACACACACACACACACAGGGCAAGCATCAGTGTAAATGGTGTTTTTTGCCTGAGGTTCTTCGTCTTTTCTATTAAAGCTTGTATTTTGCTCATTTTATGACGCGGTGCAGCTGGAATTAGGCCAAAATAAACACAATGAGCAGCAGAGGAGTGTGTGTGTGTGTGTGTGTGTTGATGGATAGACAGCTGATCTGATTATATTCCTGACAGTGGTCTTACAGTTACTTTGCTCCCCGGAGACCGGCAACAATCACCTAATTACCACCTTAAATGATTCATCGGTGCGGCGGCGACGTGCGGAAACAGTGAAATCCATTCGAACCGACACGGCTAAGAGGATGTAGCCTGGTATCCTGTGTACGACATGTTGACCGCTGTATTATTGATGCAGAGTGTTTCACTGACGCTGAAATAGACCCAAATCCCCGTCACTGACTGACTTCCTGTGCACAGCGTCGGCCCTGCCATGCTCAGATCATAAAAACAAATTAATAATCAGAGATTTTAGACATTTAAAGACGTTTAACTTCACAGAAACATAACAAAACGACGTAAACTGTTCAGTAGAAACATCTGGAGGCCCAGCTTTGACCCTCGGGCCTCACTTTGTGCAGCTCCGCTCTAAACTTTGACGATGTGGGGTGAGACATCGAGTCGATCAAGCTGTTCTCCTTCTGGCTTGTGTTTCAGCTTGACAGCAAACACTTGTGATTATAATCATGTAAAAGTGCATCTGTGTTGATAATATTACAAAATAACTGTGTCATAAATCAGGGGAGTCCAGACTTCTTCTGCTTTGAAGGCCAGATCTGCAGCGTAGATGTTTTGCTGCTCAGTTATCAGGCACCTGGAGGGACAGATCTTATGTTTGGATGTGAAACATTGACGCTGTGAGGTGAAAACTTGGTGTTTTTCAGCTCGGCAGCAAACATTTTGTGACGCTATCTGGTCGATTAGCAAAACGGTTCAGACGTTCAAGAGGTTGGAGAAGAAACCTCCACTCAGCAAAACTGAAAAACTGGCCAGAGCTGGAGTTTTAATGCTTTCAGAAAACAAACAAATATTTACTAAGAAAACACATTTAAACACTCAAAGTCAAGTGAATCCCATTAGAAATCAAAATATCATTACTTATTTTTACTCAGATCGTCTTTTATCTGGAAGTTGGAACAAGCTGCAGCTGCACCTACTCTGCCAGATTGTCATCTAACAGAGGCAAAGACATGGCAGTGTTGTTGTTTTACACAGGTCAACATTAGCTTTTATTTAGAGCTGTGTTTGTGGCAGCCTGATGAGTGTGGTCCATCACTCTCTGTCTTTTAGCTCCGCTTTGGTCTCCACCACGTCCTGAGGGAAACATCTGGCTCTCCGGCTGCTTCACGCTCAGGTAACTGCTGTGTGTGCAATTCTGTGCCGGGCGCTGTGACGTACGACGGGCTTTAGAGCTTTGTTTGTCCGTGAACAGTGAAAATCAATAAAGTTTTTGGGCCACGAAACCAAAACAAGGAGCTTAAAGAAGCTAAATCGCTCCTTGAAAGCTTCAAGAAGGAGACCTGCTGAGTCAGGTGATACTGACACACGTTCTCAGGGTCTCATTTGTTACGACTCAGCCTGTGTGTGTGTGTGTGTACGTCTGTCAGCTCTGTGCTCTGTGATCCTCGCCACCCGCTGGCGCCCCCCCACAGCGCCGACGCTCAGGTCTGCCACCCTTTGCATCCCAGCTCCTCTTACCAGAGGTCGCGACACCACGCCGGGCACCCAGCAGCGGATCGTGATGCCGTCTGGCATGTTTGGGCTCCGCCTGCACATTCAGTCCGGTCTGCATGCAGACACCCACTGCGCTGTGTGTGTGTGTGTGTGTGTGTGTGTGAGAGTATTTGTATCTGTGACAGTGCCAGATGTGTGTTTTTCAGCACATCCTTGCAGCTCCACGTGTGTCCACGTTGTCACACACATGCTGCACATGCGTTGACATCAGTTGCAGTTGCCATATGGCTCAGACGCCCGGTTGGAGTGTGTTTACCTCTAGGTGTGTGTGTGTGTGTGTGTGTGTGTGTGTGTGTGTGTGTGTTTATTGTGTTTGATCTGAAACGTGTGGATGCTCGTCATGTGCTCACATCTGTCCGTCCCCATCGGGCGCCGGCGTTCGAGCGCTCGTGTTTTATTATGTGCTCGCGCCCCCGGGGGAAACAGATATGACCCATAAAGCCGCGCCCCCGAGCATGCTCAGTGTCGCCTCTGCTCATCGGGTGAGGGCATCTGCACACGCTTGACCCCGAGGTCGCGCTCGCAATTGCGATCGAAGTGTGAAAGGAGGTCCGGGCACGTGAAATCAGGGTTTAATCGCGCCCCGGACGCCGGAGTCTGGCTCCTCTGGTTCTCAGGTGTCCTCTCACCTCGGATGATGCTAATGTGCTGAGAGGATCCTGTTTTCATAAAGGCGACTGTCGTGCATCTCATCCCCCCGGAGACACTCAGAGTGAGCACTGTGCGGCAGGTATAAATACGAACACATGCACAGAAAGGCGACTTTATTATATCAGCGTGAGTCATGGAAGACGGAGGCTGCAGAGAAAAGGTCTGGTTGCTCGTATCTGGTCAGTCTGCCACGCGCGTACTGAGTTTATCTGAGAAGTGACCTTGTGGTGTTTGAGTGAGAGGTGTTGAAAAAGCTCTTTACTGTATCTCTTTACAAATATATCCCCGTTTAAAGTGCAGCCGGTGGCGTAACAGCAGGCTGAAGAGCAGGGTCTCCTGTGGCTGCAGGCCGGCGGGGTGTCGTGATAAAGGGCTGATCACAGTCTGGGATCTATTTTCTACCGTCTAACTGCCTTCACAGTGCCCGGAGAGAGTGGCTCTTGTTATTTTGCAGCTTGTTTGAAGCTTTGAGCAGCTAAAACTTCACATTATTAATCCAGAATCTACAAAATGCATTAAATCTCCGCTTAGACCGATCACGCTTCACGCAGGGAGGCGAACTTGCATCAGCTCAGCCTATTTTGGGTGCTGACGTCACTTTTTAAGTCAAATATGCACATTTGCAGGTCATTTAAAGAAGAACTGAGATGATTTCTGAGATGCAAATCACTCATTTCACACATTTTGTGTATATTTCAGTAGAAATTCCTCTCAGTTTTGCTCTTTTGCTTGTAAATTAGTGGTTGTTTTCGTATTTTCAAGCCTCCAGAATAAGAAAGTTGGCATTGTTTCGCTTTAATTGACACATCAAAAAGGTGTGGAAGCACTTAAATGTGTTCCTGGAGTTGCTGCAAACACACATTACATGAAGCAAAGTGGGTGTAATTGCTTTACTTTAGGCGTCGTTGCTGCTGTGAGCTCATCATTAGCGGCTCTGTTTGCACACACCTGGATAACCCGTTGGTCCGTGCAGATGTTCGTGCCCTCGTCGTCTGCCTGCTCCCCGCCAGGCGGCTGCTGAGAAGCCGCGCACGCTTTCACATCAGTGCGACGGCGCTGTCGGGCAGTGAGAGGAAATGACACTCCGCCTCACCCACGCACGCCGACAACACGGGCTTTTAAAAAACCTCCCTGGTCCTTCCCTCAGCCGCGTCCTCGCCGATATTACAGCCAACCATGCTCTGCTCTGACCTAATGGGCTGTGAAGTAGCGAAGGGAGGGGGTGGGGGGGGACTACCTCTCACCTCTATCTGCCTCTTTCCCCCTCCTCTCCCTAGTTTTGGTTTGATTTCTGTGCCCAGCTGCTCTGGAAACAGCCGAAACGTTCATCCCTTCCACTCCTCCTGCTGTATTACTGCACGTCTAGATGCAGAACCTGGAAACCGAGTTCACACGTAGGTTCCTCTGGAGCGTTCTCAGGCTCCTGAGGCGGTGGGGTAAAGACTTTGTGTTTCTGGGCCGCAGCCAGTTTCAATCAAAAGCCAGATTCACCGGAGGGGAGGTAAACGGCCGCAGCTCTGATATCCAGCTGTTTGCACACTCAAAGTGCTCAAAATCAGGCCGGGTCAGCCTGAGGGTGATGGATGCAGAGACGAGAGCGGGAGAGGAAGAAGCAGAGGATGACTGCTGTGTGTTTGGGCCCTGCTCAGCCCTGCAGGTGATATCTGCTCTTTGAGCTGCAGCCTCACCGCCAGCAGCTCCTCGCCTCCGTCTCCTTCCACTGAGACCAGGGACAGGACTGGGTGCATTAAACCAGAACCTCTGGACTAAAACAGAAGAAGCCATACAAGGTGCGTTCTGCGCCACCGACACCTCGAATGCTCATTTCAGAGTTTGACCTCTCACAGCTCGTCCTCAGACTCGTTTTCCCCATTTTCGCTTTTTCTTGAGCTGATTCTTTGGGATTATGACGTGCGCAGCAGGTCTGCAGAGCCTCTGCACACTCTGCTTTGTCATCATTAAAACTCATTTTCGGGCCTCGGCTCTGTCTTACCTTAAAGCATAAACGCAACCTGGGTTAATGTGATCGTAAGCAGCTCTGCCGCCTCTGGCATCTGACCTAAACCAGTCCGTTCTGGCGCTCTCTGATGGCCTGTGTGTGAGTCAGATGTAGGAGCTCTGCTGTGACAGCTGCACATCACTGTCATGGGTTTGAGGAGTTGGCCTTGCACAAGCCATAAAGTGGTGCACGTGAGCAGGGGCGGGTGGAGAAGCCCTTTACCGGCCTTCAGATCAAACTGCATTCATAGAAGGCAGCCTCTCCCCTGGCTGTTTTCAGCTGGCTGGGCAGAGCGGCAAAGACAGCATCATTAGACTCCTCAGCTCAGCCGGAGACATCACGAAAGAGATCTCATGACGGATGATAGCGGGACGGAGCGCTCAGAGCCGGGGACGTTTTGCCCGCAGGACACAGAACAGCAGCACCTCTGGAGTCGGTCCGGCTCGGTGGTCAGAGTTCGAGGACGACGCCCGGGCCGACGGAGCCCCCCTCACATCGGCCTGTTCGCCGAGACATCTGCGGGCTGAAACGACCTGACAGCGCTTGATGCATTTGCTGCCTGGCACATAAGCGATCTGAAAACGCTGAGCTATTTCTGCTGATGTTAATTTGCTCCGTGTTAGGGCCCCGGTTCACAGCTCGGTCAGCCCTCCCTGATACTATATTCCCGTTTGTTTCAGTAAAGGTTCTCCCGTCACATCGCATTTAGGTCGAGATGCCTGTGAACTGTGAATGCACCGCGCGCAGGGACCCGGCCACGCTGAGGCTTCGCGGTCCTAGAGCCCGCCGCGTTCAGGGGCCGCCCTCCTCAGTCTCCAGGTGCTTGTTAATGATTTCTAAGCTCTCCTGTGTGATGAAGCTGCTGAATGAGGCAGAAACATTAAAAACAATAAAGATGATTTGTAAAATAATCTCTTTATTCACCTCACTCTTCTTCCTTGTGTGCATATGAAGGGAAACATAAAGCATTAACCTTCCACCTGACTACATAACCACTGAAACGCTTTTAATTTTTCAGCGATTAATGAATAATTAACAAACTGTAGCATGCAATGAAATACGTGAATTTGACTAATTTAATCTCTTTTTTACAATTTTGCATGTCAGTCTTTAAAAGTGCATGGATAAAAGTAGTGTTTGTAAACAGTGCGGTGACTGAAGTGATGTTTTCTGAAAGCAAAGATGCATAAAAATGTAAAAATGGCATCAAAAGTGATCAAACATGTCAAAGAATTGGTTGTTTTTAAAGTGAAATTATATAAATTAATAAAAAAAAATGCATTTTTGCAGAAGAATCTATATAAAGTACTGTGTTTATAAGAGTAACAGTACCTGTGTTGTGCAGCTGTGTCCAGGCAGCAGCAGCAGACGGGCTGAGTGTCCTCTAAGACGAGGCAGCGGTGTCTCCTGTCTTTATACCGATCCCTCTTCAGCGGGGCGAGCTGATCCCTTCGTTCGCCTTCTTGTTCACTCTGATTTCATGAATAATTCATGGCACAATCAGAGGCGCAGATGAGCACGCTAATTGGTGCCTTTTTTTTATTATCGTCATTATTGTTATTATTCCCATCTCCGGTGCGCGCGATCAAACATGAAATTAAATTAATGTGATGGTGAGAAAAATATTTTTCTAATAGCCCCTGCATTAACCCTCTTGTTAATTTGAAAACAGATTTAGGGAAATTAATTTTAAATTTGAGCACAGTTTGTGGGGGAGGAGGGAAAAACTGCAAACTGCTAATTTAAGTATTCATTTGTGTAATAGCTCAATTTGTTTGCCAGCGGAGATATGCTAATGTTTCTTTTCAAACTCAGATCAAGAGAGGACGGATTCAGCTGAGGTCACAATAAAACATTAATAAACTAAACACTGAAAATCAAATTCAGATCAATTTGATGCTTTTTTGATAAAAAAGCCTGAAGTCGTTTTTTTCCACCGTGATCGCGTCAGACCGACGGCGGAGTGCTTTTCTAATCCCATGTCCATGTTGTTGCTTTAATTAAATTGGCAATCAAGTAGTAAATACACAACAGCAGCACCCTTACTGCTGCATTACTGTGTGTGTGTGTGTGTGTGTGTGTGCGCCCCTTTAAAACAGCCAGAAGGTGTGTGTGTGTGCCTTGCAGTGAGGCGGTTAAACGGAGGTTAACACGTGTTGAGGCGGAACACAAACATAATTAGGTCGCATTAGATTCATAACCGAGTAAATATATTTCCTGAACGCGTTCCCCCGTCGCTCTCTGAGGTTTGTCCGATGTCATCGCCGCGCTCTCCCCGTATCGAGGTCAAGGTTGTAGCAACAGGAGCACGCTCTGAAGTCACATTTAAAATTGATGGAACAACCACACTTGCTGCGTTGTGCCAAAGGCCCCCTGGTTTACCCGCCTCTCTCCCGTGCACACAGGTGAGCGACAAACTGGCTGCGCGAATCCCTCAGCGTGTCCCAGGTATCCTGTGACTTCCTTATGTTTCATTCATGATTTTTTGTTTTTTATTACAATAAATAAATAAACAAATGGGCCCGTGCCTGTTCTGCTGTCGCACCATTTGCCTTGGTCAGTTCTATTCTAGTGTAATCCACCAACCGCTGCCACTAACTACTTTTACCTTTAAACTGTTCAAGAGCGGGAGTGTCCAAAATGAAAGAGTATTCAGGAGATTTTGGATCTCCAGAGTACTCTCAAAGCGTCCTGTCCTGTGTTCCACTGTGTTCTGTTGTGTCCTAGAATAACAAGGTGGCGCGCTTCTGGAATATCCTTTGTATCCTAGAGTATCTCAGCAGCAGTCTAGAGTGGAACTGCCCTGGATTCTGTAGTGCTCTGTGGTGTTCTTCACAACCAGGCAGCACTCTAGAACTGAAGTATCCCACGTTCCTGAGTGTTCCCCAATGTAGAATGTTGAAAATTGTGTTCGACATAGAGGTTGGCTAGAGTCTAAGGTGTCTCGTTGTGTTAAAGCAATGTTCTAGAACACTGGCGTCGTGTTCTGGAACATTAAAGCGATGTTCTAGAACACTGGCGTCGTGTTCTAGAACATTAGTGAGGAAAGATTAACATTGTGTTCTAGAACATTAAAGCCTAAATTATAGAGAGTTCTGCTCACCCTAGAATATCCAGGTTGGCCATATGCTAGATGAGAGCTGTACTAGGTTCTATAGCGTTGTCTTGTCCTCGTTCTGGATGTTCTAGACCCTGAAATTGTTCAGTTCCAAAAAATGTTCTACAATGTTCTACAAGTAATCAAGAATGGAACAGTTCCATCAAACAGCCTTCAGTTATATCTTACAGAGTAGAACGCAATAGAACAACTTCCTTTAAGACATTCCTTTGGGTTCCACATGCACGTTCTCTGAATCTATTTGGTCTAGATCTGTTGCTGTGGCTCTTCGATGTAGAGGTCAGCTCTAGAAACACCTTTCCCTCCGGACCAGGTGACTGAGATGCGTTCCGATGTGTTGGAAAAACACTTGGAACGGTCCGGGTCTGTGAGAGGATTGAGGCCCGGGACCTGCAGTGCTCCTGAAAAGCGGGCGTCGCCGCTCGCCAGTTTGCGTCAAAATGCATTAAAATGCACCTGCAGCAATAAAAAAAAAAGCCTGTACACACACACACACACACACACACACACACACACACACACACACTCTCTCTCTCCATCTGTCAGGCTACAGAAGCGGCAGCAGCCAGTTGCCATGGCAACAGAAGCAGATGTTGAGGGGTTTCTCCTGTGTGATGGGATGTGAACTGTTGACCTCTGCCTGTAGAAAAAGAGAAATGGCAGTAATGGATATGGATTTATGAGTGTATGGGCTGTAGCTACGCTGCCGCTAACGCAGCTTGGCACACCATATGCCGCTGTATGCATCTTTTATGATGTGGGCCTACTTACTTGCAGGGGTTGAACGATTTACTTGGCTCACAGGCTCGGGGGCTTTGCAGCAGTACGCGCACACACACACACACAGACACAGACACACACACACACACACACTCTGTGTTGAAACTATACATTATAAACTGCGCCTTCACCTCTGTGTGTGAACGTGTCGACAGGGGCAGATGTTTGTCTTTTGTTAGCAACAGGTTCTACGTTGAAAACAAACCTGCGGCGCGGGTCGACAGGGGAAGTTCAGCTCACAGAGAACATGTTGCAGCCCAGACGTACATGCGAATGGCCTAACCTCCTGCGTGTGACTCACATGCACAGCTGAACCAACCGTAGACCTAATTTGACAGACTAGGATGCATATATGCATTAATGGCTTTGGGCATAAAATGAGTCATAGCCATGCTACAGAACAGTAACCACAAGGGCCTACTTCTGCATGATTTCCACAGGCTACAACATGCAGGCTGCAGGCTCTGACGCTTTACACACTTGACCGTCAGCTCTCGCATGAATGTCTCTTTTTGTTTGGCGTGCACGTCGCCGTTTTAGCTGCGGACCAACACGGTTTTCTGCCGTGTAGCACTTGAAGGAACAGGGGTTGCTTAAAAGTACTACTGAGACTGGCCTCAGGCTGAAACGTGAGAATAAACGATTAATTTGGAGAAAGCAAATGTATTTTTTGTCCCGCTTCAGCGTCAGACACGTAGACACAATAAGAAAACTTCAGAGTGACAGATGAAACCAGCAGGAATACCAGTTTTACATGCAGCTAATTGTTTATCTCTGCCTCGAACTGAGCCAAACTGTTGAACAGGCAAGACAAAAGGCTGAGGCGGTAACAAAGAAAGTGCAACTCTGCCTTCCTGATTGAGGCTTTGTAAGAATCCAAATGTGAGGAGGGAGTGTGATTCCAAATCAAAGGCATTTGATGCAGTAAAAGATAACCGATCATCCCCAGGTCATAAACAAAGTAATTAGAGGATGAAAAGAGTAATAGAAGCAGCCGAACAGTGAATGAATATTAAGCCCCTGATCAGGACTAAGGTCACTGTTTTGCCCACAGAACCGCCTCAATCCTGCCTGGAATGCTGTAATTCGAGTCATGAACCTGTGTGAGCGCACCGGGCTTTTCTCCGTATCAGAAAACCCTCCTGGTGTTTGAGGAATAAAGAAGCGTGAGGTCCGCTGACCGCTGGGACGACATTTAACTTTCACTTTAGCTTTACTGCGTGTGTGTGTGACCTGATTCTGCTGCACGTACGGCGTGTGCAGCTTTAAGCCCTGATAATCTCGGGCTGTGTGAGGAAAAGACGCATTGTGCGCCGTGAAATGGCTCCACGCTGTGTTGTGACCGCGCAGAGCTGACCCGGAGCCACCCTTTGGCTCTCTGCAGACCCAAAGCTGCCGCTGCTGTGTGTTAAAATGACGACAAACAGCTCATCAGATCGCGTTTCTGTGTGTGCAGCGCACTGGGTTTTGGATGCACAGCCAAGGTCGCGTTTCAGGTTGTGAATCCTGGTGGCCTTGGATTCAAAGTGTGTCCAAATCGCTCACAACACCCAGCTTTGGGAGTGTGACACAGGAGGTGGTCAGGGCGCCGCTGTGGTTACAGCCCGTTGACTGTGTCTGTCTGTCAGCCTGTGCCTGTTCAATCATGCAGCACCGGTCATGGACTGCAAAAAAATCAAAAAATCCCCACGTTTGAGGCAGGAAGTCAGTTTTCTGCCGGATAAATCAAAATATTTCAAGGTTTTTTCCAGAAATGTGTGTCAGCAGCTTAAAACTGGACAGATTAAAGCAGGCGGCAGATTTTTATGAAAAAACAGGTAGAAACTTGCAGAAATGTCCATCTTTTTTAAGAAAATAAACATTTTAGGACTCAAAAATGAGCAAAAAATGATCCAAAAATATAGAGTTTGTGTATTTTAGTTATTCTTTTCTTCTCCTTTTTCACTTGACCTAAGCAGGAGAATAATAGCCCCTCCAAGAACGACTTCATTATACATACACAATTAATCTTTAATCCGCGCTGCACCACCATCCAGAGCTGCGACTCTCTGCCGCGGCATCAAACTTTCATCAGGGTAATGGAGATAAACCCGGAATGGAAGAACGGCCCCTTCCACGTCGTCCTGCGGGAAAGGTGAAGGGAAACGTTTCCAAGGTGCCAGACGGCGCCCTGAATTAGCCTCTCCACCCAAATGTGACGCCCGAACGGCCATCGAACGGTATCGAGTGGAAGTGTCGGCCGGTGTGTGTGTGTGTGTGTGTGTGTGTGTGTGTGTGTGTGTGTGTTGGGGTTAAGTCTTTCCTGCACAAACTTGGACATTTTGCACTGAAACATTGTGGAAATTGTTCTTTATCAAGAGATTAAGAAAGTAAGTCGTTCAGATGAGGTTAAACAAAGGGTAAAACCTCTTGTTCTGTTGCGAGTGTGTGTGTGTCTTTTGTGTGTGCGTGTGTGTGTGTGGTTGTGCCTAATAAGTCTGCACAGCAATGTAATTCCCCACTAGTCTGTCATACGAATCTCTTCTCCCAGTCTTATGTAATGCAGCTTAGATAAGGTGAACGGGTCATTCAAGGATCTGCAGGATTAGGCTCCTTGTTTGTGTGTGCGTGTGTGTGTGTGTGTGTGTGTGTGTGTGTGTGTGTGTGTGTGCGCGCACAAGGCAAGACAGCAGAAAAGAGCAGGAAAGGGGAAATATACATGCACAAACATCAAAGCATGATGCAAATACACCAAAATAAATATTGCCCCTGGGGTGTACATTCATGCATGCATGCATCTGTGCAGTGTATACATCCATATGCATTAAATAATGAGTGCACTCAGAGTACACACAGTACACAGTATGCAGATGGGACACTGTGTTCACCACTAGAGGGCGCTCGCCTCCTGTGAACTTTTGACCCCCGCTGCCGGGCATTCAGACAGTATCACATCTGTTATTACAAGATCCATCTTTGATTAATTAGGCAAATGTGATGGTCCGCACTGACTCTATGGCTCCGCTAAATGAGGACACAGCCCACGCCGGGCTTTTAAAAGGGGGCCAAGCAAACAGAGAAGAGAGGGTGAAGAGAGAGGGGAGAGAGAGAGAGGAGAGAGAGAGAGAGGGTGGACGTGGGAGGAGAAGCAGTAGAGGAGCTGACAGGGCTGGTCATGGATGCGAGTGTGTTTGGCTTGATGCAGTTCGACAGTCAAAGACGTGTTGCTCTGACCGTGTGGATTAAAAATACACTTGAAGCTTTACTGTCTCTCGCAACTGAGCCCAGATCTGTACACATATCCCGCCCCCCATCATCAATCTTCTATCTTTTATCCCCTTTTATGCCTTACTGACAGGCTGGCGGGAATGAAAGTCAGTCACGGGACCACAAAGAGATGCAAGGCAACGAAAAAGATGCACAAAACCACCACGACGAGACCAAAATGACTGAAAAACGGACACAAAACAACCACAAAAAGACCCGAAATCACTGCGCAGAGATACAAAGCAGCAACAAAGAGACATAAAACGACCACAAAGCACTCTAAAAGCACTATTCCATGACATAAAGCTGCTACAGAGTGACACAAAACGACTACAAAGAGACACAAAACGACTACAATGAGACGCAAAACGACTACAATGAGACATTAGTACAAGACAGAGTTGAAAAACGACTACAAAGAGATCAAAAACAACCACAAGGGGACATAAAACAACCATTAAGTGACACAAAACGACTACAAAGAGACATTAGTCCACCACAGAGATGCAAAACTACCATAAAGTTACATAAAACGACTACAAAGAGATTAAAAATGATTATACAGAGATGCAAGGTGTCTTCACCGTCCATCAAAACAGCAACAGAGAGCCTGAAACGACCAAAACGACAGCGAACACCACAGAAGTGTCGTATTTAGTTGTTTTGCCTCTTTGATTCTGTGTTTCTTGCGTTACTATGTGTGTGTGTGTGTGTGTGTGTGTGTGTGTGTGTGTGTGTGTGTGTGTGTGAGGGGGGCCTGGGGGGCTTTTAACAACCTGTGCCCCAGGACCTGTTGTCTCATCCTCCACCCACACTCTCAACCCGACAGCCGTCACGTCTCTAACCTCTCCTTCCTTCCTCCCGCTGCTCTCTTTTGTGTTTCCTTCCTTCCTTCCTTCCCTTCTTCAGCCTTTAGGCGTCTGCCACCATGAGCTGATCGGAGGACGCTCACTTATGACCGCGAATGTTCATCACCCACCCCCCACCCCGCCTCCAACCGCCTCGTCTCACATCCTGACCTTCAGCTGAACTCTCTGTCACAGCTTCGGAGGAGGCCGCCGAGCCGGAGGAGCAAAATGTCAGAGACGGGGGTGAGAAAGCGGCAGGTTGGACTTTTTTCGCGGTGGTACTTTCCTGATATCTGGGTTTTGTCTTGCACCTCTTGTTCTCCTTCCGGCAAAAACAAAAAAAAGTGTGTAAAAATATAAAATCTCTGTATTGCGAATGCATTTTTGGCTCAAGGCTCATTCCTAAAGACGTCCAGATGGTGTTTCGGCCGCCTCGTCCGTCGCCGCGCGCAACTAAAAATATTTGTCAGGCTTCCAGATGAGAGGTTCTGCCTTTTGCACGTCGTATGAAAACCCAATATTTAATTCATGCTGCAAGATACGCAGCATGTCGCCTGCATTGTCAAAGACCCCTCCTCAGATATCTCACTGAATAAATAAAACCCAGCGCAAGCCGCCGCGTTGCAGTCGGACCTTGGAAAAGGAGGAAAAGAGTGAATCGCAGGCCTGAACGCTGATTCTCTGCAGTGGCGCCATAACTCATTCAGTCATGACAGAGGGGAGCTAAACACACAGGAGATCGAATACAGTGAGCCAGCTGCGGATGCAGAGTTAAATGTGGTGTGTGAAATCGCACATGATGGGGACTAAATGTTGTTTTAACTGTAACAATGGAGGCAGAACGCGCGGCGGCGTCACGTCTGCGGCCCCGGCTTCGGCTTCATCGCTCGGTGTTTTGTGATTTTTCAGTTTTTACTCCGAGTATACATTTCACTCCGCTCATTTAGCTTCTTTACCGCGTGCCACGCTGGATATGAACACTGCGAGTTTGATTTGCAACACGCTCTGACAGCTGCTCGCACAGGCCCCCGTTCGACCAATCGCCACGGCCGCCGCCAGCCTCTCAGCCAATGGGACGACACCGGGCCCTCGGGGGGGGTGTGTCTCATTAGCTAGATTCCAGGACCTGGCTCTGGCCCACTGGATGCACTCAGCCGGAAAGGATGCAGTCCAGAGGGGGATTCATCATCTGCAGCATCGTCTCCTCTTCCTCCTCTCCCTCTCTCTCCTCCCTGCTTCAGAAACCAGAGGGCGGGGGGCGAGGCGAGAAACTGAGACACTCAGAGAAGCACACAGTCGGGTCGCAACTCTCAGTTTTATTCCTTCTTTTTGCTTCAAATCTTATTTAGCTTATTTCACACATTGACGGTCGACACTTGTTTTAAAATCAGGAGCATTTTCTGCAAAATTCCTCCAAAATGCAAACTCAGTCGGCATTTTCGCGCTTTTCTGCAGCGGACGCGGCACAATTAAAACGCGACGCTTGCTTCCAGATCAGGTTGAAGCTCAGGCGCCTGCTCCTGCAGACGTGTGGCCCGGCTCTCCACCTCAGCAGCAACATTTTGTGCCTCTGTGGCCCCTCGCTTACGCGCTACAACTATTTTGGGCACAGACTGTGAGGGACCACGGGTGGTTTATGTAACAGAGTGGGCTATCTCATTCTGAAAGGCTAATGTTATCTAAATGTACCCCCCCCCATCCTCTGCCCAGATCAGGAGCTCCTCATGGTCCATCAGGTTCAATATAAATCCTTACCCCCGAGCGACCGGCGTTGACCTTTACAGCCACGATCATGCAAATACCTACCTGTCCTGCACACCGGACGCCACTTCGGCCTTTGCCTGCTACTTCCTGAGCGGTGACATCTGCAGAAAGAGGAAACTACTGCCCCACGGTCTGCTTTGTCAGTGCTTAACGTGTAATTAACTAATGCTTTATGATCACTTTTAAGCCAGACCATCTTGCTGTGCAGAGTCCTCCTCCAGCATTACCCACAGAAAAATGCAAAATGACCGTGATGACGTGCAAAATGACGACAGAGTCCATCAAAACGACAACAAAGAGACACAAAAGATGTTGCAAAAGGAAGTTTACACATCGAAATCTGAGTAATGTGCATCAAAAAGCAACAAAGAGCTGGTGATTAGTGGTTTTTTTAGGCTTTGTTAATGGTCAGTGGGAAATTTGCTTTTTTATGATCCCTTTCCTGCATGATACAAACCCCCAGAGAGACGCAGAATGACTGAAACAACATGCAAAACACAGCTTACTAACACAGAGTCTGAACTGGTGCATTTGCGGGACTTCCTGATGAAGCCTAACGAACCTTGCACCTGTTATTGTCTTATAAACTCCTTAACAATGCTGCTGTGTGAAGACGTTGGCAGCCACAAAGGACTGTCTGTCACATGTCAATGGCAAGATAAATAATTTCAAATTAAACCGACACAGCGACAAAGACGAATTCAGAGCCAAGGCGCACTTTGATTGGAGCTCGCGCGCAAGAAAATCTGATTTTGGTGTCACAACGAGCCGTCAGTAATTACGCGTTTAACGTATTTAACGACCAAATCAATTCTTTGTTTTCTACAACACTGACTTCGAGGTATTCTCTCCTCACAACAGCTGCGTATTATTTTACAATGAAACCCGTCGTTTTCTTTCCTCGACTTCCACGAACATCCAAACGCACAATCGCAGCGTGATTTATCATGAACCGGCACCAGACTGCCATGCTAATTATGGCGAGTCAGAAATAAACCTGGAGTATTAAAGCCACTTGAATATTAATGGAGGTGTTAAAGCGGAATCACATTTATTTCCCCTCCTGGGTCAAGTACTGAAAAGAAAAAAACATTGTTTGAAAGACCATTATTCAAATGAGAGTGCACAGACCTTAATAGAAATCAGCCCAACCATTAACTTCTGTTTTAACACAGCCCAGTAATTTTGTCCAACATTTGTAGACGTGATTGACGGTGCGGTTCCCGTCTATTGTGGAGCATGTAAATGTGGCCTCATCCATATTTCCCAAAAAGCCTCATTCTGGACCTTAAAAGGCTCCAAATAAAGATAAATTAGGGTTACCGTGTTGCCTTAATCTGAACTATTGCCAGCTAAAACAGAAATGAGTGCCCAAGAGTGGTTTCATCGTTCTGCTGTTCGCACCATCAGATGCCGATATGCAGCAAGGATTCACCTCTGAACTCGCAGATATGACGGAGAGTTATTTATTTATTTGTTTCCCGAATGGCCTTGAATGGAAAGAAGAAAAGAGCGGGATAAATAAATAAATAAATGAATAAAATAAAATTTAAAAAACACCTTTTTTAACACGCTCGTACTTTTTAAACGCTCCCGTCTCCGGCCTCGGCGCTAATGAACCCGGGGCTCACCGGTTAATTTCGCCGAGGTCAGGGGGGATGTGTTTTATGTGAAACAGCTTGTTCTGCATCCTTGAAGCTAGAAAACGCCCACAGTGAGTAAACCATTCAAACACACTTCAAACACACACTCACAGACACTTTGAATGTCTACTTCCATCACATACAGAGCCATATATCATGCTATATGTGCTACGCTAAGCTATATTATCAATGACGAATGTATAATTACAAGAAACAGGCATTTTGTTAAATATGCACGTTAGAACATTAGTACAGTTCTCATCTGCACGAATTAGCTAAATATGACGCAGCAGCTAGCCGTTAGTTAGCTCAGCAACCCACTCTTTCTGCAGCTTGTTAGTCAGCGTGCAATGTTTTCTTCTTACTTTACCATGTTTCTGTCTTTATGCTGCATATTTGGTAATCATTTTACAAGAACAGCACTGATATTGATCGTATTGATCCAGAAATTCATATTCATATGCTGCGGTCTAAGCTAGGCTAAGCTAAGCTGCTGTGGGTTCATGTTTACAGTGCAGACCTGAATCTATTGATGTTTAGCTGCAAAATGCATTTTTAATGATGTACTCTGAAGTTTTTGTCTTTCACAGTTGACGAGGTTTGAACTTCAAAACCATTTAAAGTGCAAAACCACAAACAACCGCGTCTTTGGATTTTTGCAGAAAAGCCCCATCATGCACTCTGTAATCAATCCAAGCTTATAATCAATAAATCAAGTGTTGTGATACCATAAATGAGAAGCGCGGCGATAAATCTAAGGACTTAAAAACACATTAGTTTGTGTTGGATACCTGATATCTTTAAAACATTATGCTAAAATGTATGAAAATGATGTCGGCATCAACCGCAATTTGGCAACTTTTTTATTTATTTATTTATTTATTTTTCCTTAATTTCCACCCAGATGCTTTGAAAACAGTCACACCCCGCCGAGATGATCAAAGAAGCAGGGATCCATCTTGACACAACACCCTCTCATCTTGCCTCTAAAGGCGGCTCACAGTGAATGGACAGATTAAAAAACATTGCTGCCATGTTTGATACAGACCAGCACTCACACTCCATAATTTTTAGCCTGATGATTGCACACGAGTGTTTTTTGGCTGTTGCATCTGGCCCCGCCGGTGATGGAAGTTGTTGTATGTACCCACCCGCATTTTCCCCTGGCTGTCAAAAATTGCATTCGGAGAAAGCCGTACTCCTCTCATCAAGAGTCATAATTTACTTGTCAAAGCAGGAGTCCTCTCAGCGTGTGCGGGAGGCCTCCTGGGGTTATAATTGCGAGACGGTTTGGCTCTCCTGAAATGCCTCCAGTCAAGATGGAGCACGGGCCTGCTAGTCAGCCTTTGTGTACTCTTCCTTTTAAAAGTAGCCATTTACACAGAAAATTGTAAAACACGGCTCGGGGAGAAAAAAAAAATGTTTGACTAGCTTCACTATACTTTCACCATCAACTCCTTGTCATCAGTGACTTTCAACACTGATTACTCTGGTGCTCAGAGAGTAATCTCTACACCGACACAAGGTCCCCATCTTGTGGAGAGAGTGTGAACGTCAGGTCAGCCGAGGCTCCCAAATCATGCTGGATTTGCAAATCAATCAGAATTTTATATGATTTTTTTTTTTTCTTCTTTTAAGCAACGAATAAGTGCTGAACATTTAAATGAATCTCTCAGTCTGCAGAGGTGGAATTAAATGTTTGTGCTTTTACCGGAGTATTTCCATTTTCTGCTGCTGCGCTTCAGAAGGAATATTGTACTGCATTTATCCGACCGCTATCACAGTTGGTAACTTTTCAAATTAAGATTTATACCGATAAGGTCTTTATAAAACTAAACTCTAGACTTCAGGGCCAAACAGGTGAAATTGTAAAATAAATTGCCCAAAAAATTAGTTTTTTCACCTCCCTGCACGATAAATCATGTCTGGTGATAGATGACGGTCAAATGTTTCATGAAAAAATCTATAAAAATTACCAAAATGATGCTCTAATAAAAATTTGCATTGCAAAAATTTGATTTCATTCTCAGCAACATTAATTGTCGCAAAACGAACAAAATTAGAAACCACTAAACTAAGGTTGTTATGCACTTTTACCCAAAATGCTGTATTTTTACTGTGATATTCTAAAAAACAGACTTTAAAGGTAAATTTGTCAAATACCCACAAAAAAATCCACAAAAATCTAAAAAATGCAAAAGAATAAATGTAGGTTTGTGTTGTAGTATTCTGTTTTTTAATCTTCCTTGCACCATTAATTATCAAACAACCTAAAATTGTTATGTACTTGCGGTACATGCAGTATTTTTACTTTGTGTGGTTGGTGTTTACGGAATAAATATGTAAAATTGTCAAATATTTCCTAAAAAAAATGCAAAACTTCCAAAAATGAAGTTGTAGTAATGTTTTTCATCTCACAGTTCACAAAACTGGCAACCACTGGACTAAATTTTATATGTACTTTTACTTAAACTCCATATTTTTACATTGTGATATTGGCTCTTACAGTAAATAAAGGGCATCTTTGACAAATAGTTAAATTAATTAAAAGATATTCACAATATAACATTAAAAAACACTGTTTTCAAGTCCCACAGACTCATGACAGGTCTACACACTGTTCATAGCCACCACTTCCTCCATCTTCTCAAACAATCCCTCGTTCGTGCATTTGCTTTTCTTGCTGGTCACCACATGATACCTGCCGCCACATCTCTCTACCAGCCCCATCAGCTCCCCGTTCCTCAGGATGTGCTGCTCGGCGCTCTCGCCCAAAACCTCCCCCCAGGTGAACACCACCACAGTCCGCTGCCACATTTCCTCCCCGAGCAGACTCACGTGCTCCTCCACCGCTCTCCTGTACTTGGGCGTGCAGGTCAAGAAGGCCGGCATGAGCAGGAGGACCACCTGAGGTCCTGGCCGGCACCAGGAGACGCTGTCCAGGATGCTTTTCCTCTGCGCCGTGTCCGTTGGATCTGGCCCGTCTCGCCACCTGAGCCCGAGCGGTTCTGCAACAGCAAGGCGCCGCCCGGCTATCTGACCTCTCCACTGCCTGAGGTCAGACCGGTTGTGTTTGGACGCCTCGCCTCCTAAGATGCTGACTCCAGCCGAGGAGCGAGACGACCAGGACTCCCCTAACACCACCACCCTCCAGTCCGACCCTAAAGACTCTTTGTTGTTTGAGCTCCTGTGACCCGGGCTTGCAGATAAAAGTTGGAAATCTCGGATAACCTTTACCTTTCCCTGGTCCTCCTCCGTTCCTGTCAACCCATCCATTTCCTCAGCCACTACTGTTTCAAGGTGACAGTTATGGTTCCCTGCAGCTGACGAGGCTGTTTTCACCCTCTGATCCTCCCTTTGCTTTGCCTTTTCCTCTCTATCTGGCTCTCTTCCTCTTCCCCTTTCCCCTTTCCCTTGCACCTCTCTGTACATTAAATGCATATTATCTTCTGAACTCCTATCAAACTCATGTTGTCCGTTCTCTAAACCCCTCTCCTCTCTCCTCAGCAGCGCTTCCTCTCGCTCTTTAAGATCCTGCTCCCATTTGTTCAGTTTCTTCAGCGAAACTTTTAAATTCCTCTCCTTGTTGTGAAGTTCCTCCTTCAGCAAAGCCAAGTCTCTCCCCATCTCGTCGAGCTGCTGCGTCGTGGAGCTCACGTGCTCGTTTTGCATCTGCAGCTCCGACTTCCAGTTGAGCAGCTCCTGCTCCTCATTTCTCAGGTAGTACTCCCTGTCCTTCAGCTCTTTCCCTTGGTCTTTCAGGCCTTTCACCTTCTTCTGAAGATCCTGACCGTGGCAGTTCAGCTCTTTCTGTTTGCCCTCCAGGCTTCTGAGCAAGCTCTCCAGCTCCCTCTCCATTTTCTCGATGTTTCGCGCTCTTTCACTCACATCCTGCTCCTGTTTTGCTTTTTCTTCTTGCTCTTTTTGCTGTTTTTCTAGACTTGCTACCCAATCTTTGAGCTCTCGTTCCTTACTTTCCAACGTTACCTCCTTTTCTACAAGCTCTTTTGCTTTTACTTCCAGTTCATGCCCTCTTTTGCTTAGCTCTTCCTCCTCTCTCCTTAGACTCTTCTCCCTTTCCCCTACATCTATTTCCCTTTTCTCGAGTTTCTCTTCGATCTCACGATCCTTAACTCTTAACTCACTTTGTTTCTCCTGCAGCTGCACCTCAAAATGCTCCCTCATGTTGTTAATCTGCCTTTCTGCCTCACCTTCTCTCACGCTCATCCTGTCTATCTCTTCCTGCAGTTTGTCATTTGCCTCCTTTAACACCCTGACCTCCACATCTCGCTCTTTACGAATGCTTTCAATCTCTGCCTCCAAGCTCTTTACCTGCTCCTCACATCCCTCCAGGTGTTTTCTAACCTGCTCTTCGCTCTCCTTCTTCAGCTCCTCACACTTGATCATGAGATTTTCTGCCTCTTTCCTCATCTTCTCATTTTGCTCCTGCAGCTCGTCGACCATCCTTCGACTTTCCTCGTACTTGTCCTCGACGGCTGAGATGCTTTGCCGACTTTCCTCCTTCAGGCGACTTATCGCGCAGTCCCTCTCCTTTGCAATCGAGTCTATGCTCTCGTTCCTTCTCGCAATCTCCTTTTCATACTCCTGAATCATGCTCGTCATCTCCTTCTCCATCCTGCTGGTGAGCTCCTTCAGCTCGGACTTTGTTTGCTCGATTATGAGCCTCAGTTGGGCGAGCTCTTTCTCGTTTTCTCCGTCTCTCTGCCTCAGTCGGTGGAGTTCGTCCTCGTTCTCCTCAAGTTTTTCCCTCATCTCTGCATCTTTTCTCTTCTCCTGCTCTGCGTGACGCTGCTGCATCTCGACGATACTGGAGGTTTGGTTTTTATAGCTTTCTGTCAGCTCCTCGATTTCTTTTAAGTACTTTGCGCACGTCTGTTTTGCCTCTTGAATCTCACTTTCTCTCTCCTCGAGGAGACATTTTGCTTCTGTCACTTCCTCAGTTCTCCTCTCAATGGTTTCCTTCAGTCGGTTCATCTCGTCCTCTGACGTCTCATCCTTCTTCCTCTGCTCTTCCTTCCATCTCGCCTCCTCAGAGTCCGCCTGCAGCTTCAGACTCTGAATCTCAGACTCCTTCTCCCTCACTTTCCTCTCCATGTCGCTCAAAAGCTGCAGTTTCATCTCCTCCATCTCTCGTTCCTTGTCTTGCAGTCGCCGCTCTGCCTCTTCCTTTTGACTCAGGATGATCTCTCCCCTCTCCTCTTCCTTCCTTTGCAGGATCTCGTCGATGTCCTTAATGTGCCGATTCAGTTTTTCTATCTGTCTTTCTTTCTCCTCCAGTTTCTGCTCCGTCTGTCTCTTGTGATTTAGACGATCTCTTTCTCTTTCCTCTTCTGTCCGCTGAAGTTGTTGCTCAACTTCTTTTAAACGTTCTTTGGTGGTTTTTATCTCTCCGTCTCGTTGCTCCACCTTTTGCCGCAGCTTGTCCTTCACCTCCTCGACATTTAATTTCATCTCCCTGAGTTCTTTCTCTTTTTCCTCCAGTCTTTGCTCCAGATCGTTCCTGCTCTTTAAATGATCCACTTCCCTCTCTTCCTTTTGTTGCAGCCTTTCCTTCACTTCCTTGACTTTCTGTTTCACCTCCTCAATCTCATTTTCCTTCTCCTCCAGTCTCT
Organism: Datnioides undecimradiatus; assembly: GCA_008933995.1. Lineage (NCBI taxonomy): Eukaryota > Metazoa > Chordata > Actinopteri > Lobotiformes > Datnioididae > Datnioides > Datnioides undecimradiatus. Next base: position 449,698 of record WARS01000063.1, on the reverse strand, counting down.
GCTCCAGCTCCTTCTTCAGCATCGTAACAATTCTTTCTCTCTCCTCATTGACTTCTTGCATTTTAGCCTTGATTTCATTCATATGCTGGTGTTTTAACTCCTCCATTAGTTTTTCATGATTCTCATTCATCAGTTGCTTCTCTTTTTCACTTTCCAGCACCTTTTCTTTGATCTGGGCATCGTATTTTTGCTCTAAGTCTCTGATCATTTGCTCCCTTTCATGCCTTTGCTTCTCAGTTTCTTCCTCAAACTGCTGTTTCACCTCTTTGATCTCTCTTTGCCTTTCATGCTCTACGTCCCTCAGTTTATCGCTGCACTGTTGCTGGACTCTCCTCACTTCCTCCTCCTTCTCTTTCTCTTTTCTGTCCACTTCCTCCCGGTTCCTCGCCTCCATTTCTTTCATTTTTCTCTCCATTTCTTCCCGATGCTGCAGTTTTAACGCTTCTGCCTCTTTTTCTTTCTCTTGCACCTTTTCTGCCATGTCTTTTTTGAGATTCATATGAACAGTTTCTCTCTCCTCTCTGCTTTCTAGCATTATTTCCTCCATTTGGACGAGATACTTTCGTTCTAACTCTGCCATCTCTCTCTCTTTCGCTTGCCTTTGCTCCTCTGTTTCTTTTGCAAACTGGCCTTTCAGTTCCTCAATCTCTCTTTCTTTCTCCCGCTGTACGTCCCTTGTTTCGCTCTCGTGCTGTCGTCTGACTCTTTCTTTGTCGTCTGCATTGTCTTTATTCATCTGCTGAATTTCCTCTTGGTGCCGAACTTTCATTGCCTCCATGTTTGTTTCTATTTCACCGATTTTCCTCATCATCTCTTCCTGAAGCTGCAGCTTCAGGCCCTGTATCTCTGCCTCTTTCTCAGCTGTTTTCCTCTCTATCTCTTCCTCACATTGTGATTTCACATCTTCAACTTTCCTCTCCATTTGTTTTACATGATCTAGAGCTACCTGCCTTTCCTCTGACGCTTTCTTCCTCACTTCCTGCAGCTCTTTGTCTTTGTCAAGCAGTTTAATCTCCATCTCTCTCTTTAGTTTTCCCTCCATCTCTGCCATCTCCCTGCTCTTTTCTTCTGCTTTTCTCTGGAGAACATCGTCATACCGTCTTTTAGTCTCGTCCATTTCTGTCTTTAAGGAATCCACTTTTTCCATTAACTCTGCCTTCTCCCTCTTCTGCAGCTCTGTGTTTTCCTCTAATGTCCTCACTGCACTCCTCCACTCTTGTTGCTTCGCTTTAATGGTGTCCTCCCTCTGTTTTCTCTCATGTTCATTTTCTACGCTTGCACGTTCAAGGTCGAGCAGCTTCAGTTGCTGCTCGTCTATCCTTTCTTTCAGCTCCTCAATCTCTCTCTCTTTTAGCTCCAGGTTGAGCGCTGCCTTGTCTCTTTCCTTTCTACTCTGGTTAAGTGCTACGCGGATTCTCTCTTTTTCTATGCTCAGATCCTGAATCTCTCTCTCTTTATCCTCGGTCAGCCATCGCATCCTCTCCTCCAGGTCCACAATGTCATTTTTCCTTTCGCCAACCCTCCTGTCCTCGTCCTCCTCCTCTTCTCTCTGAACGTCGGCCTTTCCGGGTGATTTCACCTTTTCCTTCCTGTTGAAAAACCACCTCATGCTTTTCATCTCTCTCTCTCTCATGTTTTTCAGCTCCACCTCCTGACGGAGCATTTTATCCCCCATGTCTTTCAGCCGCTGGTTGAACTTCTCGTTCCTCTGCCGGCTCAGGTCCCTGATCTCATGGACGAGGCCGGAGAAAGCCTCGCACCTGTTCATTGCGGCCATCTTTTCCACCTTCTGCAGGAGCTCTGTCACTTTACTGGCGCCTCCATTTCCTCTTCCTCCTCCATCCATGATGACGTGGTACCTGCCCCTGCACTTGTCCAGCAGCAACTGGAGGTCCCTGCCACCACCTTGGATGTGCTGCTCGATATCCACCCCTTCGCGAAGCTGATCCCCGTGGGTGAACAGCAGAATCGTGTGTCTCCATACACCCTCTCCCAGAAGCTCCAGATGATCCCTCACATGTCCAGCCATCACAAGTGTATCCACTCTTAGAGTCAGCAGAAGCGCGTGGGGCCCCGGAGGACACAAGGCCACACTACTCACAATCTCCCTCTTCACTCTCTCAGGCGTGGTCCCTTCGACGCCTGCCTCCCAGCCGGGCGTGTCCACCACCGTCACCAACCGCATGGCCACCTCCGCCTGCTGCCGGGTGCACTCCTCTGTCACCAACCCGGCTTTGAAGAAGCCGGTTTTCCCCAGGATGGTGTTCCCGGCAGAACTCTTTCCGGTTTCCCGTTCACCCAAGAGAACCAGCCTGATCTCTGGTAAACGTCGGGGGGCCTTGGAGAACGACTGGTGGGCGTCCAGCTCTGAACCCTGGAGACCATCGCCTGAAACGGAGAAAGGTGAACATGTAATCAAATTGGGTCTTTATAGACTAAAGGAAGTTCAAGCCAAACAATAGTTGATGGTAAAGCCAGAAAACAGTCAAAAGACACAAACAAACATGGCCACCACCAGCTAGTTGCTAATACGTTGGCGAACGAGATACTTAGACATTCAAATCAAGTTATATTAACAAAGGTTCAACCTACTGTACATTTTCTCAAGCCTGTTTAGACGCGACCAAAAAAGTGACCAAAACATGCACTAAAAGGGGCTTAAAGGTTGTTGTTGTGTCTAAAAGAGCTCAAAGTAAACAGTCAACATGAGCTGCAACTCTCTACAGATCCAGCAGGTGGGTTACGCTCACATGGAGTTGTGTTCGCGGCCAATGAAAGTCCAATATTGATGCACCGACTCTTGAATGCTACCTTTAGTTTGAGGCTAACATTCACAGGGTTTCTCAAAGCTTTTTGCTGGAAATGGAAACATGTGGTTACGGAAATTGTCGCTGCAACCGTTGAGTAAATCTAAAAAACAAAAGAGTGAGTGGCAAACTACTTCAGTAATGCTACGTAATGAATTCAGCACCATCCGCAACTGTTTTAAGGGTTAAGAAGAGAAAGAGCATTGATTTGAAGACACGTTGAACATGTTAGCATTTAGCAGTTATGTGCCACCTTACTGATATAAATCCAACGTTCACTCTACTTTTAGCTTTGCTTTGGTCTCTACCATGGACTGTACATAAAGAAGAAGTGAAGCCAGAACATCTGGATCACACCCTGGCGGCCGGCTGTCGTACAGGTCGTAAACCTGCGCCTTCTGCGGTAGCAACAATGTGACATGAGCTAAACTAAAATATCTAAGTACACATCATTTTTGTTTTGTTCTTATCTCACTGGTGTTCATCATCTGATGCATTTGGTTTGATATATTTGTTTTAAGCTAAAAAAAAAGCCGTTGTGATGTCATGCTAGCTAGCTTGGGCTAGCCGATGTGCAGACTCCGGCACCAAATTACGTTATTAGAACAAGATTTTGGTTTTATTTTGGAAGGAAGTGGAGACACTGAACATCTTTATATACAGTCAGTGATCTCTACCAAATCCTAAAGGGAAGGTGTTTTCTGGGAAAACGTGAAGTTGCTAGAAAAGAGTTAAAAGACTCTAAAACTCTTTGCAGAGATTAGGGAAGTGGGAAGGGAAGTGGTTTTGACACTGTGAGCGACACCTCTCACAGCGCACCACGTCATCGATCTGGTGATCTAAAAATATGTATTGATGCAGCTTTAAGCGCTCGTTTAGGTTTGAAGAACTCACTCATTAGAGCGGTTTTGATGGTCCCTCTCTGCATCTGCTCCTCCATCTGCCTCTGTTTCTTCCTCCTCTCCCTCGCCCTCCGCTTCCCGTCCGCCTCCAGACCCAACAGGACCGTGCTGTCCACCTCTAAATAACCGCTGCCCTCCTTCTTCCTGTCCACCATCTCCTCCAGCTTCCTTATCAGCTCTTTAACCTGAGTCCCATCTCCTTTACTACGGTTATCCACGACGTGGTATCTGCCCCCGCACTTCTGGAGGAGTCTCTGGAGCGCCGGGCCGCTCGCCAGGATTCGCTGCTCTATGGACACCAGGCCCAGCTCGTCTCCCCTGGTGAACAGCAACATGGTATGCTCCCACACTTCTTTCCCCAGCGGCTCCAGGTGCTCCTCTATCTCACGGAGATACTCCTCCGTTACCGAGGCGCAGGATCGCACCACCAGAAGCACGGCGTGCGGTCCAGAAGGGCAAAGCGACACACTGCGTAACGTCTCCCTCCTCACCCAGTTGGGAGTGCTGTTCAGCGGGTAGTACCACTCCCACCCGGGGGTGTCCACCACCGTGACTTTCCTCCCCACCACATCAGCTCGCCTCTTCACACACTCCTCCGTGGGCTTCCCGCTCTCGAACCCTCCTCCCAGGATGGTGTTACCTGCCGCACTCTTCCCTGCTCCTTTGCGGCCCAGGAGGACCAGCCTGATCTCTGGGAGCGCAGGAGGGACGCTGCGGGAGGCGGCGGGCTGCTGCGAGTCCATGGCGACCTGCAGACTCTCGTCTGTGAAGAAAGGGAGAAGTACTTCCTCAGTGCACCGCACAGGATGATCTGAATAACACAAAACACAGAAGTGTGACTTTAATCAGTCATCAAGCCTCTACTTTGCACTTAAAAATCACCTTTTTACTTGTTTTACCTCATTAAATATAACTGATAGTTTACTTTAATCAGTCTAAGCTCATTTTGTTGAAATACCTTAACATTAAACTGCATTTAATGTTAATTAAAGAAATGACATATTTGTACTATTAACATACCCTTAACCTTCACACTAATGCACTTCTGTACAAGCGTATTACACGGTAAACACAAGGTAAACACTTTAAGGTAAACACGGTAAGAGCTCCACAATCGACTCACCACCATTGGCGACGATGACCGGACTGCAGTGCTTATCTGTCGTGTCCATCACCTCCCTGTCCACTTTCCTCCCCCTTGTCCTTCCTCTTCCTCTTTCTGGTTCCTGTGTGTCGTCTACAGGAAGTGTTTCTTCAGAGCCATTGTGAAAGAAAACAGAAGCTCCCCGGTTGTTAATTAATTCAAAACGAGGCTTTGCGCTGCGCGAACTGAGCACTGAGAGAGACAGACGACGGGGGACTTGCCGCGTCACATGACCCGAGCTGCGGTTTGTTTAACATGCTCTCACACGAGACGGCAGGAAGTTAGGAGGTGGCACGGTGAGCTGTTCGACGTGCTTACAGAACACACAGGCAGAAAACACACCAATGCACACATGCATGTTGCACACACACAAGGATTCGCTCATGTCGTACATACAGAACATGTGTGTGCACGCTGAGACAAGCGCGCACACACATGTTCTGTTGAGAGCTGCAGAGGCTTTTTACCGTGAAACGCTGTCCTGTGGTAAACGTGTGGCACTTCTGTTTCCTTTTACACACAAGCGAAATGGGGCTCGCTTTGCCTTGTGGTAACGAGTTCCTGCCTCGAATCATCACGTTGTCAAAGTGCTCTGAGGAACAGAGTAGGTGCTGTCGGCAAACAGCAGGCAGAAAAAGGGCAAATGGTGAACTTTGCAGCAATGTGAGACTGATTTTATCTAAATGTCACAGAATAAAAACCGAAATAAACAGCAAGTGAGGAAGAACTTCCTTTATCTCTGTTAACAGATTCTACATATAAATACAGAATATGAAGCAGACGGTGCAAGAAGCTGGTAGAGGAGGTGTTTTGGTTTCTGTTTGTAGTCCGAGCAGAGTTAGCCAATCGTGTTTGAGCAGGGTTTATTTGCCTGCACGGAGCCAAAACGGAAGAACACATTGGCCCAGATGTCTAAACCTGCCGGCTGATAATTAGCTTTTCTTTAATTTATTAGCAGGCGTGTGCAGATAAACAAACAATTCGATCATAGACAGGTAGGGTTTCAAGGCTAATTAATAAGAGCACTACAATATTCACTCCAAAATATGATTATGCTTATTTTTAGGAATAAAGCCAGTAATTAGTAATGATTCTCCAGACTTTCCTGTCCCTACATTACACAAAGATTAAATGTAAAAGTCCAAAAGTTTGAAATAATTAGGAGTTAGCATTTAGCACGTTTATCAAAAGTGATGTTTGGTGCGTAGGGCGTGGACACTAGAAACACGCTGCACAGACAAACGAGCAGCTGAGAAAGGTAAAGACACACATTAAAGAGGACAAGTGCTAAAAACACAAAGACAGGAAGTGAATGGGAGGAGTCTATCAAAATAAAACAGGAAACGACTGAAATAAAACTCGAAACTATGACAATAATCAGCTTTTTATGTGTTTATTACAACACATGACTGAAGCAGCAGGTATGAGGCTTCATTAAAGTATCTATCAGTGTCTAAAAAAGTCAGAAACACGGTTGTTATCTAATAAAATTAATGAATTTACAGCTGTTTACAAGTGCTGTACACTGAAACACTTTGAATGTCCCCATAGCGTGTTATTAACCATTATAACTGATGGTGGTTTAAGTGCTGCCCGTGGTTTCTGCTCTGCATCACTCGCTCACAGTGTGTGTGTTCCTGTCCTCCGTCTAACAGTCGTCGTATTGTGTGAAGAGCCAGCGTCCTTTCACCAAGCCCGCCCGCTGTCGCTGCGCCTTGGCGTCCCTGGCTGCATATACGTGGTACAACATGTTCTCACGTCCAGTCCAGTCACATGAAAACACACACACACACACACACACACACACACACATTGGATCATGCACTTTATGATTCACCCTTTCCTTCAGCACCAGTCAGGGTTAATAAAAACAAACCCCAGCTTGTGGAAAAGACTGAATCAGCGCGTATTGATTTGGCGCCATTAACCCGAGCGGAGCTGTTTTGAGGTCTGGTGAGTGTTTGCTGAATATTACCGTGATGGATGCCTGTTTCACACGTGTGCTGCTTATTTTGCAAATGTCAAATGAATTACTTGTTATTGGACTCCCAGCAGCAGCAGCAGCAGGAAACGCGGCCATCAGCGCCAAAAGCTCGCAGTCCCCTTTTTTTTAATGTAACAGAGAAATTTGCATTGGCATTCGCTGATTAGTTTGCCCCTGAAATTAACTGGTCAATCAGGAAGATAAGTGCTGGTGGTGGGGATGGGAAGCCCGCAGACGAGCAGTGTTGTGTCTCCTCTGCAATTATTATTATTTCTTTTTAGCTTTCCGCCGCCGACTCTGAATCGGTTTTAAAGTAAAAGGTAGTGCTTCCAATAAAGTTTCTCTCTATCAATCATTTTGAGAGATTTGCAGCTTTCATCTTTCTGCTTTAGCTGGAAATAAAACCTGTTTTCATGCTCATATTGTGGTGAGTACTGATGGAAATCCTTTCTCATGGTTTGCTGCGGGTGATTAAACGAATGAATGAAAGGACGTGTTGTGCAAAAGCGACGTGGTTGCTCCGCTCGCTCCCCAACAAGTCGTGTCTTTTATTGTGTTTGGGCTCATTTCTTGCTCTCGATTGCCCTTCAACACAGTATCAGCGCCAGTGTGGAAAATAAGACTGTGCGCACGCAGCAACAGAGCGGCAACAGAGCAGCAACAGCAACAGTGAGGTTGTAGTAGGAGTTGCTGTAGAAATAAACAAAGTAATTGCAGATTATTGTAAAAATAATAAAAGTAATGACAAAAAGCAACAATAACAGGAAGTTCCTAGATCACTTAAAGGCACTGCGTGGACGTTTTGACCACTAGGCGTGCCATGGAGCAATGTTTTCATTGGTTGTTTGTCAATGCTTTTCCACGGATTGAAAGGAGAAGAATGGGTCATGAAATGATGCAAAGCAGCAAAGAAGAAGACCGGGAGCAAGCAAACATGAGCGTCAACAACAAAAGGTGCTCCGAAAAGTCGGCTTAGCAAACGTTGTGTGAGCAGGAAAAGTAGTTCAGCACAGTATGAGGTCTCAGATGTTAAAATAAGAGTTTCAGCTTTGCAAAATTACGCTTGGCTGACGTGAAATATGAGGTGAGTCTGTGAAAACAAAACAGGAAACAGACTTGGTAGATAAATCATGACGCGTGTGACTTAAATGTCACTCGGCTGGACGTCAGGTTTGTGCCCAACAGGAAACAGGAAAACACAAAGGGATGGACCCAAATGCTGACTCTGGACGCAGAGCGGAGACAGTTCAAAGGTTTTGATAACCACCGAAACACAAAGGGTGACGGGTGGGCGAGGCCAGCAGGGTGAATCTGTGAATCAGAGTCTATAAAACAGGCAAAGTCACCTGGAAACACTCGGAAAATAGCTTGGATGCCGACAACTGGCCAGGAACTGAGGGGTTCACATGTGACATACACGCACCAAGGAGGAGAAGCTAACAAGACACGGGTGAAACTAATAAACCGACCATGAGAACATACAGGAAAACACAGGAAGTAAGTAACCACAAACACACCCTACAAAATAAAACAGGAAGTAACCAAACAGAAACTTAAAGACATGAAGGGGTGGAAGTTTGTTTAAAACAGGCACTAATGTTGGATGGAAACTTGGTCCATGAAGCACACGACTGTGATGAAAGCATCAGTTTGTTTATTTACCTCTTTAACTTTAAAGAGGGGCTTTAAACGTGGGGGTAAACATGGGTCAAAGTCAGTGTTACAGAGCACTCTGGTCAGTCCCGGTCATGACTCCGGTCAAAGCCTGTTAGTGAAACTCGAAGTGTGAATAGCCTTCCAGGAATTACAACCTGAGCTGAGAAGTAAAAGCGGCCACAACAGTCGACTTCCAGGACCGGCTCTTTATTTAGGGCCGAGGCTAAAAACCCAAAAAGAGACGAAGGGCGAGGGGACAAACCACCGCTGGGAAGCCACAGGTGGAGCACGGGAAGTGTCCTACCTGTGCAAAGACGACACGAACCCAAACCAACACCTCAGATAAAAGTGTAACACCGGTAAACGTCTCACCACAAACCAAACCCCCATCAGAGAGCGAGTGAACTCCCGGAGCACCGACCACACCCGCGTGCTGACCTGCACACATTGTATTCGACCCTGAAATACACCAAACACACAAACATCGTTAAAATAGCCATGAGTCAGGAGCTCTCCGGCGAGCAAACAGCTGTCTGTTAGCACCCGGGTTCAAGGTAAACACGAGTTATTAGCAACGCTGAATCAATGCATTGTGTAATTCACACCAGGCTCCGCAGACGAGGCTGAAAACAAAGGAAGACCGTGTGTTTTCGGCTTTTCACTCTTTCCCAGCACCTAACAGTATTTACCTTTGCTATTATTGCACCACCTTGATGCTCCCTCTGCTGCTCTGTGGCGTTTAGTTGAACTTTACTTTTCTCAATTTTACTTGTTTTAGTGTCGCTACTTTTAATTTTACATGCACTTTCATACATTTTGTACATTTATCCGTTCTGAAGTGTTTGTTCTATTGTTGACAGTGTGTTTGCTTCATATCAACTGTCATATTTACTTCCTGTGTATGTGGTCCCACATGTCTGAAACATAAATAAGTTTTTATTTTGTAGTAATTTAATAGATAAACAAGCTATTATTATTATTATTGTTCTTATTTTTATTTATTTATTTATTTATTTTTTAATCTACAGTGGGCACAGCCATGCAAACGTGCTGATGTTTAGCAGCTTTACCACGTTCACCATCTCCGTTTAGCCTGTTAGCGAATTAGCAAAGCTGAGGCTGATGGGAATTTTGTTTATTTTTAACAAATCCTTCAGCTGGACATGTTTAAAACTTAACCTGGTGATGGTGCAAGAATCAAAAAGGAGATTCGATCAAGTTACTGACGGTTCATCCTCTGGGGACCGTGAATGTCTGCGCAAACGTTAACACACATCCATTTACTATCTGGCAGCTAGCACTGCTGCTAAAGAATACATTAGAGAATTAAATAAAACTGTGATAATGAGATAAAGACGCGTCTCGTTGTCCCATCAAACCTGCACGTTTATCAAACCCTGTCACGCCTGAGAGCCGCAGAGCTCAAACACCATCAGAGACTGTATCTGTCGCCGTCCATCCAGATGTGGCTTGTACGGAGACGGCAGATTCCACATCCTGCTCCTAACTTGGACTGACCAGTTACACAACACTGTTCCCCTGCAGAGGTCTTACACACACATACACACACACACTCACACACACAGATAGCTCTTCCTATCCTCTGTAGGGTATATAAGAAGAAGCAGAAGTCTCCGGAGTCGGAGCAGCAGCAGCAGCAGCAGCAGCAGCAGCAGCAGCAGCAGCAGCAGCGGCAGACCGACTCCAGCAGCAGCAGACCGACTCCAGCAGCAGCAGCAGCCTCTCTCTCCACCTTCATCGGAGGTTCGTCCACTCTCTCTGCATTCAAACTTTACTTCACAGGTATGAACGCCGCGCTCGCTATCAACAGCTCGGCTTCGCTGCAGCAGATTCGTGGCACCCGCGTTCCTCCTCAGCAGCTTGGCAACTTTTGTTTATTCCTTCCAGATGCGAGGATGCAAATGAATTTAATGAGTCACTTAAAATGTTCTGCAGTTGTGCAATCTTTAAAGCTCTGAATAACTGAAACAAAGCCTGTTGGGTCTCAAAGTGTGTTATTTAGTTATTGTTAGACTCCTAATAATCTATAATAATAACTACTTGAATGTTATTAGTCAAATTCCAGGGGTTGTTACCTTAATTTTAAAGATATCGTAGTGGTGACAGCAAACGTTTCTGCTGAAATGCACATTTACTGTCTACAACCATCACATTAAACATGCAAAACTTTGTTTAACTTGAGTTTTGGCTTTAAAAAGTCTCAGCAGGGAGCACAAATAGCCTCTCCGTGCACAAACTCAGGCTCAGAGCTGCAGGGGATTTCATTTTCCTGTGTCAGCAGTTGCCAAAGTTGTGTTAAACACATGCGTGTGCCCATCTAAAGTGTGTCAGACGTGGAGAGGTTTCAGGTCATCCACGTGCGTTGGTGTGAACTTATTAGCTCAGTTTCAATCAGCTGCGACATCTAAATACCTTTTCTATGCTAATGCATCTGTAAAACTGGTTTAATAATAGGACATTATAACACAGTGAACGGGGCCTTGTGCATGTGGAGCTCTTTATGCAGACAAAGCCCATGTGACTTTATTTAACCTGAATTTTCTATGTTTGTGACTCTATGAGCAGAGAGTTGAGCAGTTATTCAACTCAGGACTTAACATTTCTTTCATTTATCATGTGCAGGAAGTACTTTTACTTAAAAATTACGTAAAAATAGGAACACAGCAATAGAAAAATACTGAGTTGCAAGTAAAAGTTCTGCATTTAAACTTCTATTTTAGGGAAAAGACGGAAGTATTGACATTAAAATATGATAAAGTGGAAGTAGTTTTGCTGCAGGAGATAAAAATGTGAATTTTTAGTTGTTTCTCTGATGTTTGCTTTGTGAAAATGGGCTCAAATTGAAATCATCTGATGAGTTTACAGTGACAGTTACTCTTTGGGGGATCTTCTACATTTTAATTTAAGCTAATCATGTTTCTGTTAAAAATAAATGAGTTTGGAAGGTAAGTACAGCTGTAGTGGAGTGAAAACATGAAAAGTATGCAGAGAATTTGAAGTATTACGTAAAATAAAATAGAAATATGCATGAAAATATATTTAAGTGCAGTGCTTTGGTGCATCTGTCGTGGTCTCAGTCTGCAGGGTGTAAGCACATCTATCTGCGCCGGGGCGACAACAGAGCGCTCACTGTGCTAAACGATGAGTCACGCGGCCAAAGCGCCGTCCCGAGCCCGCCTCACCTCGTCCAGCACACGCCCACATTACGCAACAGCGAGCCTTATTCTCAGGCAGGTGTTCGGACCGCAAACCTGACGCAGCATCTTAGGAAAACAGCAGCTGTGTGTCCAATGGTTAACCGGGCCTCGCCACACGTTTACATAAGCCAAGTCACGGCAGTGGCTGACCTCCTGCCTCCGCCTGACCCACTCGGGGTCCTGTGAGCAGGTTTTAGGTTGATACTGATGTAACTGCAGCTCTGTGTCATGTTTTGTGGATTTAATGAGTCACTGTGAAAACACTGAGGGTCTTTGTTTACGTCAGTGTGACGCGTTCACACCCGGGGACAAGTTTAAACCTGCCCGTGGTCGGTCGTTTGGGTTTTTTGGTATTTTTTAATTTCTTTTACTTAACCATGAATCAAAATAACCAGTACAGCTCCTATTATAATCACAAATACCACTACTCGTGTCGTAAAAGTGCTAATAACATGTAACCACCTCCTCCAATGACCACACTTCCCTGTTTATCATCACTTTTAGGGCTGCTCCTAACAATAATTTCCATTACTGATCATTAATCTGCTTCATTTTTCTCAACTAAAGCACTATTTGGCCTTGAAAATGTCAGAAATTGGTGAAAATGTCCAAGGTATTCCCTTCTTTAAGTCCAAAAATACACAAAATATGCAATTAACTGTCATAAAGAGAGTAAAAAACAGCAAATATTCAAATCAAACCGCAACTGTTTGTCAAAAACCTGCACAAATGCATCAGTTTCACTCTAATAACTCTAATAACTGTATCTCTAGTGTTGCCATCAATACTTGGTCCCAGTTTGACTGCATGCAACATGAAGTCCCAGTGGACACTTCAACTAAATGTTTATTTTCAAAGTGCCTGAAGTGTATTTGATGTGTTTCTGGCTTTTGTTTCTTCAAAACATCCATAAAAACATGATTTCAGACAAAAGACGACCACAGCAAGGCTCTGCGGTTTCCCTGCATCGACGCCGCCCCAGCTACAGTAAATCTGTCCTTTAATAAACACGATTAACGCTCGCCGCTCAAACGTCTTTCTTCCTGCGTGGCCACAGAGACACGCAGTATTTGCAGAGCGAGAATAAATCACCAAACGCTAAACGTGTCGTTCTTTACCAGCATGTTGCAGGAAGGGGAGTGGCCGTAAACCCCAAACCCACAAACACACACATGGAAACCACTCCCATGTGTGTGTTTGTGGGAAGTTTCATCATTAACACACTTTAATACTTTTATCCTCTGCACAGCAACGGATCATTCAATTTAAAGTCTTTGTTTTTTGAATAAAAGGAACAAGGACACACTCACACACGCACACACACACTCAGGCATGTTTCCAGATTTCACACAGATGCAAAGCAGATGGGTTTGGAAACAGCTCACTCACTCTGCAGGAATGAGCGGAGCATGATGGGAATTCAGCCTGTAGAAGCTGCACGGATGAACAGCACAGACGGGAATGTTTTAAACGCCACCTCCACCAAACCTGCACCACTTTAATTCACTTTGTAAAAAGGATCTGCGTTGTTGCAGATATATTTAAACTAATGCAGCATTAATGCGTTTGTCTTCCATCAGCTCTCCTCTTGCACAGATCATCGAACCTGAACCGCCACCATGTCTGATAAGAATACCACCCCGACTCCCTCTCCTGCCCCTGTTCCCACCGGACCCCGTCCCAAGGTGACCAACCGCGGCCGCACCGCAGTTCCCATCGCCAGCTCCAACTCAGACGCATCGGACACGCCTGAGTTTGAGCCCTTTGGTATACCTGGCCCGAGAGGTTTTCCACCCCTGACCGGTGAGAAGCTGCACAAACATCCGACTCAAAACACAAAACACTGAATAAAGCAGTTCCACCTTAAAAACCACTGTTTCTCCCACGCTGTCGGCCGCACACGGGACGTCCTGGAGGGGCGGCGAGCCGAGCTGCTGCTAACGTTTGCTCAGCTTGTTTCTCTGATAACTTCAGATCCAGACGTCCGACGACTGAAATCCTTCATCTGCTTCAGATACAGAGTTACCATTAAGATATAGAGAAACCGTTAACTTAATTAAAATAATACAAATTTAGATGTTTTAATGCAGAAACGTTACATATTGTCACTTGTTGAACTCAAGTTCAGTTATTTTATCACATTTCCAAAACTATAAAACATATCAAACTCTGCAGAAAGGTGCAAATGTTGCTTTTGACAAGGGTGCGTGCAGGAGACAGCAGCTGACTTCTTATCGACTTCTCTTAGCAGCAAACTCGTTAACACAGAACAGGGAAATTGTGTTTCTTTGTCACAGGAGATATGGTCGTTTTCTCGACAGTGACGCAGTTTCCAGTAGGTTTTTTCACACATGACTGACACATGAATGACGTCCCAACAGGATAAGTCCTGCTCACTTCCTGTACAGTCCTCCCTGTGTCGCTGCTCAGTGGGAGATATCCAGACGTGACGGGAATTTACGGCTGAAATTTAGACCAGAATTGACATATTTAGATTGGCTGAACCAGTCTCCGGCTCGGTTTCACTTCATTTCCTGTTCATTCAATCCTTCAGTGCAAAAAAACCCCATTAGCATTCAATGGGAAGTGTCAGAGAGCAGGGTTAGTGGTTGTTGTTGCCTTAAACTAACCACTAACTCCTTAAACTAACCACATGAGCATCAGAGGGGTATTTCACACTCAGACTTGCCCCTCCACTGTAGCTTCAGGATATAGAAACGTTACAGTAAGCCTCACACATTAGCTTGCTATCAGTAGCCACTTTAAGCTACTGCTCATACCAGACCAATTAAGACTATAGTTGGTGCACTGAAGTGACCTGGTGTGGGTTTTGTTGCTTATGAACTCATTAAACTTTTCATTTATTAAACTAAACTTATATGACATCTCTTTAGAAGGTTTTAAACAAACGGCACTTTAGCATTCAAACCAATACGATGCGCAGTGGTCTTCATTCATAAGGCCATGTATCAACTACAACAATTCAATTGAGTTCATTTCAATTGTGTCAACTGCAAAAACACACAAAATATTAAAATATTGTTGTTTTTGTTTGCATCACTTTGCAATTTGCATCTTCCCTGCTTGTCTTTACTGGAAGCATTTCTAAGATACCGTCAGATTCACTCTAAACCCTCTAATGCAGCAGGAAACCGTCGCTCTGTCGCAGTCGCAGCCTGTCCGTCACATCCACATGTCCGCCTGTCTTCTTGTGTCCATTCAGAGTATCTTGACATCTGGGACGTGGACATGATGAGGATGCCGGACGAGAACAACAAGACGCAACACCACACCATGTTGTACAACTCTGACCATCTCATCGTCCGTCGAGGACAAGAGTTCCAGGTCAAGATCACCTTCAATCGTCCGTACAAACCTGCTGAGGACAAGTTCGCCGTGGAGTTTACCATAGGTGAGCCGAGCGGGTAGAGGCTTTAAAAGTGGTCATTTTCATCATGCAGTTGGTTTAAACTCTCTAAACTGGCATTTTTGTAGCCATGTACAGGCATTAAAAGTTAAAATGGTTTTAAGATACGATGCCACATCAGCAAACATTTATCTCATTATCAAGATAAATGCTCAGCAGGTGTAAGGCTCGCTGTCTTTGACTATTTTCTTGCCAGCATTGTTTAAAAAAGGTGTGTATTGTTGCAAAGTTTTGAGCTGTTACTTCATGATGCAGAGATGTTTAGTTACTGGACTGGTTATTAACATTAATTGTGGTAGAAAAAGGGGGTAATTGTTGCTTAAAAGATGCAGTTTTGGATGAAAATGTTCACATTTTTGCTTTTTGGCCGACTGTCGGGGGTTCAATTAAATGGATTTTTTCATTTTTAACAGTTTATTTGAATATTTTTACGCTTAAAGTAACAAAAGATAAAAGACAAGCCTATTCTGCCTGGCACAGTTTTGTTTTTCTTGTTTGTAAACCCCTGACTTAGCCAATCCAAAGAATTCATAATTGAGTTCATTGCACACTGTATGGACCTGAATCATTGTTACATAATTACAATATAAAAATCATCATGTTGGGTATTGTTGGATCAAAGTTTTAATTCAAAACAAGGCTCCCTCCTCTCTCACTTTCAACTTATTTCCTACTTCTCTGATTGTGTGTTCGCCTCAGGCTCCAGCCCTCAGTACAGCAAAGGCACTTATATCCCGGTCTTCCCCACCGAGGAGCGCCAAAGCTCCTGGAAAGGTCGCCTGACAAACACCTCTGACAACACGGTCACCATGGGCATCACCCCTGCGGCGGACTGCATCGTGGGGAAGTACCAGATGTATGTGGCTGTGATGACGCCCTTCGGCATCCGTAGGACCAGACGGGACGACTCACGAAACCTCTACATCCTCTTCAATCCCTGGGTGGCCGGTTGGTTTGGGCCTCCTGAAAATCAGCTTCAGTCTCAATTTCATGCTTTTACACACGCAAACACGACCTGTCCATGTTTCCTCAGCTGATGCTGTGTTTCTGGATGATGAGGAGGAGAGGCAGGAGTGCGTGATGAACGAGATGGGCATCATTTACCACGGTGCCTTCGACGACATCGCGGAGAGAAACTGGAACTATGGACAGGTAGGAGAAATACTGATTGAGGGCTTCATCACTGCTCTACAAAGTATTTTACATTTTTAACTAAAGTTTTCCACTTTCCTAGTTTAACTACGGAGTCCTGGACGCCTGCCTGTACATCATGGACCGGTCTGACATGCCCATCACCAACCGAGGAGACCCCATCAAGGTGACCAGAAAGGCGTCGGCTATGGTGAGAAAAAAACCCTCAAACGCACAAAACAGATGCATGAGTTATGTTTACTGTGCAGTAAAATGTACATTATTAGGTTAATGACCAACTGGCTTGTTTCCGTGACACTTGAATTTAAACTAGGGCTCTAGTGATCTTCAAAAACACACCCAACACTTCATCAGAACAATAAACTTCTTTGCTGTGCTTAGCTGAACTCTCGGGATGACGATGGCGTGCTGGTGGGGAACTGGAGCGGCGACTACATCTACGGCGTGGCGCCCACTTCCTGGACAGGCAGTACTGAAATCCTGCTCAACTACTCCGGCAGCAAGATGCCAGTTTGCTACGCCCAGTGCTGGGTCTACGCCGCTGTCTTCAACACCTGTGAGACCTTGACCGAATCCCGGCAGTGCTCTTTAAACATCTTCTAATGTTTTTCATGACCTCAGTGGAAAAAAGGTCAGCAGCTCGGCTCGCCGCCCCTCCAGGACGTCCTGTGTCCGGCCAACACGGAGCCAATTAACAGACAGTATTATTTCAATCCAAGGCTCAAGGGGATAGTGAAGAAAGCATAATATAGTTAGATACTTTGGGCCATTCATTCAGTCAGGGGACCTTCTGTTTGGGTCTGTTCATTCCTTGATTTCAGTCTCTTCTCATCTGTCTAGTCCTGCGTTGCCTGGGCATCCCTGCTCGCGTCGTCACCAACTACTACTCCGCTCATGACAACGACGGAAACCTGAAAACTGACATCATCCTGGACGACAACGGCAGGATCGACCGCAGTCGCACCAAAGACTCAATCTGGTAAAACATCTTCTACGTAGCTTAATTACACACAGTCCACCACAAAATATGCCAACAGCACGTGTTCAGATTACGAGTTGGTATGGTTGCTCATGGTCCCCAGAGGATTCTTCCTGATGTGTGGCTTTTTAGGTAACACCTACACTCCCGTTTCA
Organism: Datnioides undecimradiatus; assembly: GCA_008933995.1. Classification (NCBI taxonomy): domain Eukaryota; kingdom Metazoa; phylum Chordata; class Actinopteri; order Lobotiformes; family Datnioididae; genus Datnioides; species Datnioides undecimradiatus. Next base: position 432,274 of record WARS01000063.1, on the reverse strand, counting down.
GTTTGGTTCATGACTATAGTATTTTTAAAACAAAGTAAGATTTTTATTTTAATAAAATCTGTTGTGGTTATTCATCATCCTCAGAGGATGAATCCTAATATAATTGGTTACTTCCTTACCTCTTTCCAATTTCAAAATCCAATCAGCAACTTGGTATGAAATTTTATACAGCATGTTCATGCTCCTCAGAGGATAAACCTTTAGATCTTGAGTACTGAAAACTTAAAAATAGTGTGTTTTTTTTAATCCAAAACCTCATAAGTAATCAAATTTGCTGGATACATAATTCATCTTTGTCATTTTCAGGAACTATCACTGCTGGAATGAGTGCTACATGTCCAGACCAGACCTCCCTGTTGGATTTGGGGGCTGGCAGGTCGTGGATGCAACGCCACAGGAGACCAGCGATGGTAAACTATATTTACATGAAATACCTGGTGGCTTCTCTTTGGGGCTGTAATGTATATTATATATATTAATGCAGTGAAATGGCGTAAAGGGATTGTTGTTTTCTGTCTTTTTCTCCACAAAGGCATGTACAGATGTGGTCCTGCGTCAGTCAAGGCCATCAAACATGGGCAGATATGCTACCCATTTGATGCTGGCTTCGTGTTTGCTGAGGTGAGCCTTTTAAATGACAATTTTCAGTAAGAGGTTAAATATTTTCTCTGAAATTGCTGAAAAAGTACCTGCATTTAACAGAATTTAACACACTTGTTGGTCTCTTCTCAAACAGTCAGTCACAGTCAGTCTATTATTTACTCAGTATTGAATTATCTCTGTTGGAGCTTGTCCCCAGTTCAGGTCAGATCCAAGTTTTTTTGGGATAATCTCTGTTATTTTTATTTACAGGTCAACAGCGATGTTGTGTTTTATTCCCGGAGTAGAGATGGGACCCTGGAGCCGGTCAAAGTGAACCAGAGTCATGTTGGCCGTATGGTTTTGACCAAAGCTGCAGGAGATGTGACCCGCCGCGACATCACCGATCATTACAAGTTTCCTGAGGGTCTGTGATGTTAAACCATTTTTAAATGCTGTCGCCTAAGTTTAAGAGGAATTCAGTTTTTCATATTGTGCAACAACTCCAGGTACAGAGTCAAATTGGGATGAGGCTGGCTGAGTGTTGACACAGCTGGTACCAGAGGACAAGCCATGTGCTCCGAAGCTGGCATGGTTTTAGGGTTTTGGACTTGGGCCCTTTTCGGTTGGAAATCAGCTCCAACTGGCATCATTCATTCTTGATTTTGAGCCAGAGCTGGCACACCGAAATGGACCAGAATACTTGCAAGGGCAATTGTAGCGCTTTATTTACCACAAATTTGGCAGGAATTTGACAAAAAGGATCTGGTCTGCTGGAAGATGAGGGCATTTTGTTACTAGGCAACTGGGACTATTTTCCTCTCAAGCAATGAAAAAGTCCTGATTCTTCCACATATGCAGAATTAATGCAGAAAACCACAAACACAAAAACCCAGAACACAAAAACCCAGAACAAAGATTAAAACACCTTAACATATATGTTTCAATCATTCAATCTAGGGAGCACTGAGGAGCGGACTGTTCTGGAAAAAGCAGAGGAGTACGGCTGTAAACGAGAGAAGTCCAGTCCTCCTCTTGCTGATGTGGACCTGGTCCTGCCCACCTTGGAGATCAGTGTGGGTGACGACTTTGAGCTGAGCCTGGAGTTCATAAACCGCAGCAACCAGCGCCGCACCGTGGACGCCTACATCAGCGGGAGCGTGGTGTATTACACCGGCGTCACCAGCTCCGAGTTCCTGTTCAGGGATCCCACAGTGACGATTGGCCCCAACAAAAGTGAGTGAAAATGAATTTCATTTCGGGAAACAGGAAGAAGTCGCAGTCCAATGAGAACGGTTGGTTGGCATGGACCATTGCGTCTGCCTCCATCACTCAAGGTGATCCTCAAACTGAAGCTTGGGTTTGACACCTTAAGGTCCATGGTTGCACAGCTGCACACCATTTGCAAGTGGTCACAGAGACACGTCACACAGGTCCTGATGTTGATCTAAGGTGCAATGCTGAATCATGGCAGTTACTGCTGGTAACTGCTGCATTCACATTATTAACAGGAACTGTGGTCTTAGAACCTTTCTGGTCGCACCTTGTGTTCGTTCTGCAACCCCAGACCACAACATCGACATTATCAAGAATATCTATCTCTTTTAGAATAATTAGACACCTAATAAACCTCAGTCCTCTGTCTATGAGATACTAAAATAGGCTTCAAAACATAAAGTCATTGGAGAAAAGGTCAAAGCAGACAGAGCAGTACTGTCTTTTTGTGTTCTCCAGGTGTGAAGGAGTTGGTTGTGGTCGAGGCAAAGAACTACATGAAGCATCTGGTGGAACAGGCCAACCTCCACTTCATTGCTACTGGGAAGGTCAAGGAGACCGGCCAGATTGTCACCGCCATGAAAGTCGTCACCCTGCACAATCCCAAAATCACGCTTGAGGTCTGAAATCTGGCTTTCTTTTATTGATTCCTACACAAATCTAATCAGTGTCTAATCACGTAAAGATACAAAAATGTATTTCTACCACTTTCTCTCTCCGACAACGAACTGTTCCTGGATGTAATCACACTCGTGTGGCCACTTAATTTGAGAAATTGACTTTAAATCCTTTGTTTATGTTAATAAGTCTTAACGGGGGGATTTGTCACAATTGTATTGACTTCCTGTGTGTACATCAGGTGTCTGGCGGGGGCAGAGTGAATGAAGAGATGATAACGACTTTGAACTTTACAAACCCCTTCACCTTCAGCTTGGAGGGCGTCTACATTCGCATGGAAGGACCCGGGGTCATGCTACCCAAGTCCAAATATTACAGGTGAGCTCAGCACAAAGGAAATAGGTGTGTGTGTTTAATCTTATGTCTTTTACAATTCAAACCTGCTACTTTATAAAATATTTTTATAGAAAAAAAGAAAATAAAAGTCCAGATTTCACCTCAAATGAAAGGTGGTTCAATATTTCATGAGGTTACAGCTTTTATTCATCCGTTCATATCAGTGTGTAGGCTGTGCAGCTAAAAATTGTTATGATGGGCTTCTGGCCTCTCATTTGCATTTTAAAAGAAATTCACTACCTGAACTGAAACCGCACAGCCATTACTGATCTGATATTCAAATTACATAAAACTCTAAAACTGTATTTTTCACCACAGAAATTATGGAACGTAGACTACTTTATGCTCAGAATTTAGTTGCATTTTATTCATAAACCAACCATGTCCATTTGATTTTTTAACAAATACTGCAAAAGAAGAAAGGTTAGGTTCTTTGGTAACACTTTAAAATAAGGGTGCAAAAGATACACTTAAAAAATATATAACTAATTTATGACTCATTACGATTTAATGCATCAATTAATAAAGTCATGGATTCCTGTTGGTCTCTTTGAGAAAATGTTCTGCTGCATATCTCTAAAATACCTTTTCTTTCTTTACTTAAAGCCTAGAACTGCAGCTGCATTGAATGGATGATTGTGAATGTGTAAATAAGCAAAAGTTAATATAGCAATGTTCGAAAAAGGACAAAAACACAAGTTACTGCAGGTTTAAGCATGTTTTATACTATTATTACAAAATATTATTCATATTTTTGATGTCTTTGATGATCTTTGAAATGACACCAAAAACCAGCTCAGTCTTTCTGCCATCTAACGTCAACCCTCCTGGTTTCAGCATGATCCCTGCAGGCTCCTCCCTGACCTGGAGCGAGTCCTTCACCCCGCGGAGGGCCGGCAACACCAGGGTGTTCGCCACTCTGGACTGTCCTGCTCTCAGGCAGGTCTTCGGCCAGGTGTCGGTCAACGTCATGCCCTGAGGAATGCCGACAGCCATCCAGTCTTTCAGCTCTCTCACACTTTAACCAAAAATATAGGTCAATAACATAGTAACTGTAGGCTTATGGCAGTTTAACAGGTGTAGCTCCGCTTTTTATACAACAATAGTTTAGTTTTACTCAGAGTGCATGTTAAAAAAAAAGCAGCTACTCAACACATTTTAGTGCTAAGCAATACAATAAAGCATTTTGACAGTTAAAGAGAAGAAAAGAGAGACAGGACGAAATTATATTTGGGCGTGTGGGACTAATAAAGGACATCTAAATCTAAATCTAAAATCTAAAATCTATAGACTGCTACTTAATTTTGTCCAAAATCTCCCCGTAATTCACTTATTCATTACCTTCTTCATAAAAAGACAATAAGTCAATAATTTACCATAATGTGAGAAGAAAACAACAATTTTGGGTGGTGTTTAATACTCAGAGAGCATTTATTTACTTAAAAGAGTACAAAAGGACGCATTTGGCAAAATATGTTTATGTTAAAGCTGTCCTAGTCATTTTTGTCTACCAGGGGCATGATTGTATCCAACACAAGTTGTAACAGACACACAGTAATTGATATTTTATCATTTTATGAAGTCACATTTTAGCCAACATTGCTCACCTTTTGAAGCCCAACAGACATGATCAACCCACAAGAGATGTTTTCTGATAAAAATTTGTGACGCAAGTCCAATATCAACTTTTTACTTTTCACTCAGTTAAGATCTTCACCAACTTCTGAGACAAATTTCCAAGTCATTTTAAGTAAATTCTCCTCTAATGTAGCTTTAAACTTAATTTTTGCAGCCACAGCCATGAAAAACTGAAGTATCAAGGTTCCTGCTTGAAACCTGTTCAGAGCTCTTTGTCAAGCTATTACAATAATCATCTGTTTCTTCTCATTTCTTCCTTTGTACCAGAACAAATATCAATTCAAATAAAAAGATCTCAATGCTGTAAAATGTGTTTTTTATTATTGCTCATTTTGGATATTGTTTATCAATAAATAAACATATCATTAAATGTGTAAAACAGAAAAACCTCCTTGATCACAAACATCTAGGGAAAAAGAAACTAAAGTGCATTAGTGAAACATCCTCATTTATAAAGGAATTACAATGGTGGCACGAGGCAGGCTGAACAGGAAAGATATCTTTTGATTTACACTATAGACTAACTTCAAGAGATCTTTTCACTGAAAACATTAAGACCAAAGGCAACATGTACCAATAAAAAGCTTTAGGACCACTGATGGATGGTGAAATTACATGCACTTTCCAGTTTTTGAGCATTTTTTTTTTACGGCCATCGTTTATTATCTAGTTTTTTAAAGGCAAAGCTTGGAAAAAGGCACCTCTACAACGCTCTCCTACATTTGCTTAGTTTTGCCCTCTATAGTTATTTAAAACTTAAACTCCACCAAACAGAAATCTGCAGAATTTGTTCGTAATATAACCTCTGAATTCTAAAATCTCTTTAACCAATTATAATAAATTTCAGCTTATTCCATGTTATCACCTTTATTAACTTTTTGAACAGGCATTCTTGAGATTTTGTTTTCACAAGGCACTAACCATGTTCTGTGAGGTCACAGTGACTTTGACCTATGACCACTGAAATTTAACCACTTCTTCCTTGAGCCAAAAGTTTTATGCAGATGTTATGTAAACTTCTGATTTATTGCCTTTACAGAAACAAGAGGGTCACAATAACCTTGACCTTACACCACCAAAATGTTTGACTGTTTAATCCAACAAATGTGGTGATCCAAGGGACTTGAAGACCTGTGAGGTCACAGACCACCACACTAATCTTTGAGTTAAAGTTCACATTTGTGCAGAGTTGAAGGGATTAGCTCGGTGCATTCCTGAGATATTGCGTACACAATGCAAAAAACATGTTTTGTGAGGTCACAGTGACCTATGACCACCAACATCTAATCATCCCAACCTTGTGTCTGTAACAGTTGACTTTAAGAAATACACTCTTTAAGACGACTATGCTGTTTTGCTACAATCAACTTAACGTTAGTAGATGGAAACATGTTCCCTGGAGTTAAGTTGAGCAGTTTAGATCACAGACTGACACTCTGTATCGATCCTCCATATTACTTTGTGCTTCCCAACTTGCAACGCTAGTTTACATGTGCTCCTGTTTTACCTGTATGATTAAAAAGTTGCCCTACAAATCCTGGCTTGGGTAAGAATGAGTGTTGCAAGTAGCATTGTGGTAAAAACCCTGAGCAAAAGCCGTAGACTCTGAGTTGTTGGTCTTGCATCTCCTTTTGCATTCACACTCTAAACTCTAAACCCAACTCTGGTTTCTGGCACAATCACCTGAAGGTGATGAGAGGTAGTCTGGGTATGCTGCTTGGCTGTCATGAAACACAACATACATGTTGGGCTTGTCTAATGCGTCCACCACACTGTCGCAGCGGTTTTGTGAATGCAGGCCCCTGAGAAGCGGCGGACCTTCTGGCGTCGCTGTGGCTCCCTGAGAGTAGATGCCAGTCAGACTCGGCCATAAACATCAACTGCGTGATCAGCAGCTGGTTTATGAGGTTGGGTGGGTTGAGTAGCTGGTGCATTTACAGCAAAGTAGGTTCCATGACCATACGACGCCGCTGAAAAATAAGAGGACATAGAGAATTACCAACAAGACCTCACACGTAAACAGTGTCTTCCTTCAGTATCATTCGTCAATTCTATAGTTAAACCTACGCTGAATGAGAGATGGGATGGTGGTTACTAACAACACTCTATACTCAACCTATATACTCTATACTCTATACAATATACAAACCGTAAGAAATTACTGGTTAACTAAAGTCAAAGTAGGCTAACAAACATTCTCCAACTCCTACAAAAGGTCCTTCTTTTACGCCGATGCATCTGTTGTCAACTAGATGTCGATGATGAGATCAATTTCACTTCACAGGGCTCTTCCTTCCCTTTCCCTTTTGGGGAAAACATTGCAACATGTTGGATGTTAATTCTATTTGACTGGTTGTTTCTTTTGCTTATGTTATCAATTATTTCAAGTCTGGTCAAAGACTATGTGATATATTTTTGGCCAGACTGCCCAGATGTCACTGTATTATACCTATTTTGGGTCAGATCCTGCACTGAGGAAATAATGGAACTTGTTCTTTGGACTGGTCCAAAAGATTCACCATTCTGCCCAGCGAAGCTCTGTTGAACCCAGTTTTCATGATGGCCTTGCAGTTTTTCTTCTTGGTCGCCCTGTGAACAGAAGCTTTCAATTGCATCCTGCTGCTGCTCTTCTCCAAATATTCTTCTCTGTACTTCTCAGAGGCGTGTCGCAGAGATGGAGATTCTGCAAGCCGCTTGGATCTATCAAGGGAGGTAGATAAACTGACCTTCTACTCTGGAGCTTCCAGTACACATTGTTTATGGGTCAAAACAATAATACCATATAGAGATTTAAAATGTGACACAACAGGAAGCAGCCCACCTTCAACACAGTCTGGTGGTAGTTTGGTTGAAGGCCTGCTTCACTGTCTGGTACTCTTGAGTCACAGAGTCCCAATTACCTTGATATCTCTTCACCAGCAGCCATGTTATCCCAGTACAGAGGGAGGTGAAGTCTGAAAAAGTAGGAAGGTAAAACGAATAGAAAATGTCAGATATTTACAGTGAATGTAAGTTGTGTTTCTAATTATGGTTATGACTATTTATTTACTTTTCCATTAAGAAGCAAAGTTCTGCAAAGACCCATATGTTAAATATGTTGCTGAGTTGTGTCCTTACAATATCTCAGATGTTCCTAACAGTTTGTTATCGGTTTCATTTGGTCTCCAATGGAATCATCATGTCCCTTTTACATCACTATTTTCAATATTGCTGTTGACTTTTATCAGTTTAAAGCCACATTTTTATGATTAATTGATAACTTCTTGGTTGTTTGAACCAGATGAATAGCGCAAAAGTTTGTTAGTGTTTAAAATTTTGATTTACTGCTACTGTTTTCAAAAACATCTGATTCTCATCAAAGGTCATTTAAATTTTCATAAACTTCAAATATAAATGCTGTTATTGGCCTAGTCGGGCTCTTTTTTTAGCATGCTAAAAATGTCATCTTGAATCATCCTCTCACCTGGCAGATTCTGAAGTCGCTTTCAGCCTCGCCGCCTGTCTGGTTAATGGTCTTGTGGCCTAACCTTTTGTAGATCCACATTCCATGTGGTGCCCTGTGCATCTGCTATCCCTCCTGCTATATCATTATTCTCCAAGTTGTAATTTGCTCTTTTCGGAAGTCTTTCCCAGCTGCCGTTATGCGTCCCAGGATGCACCAAGCCACACGGATGTACAAATCCTCCTCCTGACTCTCATCTCTCTTCTCAGCCTGCCATGCAGGGATGCACTGATCTTCTGCATCACTTGGTTGACCCCATCTTTTAACCCACTCACTGTTAAACTCCCATGGCCTGACTGGTGCATCTGTAGATACAGCCCCTGGGTGTCCACCAGCTGTTTAACCTGCATGTCGCCTTTTGTGAGGCCTTCCAGCCTTCTTTTTTGTAGGTTGTGTGAGCACTGAGCTTGATATAGATCCTTCAGTCATTTATGGCGCTTGTTAACGCCCCTAGACAGACCCAGAACAGGAAAACAGACTGCCTACTTCTAGAAGGAGTTTGGACATTGCTCAGGTCTGTGATTATGGATGAAAAAGGCTGCTGTTGTTGCACTTGATGCACTTGTGGCACTGACACTGCAAGACAGGTTTAAGGTCAACAATCATTGAAAATTCCTATTGACATAGCAGATTTCTGACATACTTGTAAACGACCACAAAAGAAGAAGGCTGTCTGTTACTCCTGTTCATTAGAGCCGTGGTGAGAACATTTTGTATTGCCTCTTCCTTAAATGCCAAGAAGATGTCCCATTTTGATCAGGACCAGGCGGATGTGTCAGTGAGCTGAGTTAAGAGACATGGACGACGGGAGGCCCCTGATCCCTTTTTTTTTTGGAGGATGGGTATGTACCACAAACACCAGGGTCCATCCTGCCAACTCCTGCACAAAAGATTTGGAGCTTTTACTCTGAGAGCTAAAACTTAAACTGACTTAAAGTATAAAAACTGAAATTAGTGAGTGTGTGGGGTTTATTTTTCAAACATTTACAAAGTAAATTACCGTACAGAGGGAATGGCTACAGACTTGCATTCATATGTTTACAATGCTCCTCGGCGATGCGACACACCAGTTGTTGTATGAGATCAGTATTGCTCTCTCCCACACATGTAAAATGGCTTTACAAGGAACAGTCCAGGCATGGATAAAATCTCTCTCTCCTCGTTCACTCTTTGCTAATACAACACACAACAAAGTGTGCGTAAAAGGTGTTTAACTGTTGCTTGAAAACATCTGGCATTTCCTGTTTCCCTCACTCTGCTCTGAGTTCCCGCCTCCACCTCTTTGGTTCAGCGACAGCCATTATGTCTCTGCACACCCCAGCTGCAGAGTATAACAGAACAAGACTAAGAGTCTATAGCCATGCTAGCAGCTAACTTGCGCTAAATGCTAACATCAGCATGCTAACATACTAAAAAATGATAATGTTTAAGTTTAGCAGGTGCAATGTTTACCATGTTGTTAGTTTTTCTAGGGAGTGTTAGTATGCTAATATCTTCTGATTAGCTTAAATGCAAGTGAGGCTGGAGGGTATTAAAGGTTATGTTACCATGCTTAGCATCACACTGCTAACATGCCTAACAGGGCAGCTGCTCACACCCACCATAGTTGAAATTTTTGAGCATCGGTTCACTACAAAGGTCTGTCGCCCTTTTGGTGATGTCACCGAAGACCAGGCGAAGCCATCCCCACCTCCCACCATCATCGCGGATATCATCAAGATCACCAGTGAGCATTCACTGAAGACTTCTGAGAGGAAGAAACAACCCCATCGCCTTCATATTTAATGGTACGGTAATGGTGAAATATTGATTTGCTAATAAATACACGCTTTGAAAAAACTCAAGCTTCAAATGGCAAAAAATCTCAGTGTATTTGTGATTATTTATGCAGCTGGCGAACATATGTCTATTTTACCTTGGTTCATATTTGCTTGATGTCGAGATTCTTATGGTAGCACTGCAGATAGAACGGCAGCATTAAACACACTCTGGATCAATAAACCCCTGCATGTATGCATCTTTACAAAGCAGCTACAAGAGTCATCATAAAAGGCCACCTCCCTGAGAGGCAGGGTGTCTGCTTAATGGCGAGTATGAATGGTGGAGAGACCCTGGAGGAGATAATCCAAACTGGCAAATGCTCTCAGTCAGCACTTGAACGGTTTCTCCCAGTGTGGGGAATTTTAGCACCTGTCCGACATCCGAAGGCCACTGAAAGCCGGTATGTTGTACACAGAGGTCAAACATTTTTAGCCCGCTATGGCACCTGCAAACAACAGCAATCTGACATAACCATTGTGTTTTTCAAATGTCCCTGCCTACTTTACTAATGCTTAACTAGTTATTCCTGGTGACTGCTCAAATTTGTGTCCCTGATTAAAACCTTGTTATTAACGACAGTGGTGGCTGTTAAATGAACAGCAGTCTGCATCTGCATCAACACTGTCAAGAGACTGCATATACATCATATTGTTAGCATTTAGCTAGCATGATATAGGCAACTGACACTGAACTAATCCATCCTTGTTGCATGATACACAGATTGCATCCACAGTATTTACACATAAAAATCAGTCCACGGGCTGTTAAAAGCACCCAAGAAAGTTTGGGATGGTCTCACATTATTGCACCCTAGTCTAACTATTGGTTGAACTAAGAGATTAATGCAACTCTTCACATACTGCCTCTAAGATTATACTTGAAGAAAACTGAAGGAGAGAAACAATTGCATATTCAATATGCAATTATCAAGATTAGTTCATTTACTTTGTCTTTTAATGGCATGATTTGTCTGTGTTCAATATTACTGTTTCATCATTTAAACACAAAGCTCTTGCCATTAGGCCAGCCTACTATATTGGTTTTTATGTAAATAATAACTTACTCATGACTTTTCCCTCTGACTCCGCCCCACGGCAAGCATTCAATGAAGAGGGAGTTTGGAGCAGCCCAAAGATGGAGGCAGCATCAACCAGCAGTATATCACCAGGGGCGCAGGGTAGAGTCAATCTTGGACTTGAGTATTCCTTGTTTTTTCAAAGCAGACATTTGCCAATACTTGTCGAATCTAGCTGTGCTTTGAGCAGGGATGACTCCACATTCACCTGTGGGGTGCAGCATAATGAAATAATAACATTGTGAGTGCTGCATTGTTGACATATTTTATGTAAATAAGACAAAAAAAGTCCAACCTGTTCATCCAATAAACTGCAAAGCTTAATCTCCAGGTTTGTCTTGCAGGTTTGTCGTGCAGCCTGTGAGGAAAGTGAAGGTCCGGCATTGATGCTGCAGGTGCTTCCTGAATTAGGATGTCAAAGAGTTGAAAGGACACATCTTGTTGCCCTGGATGAGAACCTTACAGGAACTCTATAAGCTCTTGCTCACTTTACTCCTCTGCTTGGAAGTACCGCTGTGCTCCTTGGCCCATCCAGAACCAAAGTGTTCAGGTTACTGGCTACAACTGGTTTTAACCTCCTGAGCCTCCTTGATGTGACAGCGGAGGCCAGACACAAGAACACAGGGGTATGGGACATGCGAGCTCCTAAAAGTCACCTTTGTTCTGGTTCACCCCAGTCATATTTATGAGTTTAAGAAAACACTCAGCCAGTTAAAATGTGTAGCTTCAGCACTTCCTGTGTCTCAACCTGGTTCATCTGGAAGTCATGCAGGACCTTTCTGAGCTTGTTCACATTTTCGCTGTAACCCACCAGTTGTACTTTGATGCCGGCGGTTTTACCAGGACGCTGGATAAAGCTGACATCCACTCTGGGCTCTGCATAGTTTTCCTCATTCTGAGCTTTGATTCGCGATTTCTTTGACTTTGTCCAGTTCTGAGGCAAAGATGCAGATCCCTGCAGCAAGGGCCATTAGCCACATCAGGTCTTTCAGCAGTACTGCCTCAGCTTCATCAAGGGAGTCTGGAGGATAAACTGCAAAAGGAGCAGGTCTGAGCTCCACTCAAGGAAAACTGGATTTTCAGGGTCTGCTGAAGCTGAGCTTGGTACTTTTGTTGTGGCACCTCTGCATTAGGAAAGTGTTGTGCTGAGTTATCAGCTTAACTGTCTTTTTCTTTTGACAGTTTTGATCAGTTCAATGTCTTTAGCTCCTGACTGCACTCCGTGTCAGGACCTCTCCAAGATGATCGAGAGGTGTTACTCCTCTGAAGATTTTAACCCTGGGCAATGTGCACTCATTTCTTGACTGAACCTTTTCTTCTACCAGTTTGAACTGCCTCGGCTAATAGGTAATTCTTTTCGGGTTGGCATGCTCTTTTTCCAGGATTGCAATCCTCTTTACAGCCTGTTCTGGGATCTGTAGACCGGATCGACTGACAGTCAGGCGAGTTCTCCGGAAGGAAGGGAAATGTGAAACCTCTGCTGCAAAAACTCCTTTCCTGGTCTGTAAAACAACATTGAACACCCCAACATTTCTGAACCTCTAAAAGCCCATAGAGTAAATTGTGATCTGTAGCCTGCTTTTGACCCCAATGATTCTCCTTTACCTTTTTTGTTTCTGAAAACAGATTCTAAAGTTTTTGCCTCCAGCCTTCAATCATCCCACAATCACCACCACCGGAGTCTCGGCTTTTCTGAAAGTAGCTCTGATCTTGTGCTTTCTTCTGTCTGTCAGATCATCCGCCTCAGAAACAGCATGTTTGTAATCATCCATGTTTTCCTACAAGTCTGAATTTAGTGTTAAACCTTTAATCGGTCTGGTTCTTCTCACTATGCCTCAATGCCACCTTAGTCTTAGTATGATCTCTTTGCTGCTTTCTTTGATTTAGTTTCACCTCATTTACTGTAAATGCTAGGTCCATCTATCTTTATTATTCCAAGTTTCAAACACACCCTGGTTACATGAGCTAGAGTTAATTATGGTTTATAAATAGATTCGGTGCTTTTCCCTCAGTAGGTCATGTGAAAGTACCGTGATCAGTAAGTACTAATAGTGATTACAATAAAAAGGATAGTCACAACAGTTATGGTGGATGATAATACATTTACAGTTTTAAACGATAAAAACCCTTAAAATTTCAATTTTTCATCAAATTAGAAAGCCAATTTAGTTTGTGAGTTAGCACGCCCATCTCCTAGTGAAGTGAGTGAGTTGTATTATATTGTTGTACATTTTTTCATATATTTACAATACATACACTCAAAAGAAAACAACAGAAATAGTCCAGCTATGCACGCCCCCATTGTAAAAAGAAGCATGCCCTAACGATAAAAAGGATAAAAACCAATGGTGATGACGCTTTGTATAGCATGGTAATAAGAATAATTGACACTGAATACTTTATTATTAGGGTAGTTTATGTCTATATTTGATAGCAGATACTACAGATTAGGTGATTACAGGCACAAATGACAAATGATTTTATGCATAAAGCTCCCAACTGAACTCAAATTGGAGCGATGCAAGGAAAACCCTATTTCATAGTTTCTGGTCCCTATCCTGGTGTAAAGCTGACGTGACTCACACCAAACCACTAGATGTCCTGCTCAGACTAAAAACTCAGACTTACAGTCAATCTGGGTTTACACCAGAACCTTAATCACCCATCCAGTCTGCTTGTTTTCACATGTTCACAGTGAACTGTTTCCTTGTTATTCCCCTAGAGTTCAATCCAGAGGAATTAGGAGCAGACAAGAGACTTCATCTCTTCCACCTGGAACGGTTGCAGATGGTTCAAATAATCAAAATTTGCAAGTGCATTCAAATATAAACCAACCCTTCATGCTCTGAAGCTAAAGAGATCTACTACTCAACACACATTTTAGTGCTAAACAATACAATAGAGCATTCTGACAGTTAAAGGGAAGAAAAGAGAGACAGGACGAAATTATATTTTGGCAAAATCTATAGACTGCTATTTAATTTTGTCCAAAATCTCCTTGCATCTACTTATTTGTCTACCTTCATAAAACACAGTCAATAATTTACTGTAATGTGAGAAGAAAAAACAAAATTTTTGGGTGGTGTTTCATACTTGGTGTTCAGATGCTTAACAAAATATGTTAAGAGTAAATAGAAAACTTTCAGAGAGCATTTATTTACTTAAAAGAGTACAAAAGGACGCATTTGGACACAAAATATGTTTATGTTAAAGCTGTCCTAGTCATTTTTGTCCACCAGGGGGCATGATTGCGTCCAACACAAGCTAACAGACACACAGTACTGATATTTTATCATTTTATGAAGTCACATTTTAGCCAACATTGCCCACCTTTGAAGCCCAACAGACATGATCAAACCCAATAAAGAGATGTTTTCTGATAAATTTGCATTTTAAGTCCAATATCAACTTTACATTTCTTCCTTTGTACTAGAACAAATATATCAATCAAATAAAAAGATTCCTAATGCTGTAAATGTGTTTTTATTATTGCTCATTTTGGATATTGTTTATCAATAACTAAAACATATCATTAAATGTGTAAAAAACAGAAAAACCTCCTTGATCATAAACATCTAGGAAAAGTGCATTAGTGAAACATCCTCATTTATAAAGGAATTACAAATGCAGGTACGTGAGGCAGCTGAACAGAAAGATATCTTTGATTTACACCATAGACTAATCATGGTGATCTTTCAATTAAAACATTATGACTAAAGAGCAATATGTACCAATAAAAAGCTTTAGACCACTGATGGATGAAATTACATGCACTTTCCATTTGAGCATTTTTTTTTTTTACGCCATATCAGTTCTATTATCTAGTTTTTTTAAAGGCAGCTTGAAAGGCACCTCATAACGCCTCCCTGGTTTACTTGCTTAGTTTTGCCTCTATAGTTATTTAAAAACTTAAAACTCACCAAACAGAAATCTGCAGAATTCCAGGAAAAAATTAATATAACCTCTGAATCTCTAAAATCTCTTTTTAACCAAATTACACAAGTTCCGCTTATTCCATGTTATCACCTTTGATTAACTTTTGAACAGGTATATTCTTGAGATTTTGTTTTCTCACAAGGCAATAACCATATTCTGTGAGGTCACAGTGACTTTGACTCTATGACCACTGAAATTTTTACCATTTTTCCTTGAGCCAAAGTTTTATGCAGATGTTATAAACTTCCGATTTATTGCCTTTACAGAAAACAAGAGGTCATAATAACCTTGACCTTTACACCACCAAAATGTTTGACTGTTTAATCCAATGTAGGATCCGAGGACTATAAGATTCAGGAGGTCACAGTGACCACCACAATCTAATCTTTTGAGTTAAAGTTCACATTTGTGCAGAGTTGAAGGATTAGCCTGCATTCTCAGATATTATGCGACACAATGCAAAAACAGGTTTCAGGAGGGTCACAGTGACCTATGACCACCAACATCTAATCATCCTGTCCTTGTGTCTGTAACAGTTGACTTTAAGAAATACACCTTTAAGACGCACTGCGTTGCCTTGCTACAATCAACTTAACGGTAGTAGATGGCAACATGTTCTTCCCAACTTCTGGGTAACGTTTAGGTTACATGTTCTCCCTGTTTTACTCGTATGATAAAAAAAGTTGCCCTACAACCGGGCTTGGTAAGAATGAGTGTGTTATAAGTAGCATTGTAGAAACCCCATAAAAGCGAGACTCTGAGTTGTTGTCTTGCATCTCCTTTTTAATATCTGGGCCAATAATTTGGGAACCTAAACCCAACTCGTTCTACAATCACCCGAAGGTGATGTGAGGTAGTCTGGCATGTTTGGCTGCTTTAAACACAACATACATGTTGGGCTTTGTCTAATGCGTCCACCACACTGTCGCAGTGTCTTAGAATGCAGGCCCCTGAGAAGCGGCGCGACCTTCATGTCGCCAGGCCCTGAGAGTAGATGCCAGTCAGACCGGACCACAAACATCAACTGGGTGATCAGCAGCTGGTTTGGCGTAGGGTTGGGTGGGTTATAGGCTGGCATTTACAGCAAAGTAGGTTCCATGACCATACGACGTCGCTGAAAATAAGACATAGAGAATTAACAACAAGACCTCACACGTAAACAGTGTCTTCCTGCAGTATCATTCGGCCAATTCTATAGCGTTAAACCCCACGCTTGAACGAGAGATGGATGGTGGTTACTAACAACACTCTATACTCAACCTATATACTCTTATATACTCTATACAATATACAAAACCGAAGAAATTACTGGTTAACTAAAGTCAGCAGGCTAACAAACATTCTCCAACTCCTGCCAAAGTCCTTCTTTTTACGCCGATGCATCTGTTGTCAACTAGATGTCGGCGATGATCGAATTTCATCACAGGGCTCTTCTTCCTTCCTTTGGGAAAAACATTGCAACATGTTGATGTTAGTTCTTCTATTTGACTGGTTGTTTCTTTGCTTATGTTATCAATTATTTCAAGTCTGGTCAAAGACTATGTGATATATTTTTGGCCAGACTGCTCCAGATGTCACCGTATTATACCTATTTTGGGTCGATCCTGCACTGAGGAAGGCTAATGGAACTTGTTCTTTGGACTGGTCCAAAAAGATCTTCTTCTCCGAAATATTCTTCTTCTGCATTGTAGGCGCTGGCCGCAGATGGAGATTCTGCAAGCGTTGGATCTATCAAGGAGGTGATAAACTGGACTCTTCTACTCTGAGCTCAGTACACACATTAAGAACACTTGATAATAAACAATAATACCATATAGAGATTTAAAATGTGACACAACAGTAAAAGCAGCCCACCTTCAACACAGTCTGGGTGGTAGTTTGGTTGAAGGCCTGCTTCACTGTCTGGTACTCTTGAGAGTAATGGTGCAGTTCGACCACCTTGATATCTTCACCAGCAGCCATGTTATCCCAGTACAGAGGGAGGGTGAAGTCTGAAAAAAGTAGGAAGGCAAAATGAATAGAAAATGTCAGATATTTACAGTGAATGTAAGTGTTTCCTAATTATGGTTATGACTATTTAGATTACTTTTCCATTAAGAAGCAAAGTTCTGCAAAGACCTAAATATGTTAAATATGCAAGTTGAGTTGTGTCCTTACAATATCTCAGATGTTCCCAACATTTGATATATCAGTTTCATTTCAATATTTCATTTTTACATCAGTCTTGACTCATCAAAGGTCATTTAAATTTTCATAAACCTCAAATATAAATGCTGTTATTGGCCTAGTCGGGCTCTTTTTTAGCATAAAATGTCATCTTGAATCATCCCTCTCACCTGGCAGATTCTGGTCGTTTCAGCCTCGCTGCCTGTCTGGTTAATGGTCTTGTGGCCTAACCTTGTGTAGATCCACATTCCATGTGGTGCCCCTGTAATCTGCTATCCCTCCTGCTATATCATTATTCTCCAAGTTGTAATTTGCTCTTTTCGGAAGTCTTTCCCAGTTGCCGTTATGTCCCAGGATGCACCAAGCCACACGGATGTACAAATCCTCCTCCTCCTTGACTCTCATCTCTCTTCTCAGCCTGCCATGCAGGGATGCACTAATCTTCTGCATCACTTGGTTATCCATCTTTAACCCACTCACTGTTAAACTGCCATGGCCTGACTGGTGCATCTGTAGATACAGCCCCTGGGTGTCCACCAGCTGCTTCAGATCCTGCATGTCGCCCTTTGTGAGGCCTCTTCCAGCCCCTCTTTTTTGTAGGTTGCAGTGGAGCACTGAGCTTGATATAGATCCTTCAGCTTCGGGCCATGGCGCTAATCGCCCCTATAGACAGACCCAGGAACAGGAAGACAGACTGCCTACTTCTAGAAGGAGTTTGGACATTGCTCAGGTCTGTGATTATGGATGAAAAAGGCTGCTGTTGTTGCACTTGATGCACTTTGTGCACTGACACTGCAAGACAGGTTTAAGGTCAACAATCATTGAAAATTCCTATTGACATAGCAGATTTCTGACATACTTGTAAGCGACCACAAAAGAAGAAGGCTGTCTGTTACCTCTGTTCATTAGAGCGGTGAGAACATTTATTGCCTCTTCCTTAAATGCCAAGAAGATGTCCATATTTTGGATCAGACCAGGCGGATGTCAGTGAGCTTAGTTAAGAGACATGGACGACGTATATTCCCTGATCTCCTTGGAGGATGGCATGTACCACAACACCAGGGTCCATCCTGCCAACTCCTGCACAAAAGATTTGAGCTTTTTACTCTGAGAGCTAAAACTTAAACTGACTTAAAGTATAAAACTGAAATTAGGTGAGTGTGTATGTGGGGTTTATTTTTCAAACATTTACAAAGTAAATTACTGCACAGAGTGCGGAATGGCTACAGATTCTGATTCATATGCTTCATAATGCTCGATGACACACACCAGTTGTTGTATGAGATCAGCATTGCTCTTCCCCACACATGTAAAAATGTGGCTTTACAAGGGAACAGTCCAGGCATGGATACAGTACCCTCCTCGGTTCACTTACACGAACACACAACAAAGTGGTATGTAGCGTAAGCTCTAAACTGTTGCTTGAAAACATCTGGCATTTCCCTGTTTCACCTGCTCTGAGCCCGCCCACCTCTTGTCCAGCGACAGCTTAATATGTCTCTGCACACCCCAGCTGCAGAGTATAACAGAACAAGACTAAGAGTCTGAGAACTATGCTAGCAGCTAACTTTGGTGCTAATGTTATTGATCAGCATGCTAACATACTAAAAAAATGCTAATGCTTGATGTTTTGCTGGCAATCTTTGTTTCATACGTTGTTAGTTTAGAATGTTAGCATGCTAATATCTTCTGATTAGCGCAAAATGCAAGTGAGGCTGGGAGGGCATTAGTTATGCAAGTATTTGTTGGCAAACCAAGAACTGGACAAATTGAAATTTTGACAAAATAAGGGACACTATGAATGTCTGCACCTAGTTTCATTCTACTGCACCTCAACAAAATTATGAACCTGCTGACTGATGTTACCATGCTTAGCATCACACTGCTAACATGCCTAACAGGGCAGCTGCTCACACCCACCATAGTGGAAATTCTGAAGTCGTCATGTTCACTACAGCGCCTCGGGTCGTCTTTTGGTATGCCACCGAAGACCAGGTAGTTTAACCCCACCTCCCACCATCATCGCGACATCATCAAGATCACCAGTGAGACCACTAAGACTTCTGAGAGGAAGAAACAACCCAATGCTTTCATATTTAATGGTAATGGTAATGGTGAAATATTGATCGCTACAACACACGCTTGAAAAAACTCGTTTCAAATGGTACAAAATCCTCAGTGTATTTGTGATTATTTATGGTGCGAAGTGAACATATGTCTATTTTACCTTGGTTCATATTTAAGCTGAGTTGCTCGTAGACTTCATGGTAGCACTGTGGATAGAACGGCAAGGCTAAACACACCCTGATCAATAAACCCCTGCATGTATGCATCTTACAAAGTAGCTGCATAAGAGTCATCAAAGCTGCCACCTCCTGAGAGGCAGGGTGTCTGCTTAATGGCGACATGACGGTGGAGAGAGACCCTGGAGGAGTAGAGATAATCCAAACTGGCAATGCTCCCTAGTCAGCATTTCTGAACGGCTTTCTCCCAGTGGGAATTTTAAAGCAATTCCCGTCCGATAACTGGGAAGGCACCAGCTTAAGGTTTACGTTGTACAGAGGCTCTAAATATTTCTTTTAGCCCGCTAAGTGGCTAATTCCGCAAAACAACAAGCAATCTGACATAACCATTGTGTTTTCAAAGGTTGTCCCTTGCCTACTTTACTACTTCATCGTTTAACTAGTTGCTCCCTCAGTGACTGCTCTCAAATTTTGTGTCCCTGATTGTCCCTTGTTATTAATGACAGTGGTGGCTGTTAAATGAACAGCAGTCTGCATCTGCATCAACACTCTGCTTGCACTATGATATACATCATATTGTTAGCATTTAGCTAGCATGATATAGGCAATCTCATAACAACTAATCCATCCTTGTTGCATGATACAGATTGCATCCTCAGTATTTACACATAAAAATCAGTCCACGGGCTGTTAAAAGCACCCAAGAAAGTTTGGGATGGTCTCACATTACGTTACATTGCACTCAGTTCAACTATTGGTTGAACTATTGACTTAGTTCAACTATTGGTTGAACTAAGAGATTAATGCAATCCTTCACATACTACCTCTACAAAACAATTGTTGATTCGAGATTAGTTCATTTCTTACTTTACTTGTCAATAAATTGCCTGATTTGTGTTCAAGATTACTGTTTCATCATTTACACACAAAAGCAGTGCTTCAGTGCCTCTGCCATTAGGCCTACCATATTGGTTTTATGTAACTAATAACTTTACCTGCGCACTCTTTCCTCTGACTGCGTCCCACGGCAAGCATTCAATGAAGAGGAGTTTGGAGCAGCCCAAAGATGGAGGTGCATCAACCAGCAGTATATCACCAGGGGCGAGGGTAGAGTCAATCTTTGACTTGAGTACATTCCCTGTTTTTTTCAGCAGACATTTGCCAATACTTGTCGAATCTAGCTGTGTTTTGAGCATGGGGATGACCCACACATTCACCTGTGGGTGCATAATGTGAAATAATAACATTGTGAGTGCTGCATTGTTGACATACTTGTATGTACTTAGCAAATATGTAAATAAGAAAAAAAGTCCAACCCAGCCATTCAATAAACTGCAAAGCTTAATTCCAGGTTTGTCTTGCAGGTTTGTCGTGCAGCCTGTGAGAAAGTGAAGGTCCCAAGTATTGATGCTGCAGGTGCTTCCTGAATTAGATGTCTATTGGAAAGGACATCTTGTTGCTCCTGGATGAGAACCTACAGGAACTCTCTATAAGCTTCCTTGCCTTACTTTTACCCTCTGCTTGAAGTACTGCTGTGCTCCTGGCTCATCCAGAACCAAAGTGTTCAGGTTACTTTGGCTACAACTGGTTTCAAACCTCCTGAGCCTCCTTGATGTGACAGCGGAGGCCAGACACACAAGAACACAGGGGTAAGGGACATGCAGGCTCCTCTAAAGTCACCTTGTTCTGGTTCACCCCAGTCATATTTAAGATTTTAACAAAACACTCAGCCAGTTCAAAATGGGTAGCTTCAGCACTTCCTGGTGTCTCAACCTGCCCATCTGGAAGTCATGCAGGACCTTTCTGAGCTTGTTCACATTTTCGCTGTAACCCACCAGTTGTACTTTGATGCCGGCGGTTTTACCAGGACGCTGGATAAAGCTGACATCCACTCTGGGCTCTGCATAGTTTTCCTCATTCTGAGCTTTGATCATGCATTTTTGATCTTGTCCAGTTCTGAGGCAAAGATGCAGATCCCTGCAGCAGCACATTAGCCACACTCAGGTCTTTCAGCAGTACTGCCTCAGCTTCATCAAGGGAGTCTGAGGACAAACTGCAAAGGAGCAGGTCTGAGCCCACCTCAAGGAAAAACTGATTTTTTCTAGGGTCTGCTGAAACTGAGCTTGGTACTTTGTTGTGGCACCTCTAGCTAGGAAAGTAAGCAAAGCTGAGCACAGCTTAACTGTTCTTTCTTTTGGACAGTTTTGGATCAGTCTATCAAGTCTCTTAGGCTCCCGACTCGCACTCTCCGCAGTCAGGACCCTCCAAGATGATCGGTGTTACCGGAAGATTTTAACCCCTGGGCAATGTGCACTCATTTCTTGACTGGAACCTTTCTTTCACAGTTTAAACTGTGTTTCTACAACAGGTAATTCTTTTCGGGTTGGCGTGCTCTTTTCCAGGATTGCAATCCTCTCTTTTACAGCCTTGAGCTCTCCCACGACAACTGCATAACCGTTCACTGTGTACACGTGGACGTCATCGCTCACAAAGGAGCGGTCCTGCAGTAGATTCTGACTTTTTTCTTGGTTCCAATTTCATGATGCAGATATAGTCTCAGTGACACCAATGAAGGCCCGGTCCACTTGTTTCTCCCAGTTTTCAGTGGTGCTGGCAAATGCTCCTCTTGAGTCCCCCCTAACCACTGCCTCCTCATCATCTAGATTGAGCCCCACAGTAGCTTTATTGAAGAGAGCTGTTTCATTAACACCTTATTTGCTTTAGGGTTGTCTCAAAAATGCAGGAGGAAATATCTACTGTGAAAATCTTTCAAGGCCAAGGGCTTGCTTGTGAATGCTCAAAGAAAAACATGAATATAAGGCAGAGAAGTCTATACTCCAGTTGATAATCTGTCACATTTTACACAACGCGGTTATTAGTCAGGAAGCCAGATAATTACAGGTCTGTGTTATATTCACCTGTGATTGACTGTGGAGGGGCCAACGGGATCTGTGGTAGACCGATCGATTGACAGTCAGGCGAAGTTCTCCAGAAGGAAGGGAAATGTGAAACTTCCGCTTCAAAAACCTCCTTTCCTGGTCTGTAAAAACAACATTGAACACCCTTAACATTACTTGAACCTAAAAAGCCCAGAGTAAATTCAGATCTAGCTCAAGCTTTGACCCCAATGGGATTCCTTACCTTCTTGTTCCTTGAAACAGATTCTAAAGGTATTGCCTCCAGCCTTCTCAATCATCCCACAATCACCGCCACCAGAGTTCCCTGCTTCTTCTCTGGAAAGTAGCTCCTGATCTTGTGCTTCTGTTCACATCAGATCATCCGCCTCAAAGAACAGCATGTGTTTGTAATCATCCATGTTTTCCTACAAGTCTGAACTTAGTGTTAAACCTTTAATTGGTCTGGTTCTTCTCACTATGCCTCAATGCCACCTCCTCAGCCTTTTAGTCTGACCTGGTTTACTGCTTTGATTTATTTCACTTTCATTTCCCAAAATGTGTATTCCATCTACTTCCTCTATTATTCTAGTTTCAAACACGCCTATTACATGAGTTGTTAATTATGGTTTATAATTGAAAACTGGTGTTTTGAAATGACAAATGATTTGGCATAAAGCTCCCCAGCTGAACTCAATTGGAGCGTATGCTGTTCATCGCAGCAAGGAAAAACCCTGACTTCATTAGTTTCTGTCCCTCTCCTGGTGTAAAGCTGACGTGACCACACCAAACCACTAGATGTCCTGCTCAGACTAAAAACTCTGCACTTACAGTCAATCTGCCAACACCAGGAACCTTAATCACCTCATCCAGTCTGCTTGTTTTCACATGTTCACAGTGAACTGAGCCTTTGTTATTCCCCCTAGAGTTCAATCCAGAGTGAATTAGGGAGCAGACAAGTGAGACTTACCCTCCACATGAATGAAGCGTATGGTTCAAATAATCAAAATTTGCAAGTGCATCCCTTCCAAACAAACCACTAAGAGTATGTACCTCACACTCATTCAAATATAAAACCAACCCTTCATGCTCTGAAGCTAAAGACATCATTTTGTAATACATACTAAGGAAGAACGGTGTGGGAAGACCTGGTAAGGATAAACAGCTGCAGGTGTTGACAATGACAACTGCATCCATGGGAACCTGGACTGTCTCTCTGGTTACGCAGTGGAAGATGATCCTGCACAACATCAGGTGGATGTTCTACCTCCACAGTTCCCATGAACAAACTACCGCTGTGTGAAGTTTGCCACTTGTCCACCCACATTGCCTGACTCGTCTCAGGTTCCCTCTCAAATCTTTCCAAAGTGTGCCAAGAAGCCCTGTCTGGGAGGCGGTGGTGCATGCTCCCACCTGTGTAATATAAATAGTCATAGACAAGTGGGAAACTAAACCGTTTACATACGGTTGTTTCTAACAGTTTGTCTGGCTGCCGGTGTTTAAACAAGACAAACCAGACCGACAAAGCGCCGGAATTTAGTGCTTCCTGTAGTTCCCACTCTTCCGAAACAGGTTTTCCTTAGATATTTGCTGTGTCAGATCTGAGTGAAAGTAAACTGGAATCGTTTGACGTTTGGCGCTGACATTGAGAAACAACTCCGATCGCCTGATGCCTCATTTCTCCATCAAGATCTTCAGGATTGCGCCAGTGATATTTCCGTTTCACCCTGACTCACCCAGGGAGTGTGTATTATTATGCAAGTAATGAGCCATCAGGCATGCCTGTTGGTAGAGATAACAGAAGGACATGTTTAAACATAAACATGTTTAAAAAAAAGAGCTACTGTTTACAGAATAATTAATGAAAGTGAGGAGTGGTTAAGGACCAGGAGTTTGGTGCCAACTTTGTAAAACAAAAGATACAGAAAACAGAAGAAAGGATGGCTTTAGGTGTTTTTGAAAAATCTATATTTTTCTGCTCCAAACATCACAAATGAAACAAAAACAGAATAAAAATCTGTAGAAAAGGTGTGAACAGACCAGATCTGAGCACTGGAATGAACTAACTTCTGTAAATCCAAATGACGGTTAGCTATTGCACAAACAGCTTCCACAGCTTGTGTTGAAAGGGATTTAATATCTATAGAGATTAATATGATATCATAAACTATGACAGTGTAACCCAAGATTATGCACAGAAATACAATGACAGACATATTTCAGACTGTTTTAAATGCATAAAAATGCTTGTTGTAATGTGAAACCGGGGCAAAGTTTATTTTCATTCCAGACAGATTTATTTAAATTTAATGTGACGACTGCTGCATGCACACACACAACAGCAACAGAGAAGCATATAAACCATGCACTATGAGAATATATTTTGGCACAGATACCAATCGATACTCAAATCAGGACTTTGTATTTAGTAGAATTGATGATTTAGGCAGTGATAGTGAATCTTATTTGAGGTTTAAGAGATGGAAAAAGTAAATAAACCAGAGAAAAATCAATTTATTGATTAACTTTTTTTAAGAATTTCCCATTTTACCAAAGGACGATATCCTCCTATACACGTGACCAAAGCTCTGTTGAGGAATCTCTGTGAACAACTGAGTGAGCTCCATCAGCTGAGGAAAACCATTAAAAGTGGTTGAAAGTTCCAGAAAAAATAGAAAGTGGGCCATTGAAACAGTTTCCAAGAATGAAAACGAGTGAACTTGTAACAATTAACTCTAAACTATTGCTAGATATGGAGCTCGTGGCTTATCGCCTGTATGATGAAATTAAAGACACGTGTCTCATCCAAACAGTAAGAAAGTTGTTTCTTTATTTATTTTAAAGTGAAAGATAAATAAGCAGCCAAGTCCACGACATGGCTTCGAGGCTATGTTGTGCAACAAAATAACACCAAAAAGACGTCAATTACAGCTAAACTACCTTTAAACTGATCCCAGATGTCAGCATTTTAAGCTCCAAGGGAGAAGAAAAGATCTTCAAACACACACATATCTTAGACCATGGGAGGAGGAGGCAGGAGAAGTGGCCAGACACTGATAATCAAAGGCTTTAATATGTGACAGTGAGTGCCACACGCTGTTTCGGTAGAGCAGAAACATCTTAAGCCAAAAGTAATTTGCACACCTCCCTGCAAACCAGCTGCTGACATTCAGCAGAGTTCAACAGAGTGCATCACAAACAAAACACTTAGGTATACACACTCTGTAAATCGTTAGTAAGTGTGCAGAGTCGTGTGACCTGCAGCTGCTGTCGGTCAAAGGCTAAGCTGAGCGCACAAACCCCCCCAGACAAAGCCGGCGTATGCCAGAAGCTACTTCTTCAGTCAGTCCCAGATGTGGCTTGCTATCCTGCCCATCAGGTAAATAGTGGTTACTTTAAACACAACAGGTAAACTTCACTTTCACTTTCAATAGTTTATGTTTCAAATTAAATGTGAATGTGTTCGGCTTCTAACTGCACTTCATGCCTCACATTAACGATGCTGAGTGGGAGGTCACAGGCATCGTCTCTTTAGTACGGTGACATGTTTGTGCAGCTGGACCAAGTATCAGCGCAAATAACAGAAAAAATCGGATTACAACAAAAACAAACAAAGACACTTTGGCTTCAGTCCAGCGCAGATTTATGTGCATTTATGTGCACTTTATTATATTCTGTTATATGTGCCCATAGATAATAGTTGGTTGCTGCTATATTAATGTTCAAAATATTAGAAATCTGTTAGAATAAAGCTGATAAATGCAAAACATATACACAAAAGACCAGAGGATGCTTTCTCAGGTAAACAGCTCTGAAATACAAGGGACTTGTGTGCAAACTGACTCATTGCAGTGAGCAGATATTTAAAATTGCTTCACTAAACATGAGCACCATCAGGAAACAAGATAGTGACCGCAAAGAGCAAAGTTCGGTAAAAGTATTCCTCAAATCACAGGAAATATTTAAAAGGAAGTGAAAAGAGTCCATTACTGTGAGTTCCAAGGAAAAGCTAAAGCTCGAGGATCAGCGTGGGAAAATGTATTGTGGGGGTTTTTTTCAACCACTTCTTAGGAAATCCATGTGCACCTCATTGAGAGTCTATAAAAGGGAGCTGCAGAAAACTTGTACCTCACAGTCTCGCATTCTCTCAGTCTGAGGAGAGCAACATCTCTGCAAAGAGGCTGACCACATCCAGAGAATTACATGAATGCTGCATTTCAGTGCATCATTCTGGTGACCTGCACCACCGCTTGCTTGACAACAAGTAAGTCTGTTAATTAATTCGATTGTCTTATGATTTATTTTTGTGTTGTTGTTGTTGTTGTTGCGCGGCGTCTGGATGTCTGTGGTTTTAAACGAGCTACACTCTCTTTTGTTTAGCCTGACATATCAGGAACATAGGAGAGTGAAAGTGCAGTTATTTCATAGTTAACTGAGATAATTCATCTTTTTATTTTCAGGAATTAAGTCCTGCCTGTGTATAAAGACAATCAGTGTGTGATCCCACTAAATCGCTGATATGTCAAGGCTTATGGATCCCCGCCATACTGCAGGAAGCAAGAAGTCATGTAAGTGTATGCAGGAATAGATGAACAAATGGACATCACAGAAAATATTTTTTCAGTTTTAATTCATTTAGTATTTGCATTAAAGCCTTTTCTTCGTCCTACAGCATCACACTGAATGATCAGAGGTTATTGTGTCTGGACCCAACACAACAATTAACACAACCAGTAAAGGTAAGTCCAACGAGAAAGCTTTCTCACGTGATGCACTTAAATCTGCTATTGTGCAACACTGTATGAAACTCGTAGTATTTTTACGCAAATGAGAAAAACCTGGAAGAGAACGCGCTCTGTTTCATCAGGATGTCATCACTTTCAGGGTGCAATGGGGATAGATGATGGGTTATGTAATTCAAGTAGTCGCAGGATCACTTTGACTAGAGGCAACAGAGACAAAAGGAATAGCAAGTTTTAAGCTATGCTAGACCACCACATTGCTGAATCCAACACAGAATTGATACTATTATGTTGTAAAATATCTTGTTGCTTGTTGACATAGCTTCACTAAAGACCTAAAAATATTTGAAACACAGTTTTAGGGGGTTGATATTTAAAAGGGTTGAGCATGATATGTTGTGTTCACAGAGACAATGCTGCTAAGGTGAACACCATCCTCAAAACAGCCACAGCATCAGCCACGGCATCAACCACAGCATCAACCACGGCATCAACCACGGCATCAACCACAGCATCAACCACAGCATCAGCCACTGTGGCACCAACGTCTTCATAACATATTTAACATCAATGCTTAAAATGGGACATCAATTTGAAACAGGAAAGTTCAGCACACCCTCCCGAAGTGAGGGCGTGATTGGTGCACTCTCTGCCTGTTACAACACATTAAAACACAAACAGGCAGTGCAGAGGCTGACACGAAAGTGCGGAATTGTTTCAATTTCACCTGTTTTGAGATAGAAACAGCTAGATGTAAAAGAAAGTGTGAAATGGTAACTGCAGGTGCCAAATGCTGGCACATTTAAAAAGCAGTTTGGCGAGGTCAAGGAAGTGCCCTTAACTAGAGTATTCATCTGGCATAACATGGGATCTAAGAGCTTTTAGTTTGGTAAGATGTAAAGCTCATGTTATTCACGCATGCTGATGACACTGGTGTGTTTAATAGCAGCGCCAGTTCTTTAAATTCGAAATGAGGCTTAATTTTTTTTATCAGAGTGTATTGTATGTGTCCACACTGCTGTGGTCTGCATTATTCAACACGCTGATAACAACTGTCATTTTGGCAACTTTGTAAAAGCGTTGTTTAACGATGAGCTGGTGAATTATATCAGAAAAACAGTATAGCATATCAAAGTTTGGGTAGTTTAAAAACACATTGTGAGCTGTGTTCTTTATGGCTGATATGTGAAAACGTGAAATTTGAAAGATTTCTCTTTATTTTTCCAAACAATCTGTATTTATGTCAATCTGTATTTTTATACTTCATGGCGTCGTGTTTGGTTTTCTTAAGGTTGCATAAAGGTCAGTATTGTCGCTTTGCCTTGTGAACCTGTTGATGAAGAGCTAAGACTGAAATAAATCTGCCGATGAAAAAGTGTTTGATACAGCAAAGTGTATGTGATTTTAAACCACAAAAATGTTTTCTACAGTTCAAATCAGCCTGTGAAGCTGTTCGTGGTGACTTCAGTCGCCAGACAAGTAGAGAATTACAATTGACTTCATAGCAAGTGTTAGCAGGCTGTACTGAGCATATGCTATTTACATCGCTAACAGACATCTGCTCCACAGTGACAACAGGGGTAAGATGTTTACCTATAAGTTGGTTTAATGTGTTACGGGCTAACAGTTGCTAAAAGGTGGAGGCTGATGGGAATGAAATTAGTTTGGTAGGAATGTCGCCATCAACTTAAACACGATTTGGACAAATTAAGATTTAGACAAGATAAATATAATTCATCCTGAGGTTCATCCTTTTCAAAAGCTCTGGAGACCTCGTTCAAATCTCTAGTTGGTGCTAGAATGAACATAATCATTGGGATGTATCCTCTGAGGAACACAAATGTTCGGCAATCCAGCCAATAACGGTAAGATGTTTCATTCAGAACTTGGTTCCACTGATAACTGGTGGTGCTAGAGAGACCAAAATTCACTGAGATATATCCTCTGAGGAACATGAATGTAGGTTCACCCCATAGCCTTCTAGAGTTCTCACAACCTCAGTTTCAAAATGTTGTGCTGCTGCTGGTGCTAGAGGAGACACAACTCACAGGGATGCATTCTCTGAGGAACACGAATCAATAACTTTTGAGATATTTCATTCAAAACCTCGTTAACGAAGCGAAATTGATTGGGATGTATCCTCAGAGTAACATGGATCAACAGCTTTTGAGATGCATCATCCAATATCTCAGAACCAAGATGACAATTCTATTCTCTGAGAAATATGATATATCATTATCAATATCATTCACTACAACCAATGGGATCAGCCAGCACTGCCTTCATTGAGCTGCACAGGCTAAAATAAAAGTAGATTTTATCACCGTGAAACTTTTCTTTCTTTCTTCTTTGTTTTCAGAAGAAGCAGAGGTAAATTGCCAAATCCATTATCATCAACAACCTCTGTTGCAATAAGAATTGCAAACAGGTCCCTGCGACCTCTTAATCCCCTCATCCTTGCTTTACTTTGGCCTTGATCAACTGATCCAAAAACATCTGTGCAGAGCTACAAAAGCAGATTTCATGTTCTGTATTATATTTTTTGGTTAACAACCGTGTCTTCCACAGTTTCATGGTATTTTCATTTGTGAGTCCAAACTTGCATTGCCCTGTTTGGGATCTGAAAAATCCCATTAAAATCCTTTCAGAGGTTGTTTTTCCAGAATATGACCATTTTGCAAAGTCATACAGCAGTACATCACCTCATTGCTTACAGTCATGTGGCCCTGAGGTGCAGCATGATGACCCACGTTTGTCCCACGTTTTTGACCAGACCATCTGAAAGAGACACATGCCTTCAATCATAAGGGTGTAATATTTCTCAAGCAATTCCTGGAAGTGCTTTGTCATCAAAACGAGGACTTCAGCTTTTATATATGTCGTAGAGGATTGCTCTGGGACCAAAACGCCACAGTAGCATGAGAGATAATCATTATTTTACATTATTTAGTGTCAATTAATCAAAATAACCTCAAAAACAAGAAATGAAACAGCGTAGATGGTGGTTAATGTTGCCTAAGGGCTTTTTTCTTTCTTTTTGAGATCCCATTAGAAACCTTTAAAATGTAGACAAACAGTAGATCAGCTTTGTTTTTTATGCAGTTTGTACACAGGTTTTGTTTTTCTTAATGAGGATTAACTTTTTTTTTCTTAGAAATCCTCTGGTTTGTGGTAATTCCCTTCATCTTGTCCTTCTTTCTAGAGTTTGGAAATTACCAAAATCTCAATGAACACCAAGACAAGGTGATAAACAATGTGAGCCTTACAGCAAATACGAGATGATAGTGCAAACATTGTATATAAAAATGCGTATTTTAACAAAATGATAGCTGACAATACAAAGAAAAACATGAAATATGCACCGAAACTACAAAAAAATTAATAATAATTTTTGGGACACCAAACTTTACAAAGTCAAAACAACCTAAACATCACATTCACATTTGGTATATTGTGGATAACGTGTTAGCTAGTTGACTATTAACATGCCCAATAGACACAGAGCAACATTAACACTGATTTAGGGCCATGTTTCCTGCAAGATGATAAATATGAGTAAAACTGCACCACTTTTAGCTCTGTCTTTGGTCTCTACCAGCTTTCGAGAAAGGTATCTGCATGTTTAGCAGCTAAATGCTCCGCTATGTTTAGCAGGTAGTCGCAAATCTTGTAGTTGTTTGGTTGCACAGAGAGATGTCAGAGATTCTTTACTGAAAACAGCCAAAAGAAGACTAGAGCGAATCAGAAGAGTAAACGTTGTAGGTTGGAATACCGAAACAGTGAGCTGAAAGGGGCTAAAATGTTGCGTAAATTGACTTTTTATGCTATTGCCTGCATAAAAATGTTGATTATTGTTGTTTTCATGGCCTTCTTCCTCCGCAAATCAGTAAATACTTGCTTAGAACAGCCAAACTGAACAGATCTACACCACAAACAATAAACAAACAGAAAAAAACAACTATTTCACATAGTAACTGGATTGTACTGTATGTACAGGGTCAAAACAAGCCCCCGGAATAAAAAACACTACGTCACAACATCATATGCACAGATATGCAACTGTTTGTTTACAGAGCTGTGTCTGATGATCACTTTATCTTTTTCCTCTTTTGGATTGAGAGGGGGGAATACAAATTTGGACAACCTTGTAGAGCTGCGGTAAGCAGAAGAGACACGAAGCTGTTCGCTGAGCGTCCAGACACACGAACACACACGCCGTCTGTGTGACTCATTTCTGTGGCCGCAGACTGCGAGCGTGCCATGGCTTTACCTCAGTGTGGCCTCTGGTCTGGCCCTGAACCCAGCCGTCCCATGACTACCTTCTGCTGCACATGTGAACACACCAAAGTGAAACCAACACACACACACACTCATATACGATGGTTTTTTAAAAATTTCCCACATTGCAAAGAGCACATGATCACCGTATGTTTAAATACAGGGCTGCAGAGCGTACATATGCAGTCATATCAACAGCTGCTTGATATCCATCCGAGTTCCTAAAGAAGATGAAGCTCTGCATCGTGCTCGTGTTCGGGACCCTGTTTGTCCTCGTTAACGGTAAGAACTCAACAGCTCGGCGGGATGGTTTCTGAGGGCTCACCAGAACATTATGTAGACATGCAGCCGTGAACTAGGCTGTTCTCAGTGGGAGGACGAACCGTGGCTGTTTGGTGCAAGTAAGATAAACTGTTGACATTTGAAAGCAGGGACACGTCCTTTCAACCTTGAACCTTGAACCTTGAACCTTCGGTCGATCGGTTGCGGGGGGACCACATTTAAGATTTCCGCAAACTCGCCTCTTCTCCATCACAGGTCCGCTTTTACCGCCGCTGGTGTTGTTGCATCACGTCTTAAGAGTCTTTGTTGCATTAAGGTCACGTGCAACAGAAGGACACGGATCTTTTAGGTGATAAAAACTACTCCTCCACAGCAAATGTACTTTAAATATTAAAGTACAAGTATATGTTTTGCGGAGCGGCCTTGTTTAGGGATAGATTTAATGTCAACTGTTTCATTGTTTTATACCTAAAAATGCATAAAATCTAATGTGTTATAATGTGTTTTATATGTAGAAATGTTAATCTGCAAAGCAAGCAGCAGCTACAGCTACAAGATAAATGTAAAATCTAAATATTTCCTGCTGAATCGTTGTGAAATAGAAGTGTAAAGAAAGGTGAAAATGAGTTAAAAAGACATTACACAGTGAAATGAAAAGATAAGATTTAAATGCTAAATGCTCACTTTTTTTTACTGTAACTCTGCCGGACATGGCCACTGAAGCATGACATGACTTTCGAAGTTGTAGGGAACAGGAAGTATGACTGGTAGTAAAAGAAAAATGAAGAAGTGCCTAAGAACAAACACCAAAGGAGGGCTGAAACACGAACTTACAAAGTGATTTTGTAAGCATTTGTATGGTGGTTTTGAAATGTCAGGGCTAACATCATCGTCATGAGGCAAAGTCGAGTTCTAAGTAAATTAAAATCAGGACGGGGAGGTTGCATTGCAAGGAATGAGCTCATGCTTTCACGAGAACACTGAGAAACCTTGACCGGCCAAAGCAAAGAAGGCCCTCACCAAGTGTTGCTCACGGTGTTTGTAATGACTCGTGGAATGTGCAGCATCAAGAGTGCATAAACTCGGCATTAGTCCATCAAAATGTTTATAGCTGCTGAGTGATAATGTCCAAAAAACATGGGAGGCATGTTTGCCTGAGCAGATTCATCTTCCTCTTTGTGCTACATTGCAAAACTAAAAACTAATTGAAAACATCTGCCTGTTCAGACTCAGCAGCAGCAAAATGTGATGGAGTCCAGGTTTATCTCGCAAAGAGATTTAGAAACTGCAGAGAGAGGAGGCTTTTCTAAGTTTGTTGAACTGGCGTCTGCTGGTGACAGGTATGCCGCCGATCAGCCGGGACTACAACACGCACTGCCGCTGCCTGCAGGTGGAGTCGAGGATCATCCCTCCAGACAACCTGAGGAGCATCAAGCTGATCCCCAAAGGGCCGCACTGTGCCGAAACAGAAGTCATGTAAGTTCAATCACAGTTGACGCTCAAGGGCAAACTACCACATGATATATCATAAACATATACTAAATGAATCTGGGAGGGCTGGTTTGTTAAAAAATGGCCGTCAGCCACTTGAAATAGCTTATTTCGTCCCAAACTAAAGGACATTCAGATTGCAGGGATGCAAAGGAGAAGAGTTGTGCAGTTTCACACAAACTGATCTTGGATTTCATGATAATTTATATAATAATATTTTATGTAAATGTTATCTCCTTCCATGATGATGCAAATATTGTTTAAAGTTCCAAAAAAGACTCAAATGTATGTAGAAAGGCACATTGGATACTGCACGTTCATGAATTGTTCTTGGAAATATTTTTGGTTTCTAGTAACTAGATGTTAGACAACTGCAAAGGATGCTACACACCATATAACCACAACTTCCCCACGGCGGTTTCAGACGTAGACCTGTCTCTACACTGTAAACTACCAAATACAGGCAGGAATCACAAGACATACACTTAACTTCACTTTCGGCTGGGGAAAAAGGAGAAGACAGAGTCGGCGCCAGTGCTGATTTTGCAATTTTGTGCGAAGCTGCAAAAATAAAACTGCATCTCCACATGTCCTGCATCATCCTGAGAGAGCTGTTGAGCTGCTGTAGAATTAGTCACGCATGTAATCCACGTCTTGTGGCACCAAGATTGCAAACGCGAGCATATTTGAGCTGATGGGCATGCAGGAGTCCTGAAACTGCTGTTTTAAGCACTTGGAGGGATTTAAAGCTTCCTCAAACCCATTCCTTTGTTATCAGTTATGTTATTGCTTAGAAATGGGTTCAGCACTGCTGTCTGAAACAGCTGTCTGCTGTGTGGAGGAACATTTGTCAGGGTCAACTGTATCGCCGGGGCCAGTGGAGATAAGTCTTTGGTTTTATTACTGGGAATGTGTGAGCTTTCACTGCAGATTATTAGTTTACAGTTACACATAAAACAGACATGGAAAGATTAGATTTTAGCTGTTTATCAAGTCAAAATCCTTAATCAATAAAGACAGAAACTCTGTGCACCCAAATTATATTCTGTCAAGGTGACGGAGGCAATAATATATTAAATGACATCAACTTAAATACAGAAAATAGCAAAATAATCTTTAAGTTACTGGCTGCAACAAACCTCTGGAGTGCAACATCTGGCACTTTGTTTAAAGTATTTGCCAAAAAAGGTTGATTGTTTATCAAAAGATTGTTTATCAAAAGATTGTTTATCAAAAGTTATCTCGGCCTCTTTCACTTTACATCCCATGCTTCCACTAGCTGCAGTTACAGAAACAACAAAGTGCCTCAGTGTTAGGATGACACACACACACACACACCATCCCACACCATCAATGAGCCACTGCAGTGACATTTAAACCAGGTAAACAAGATAAAACTGAAACTGCTGTTGGAGCAGAAGGAGAATCCCCAAGATGAACGGCGGCGAAGTGAATCAGAAACCTCGAAGTGGTCATGGACTCAGGACTCAACTGAAATGTCACCTACCATCACCCCAAAAATAGACTATCAACTAAAAATCACGTCTGTGCATGCTTCTCTAAGAGGTCGCTCCAGATTAACTGAGGGCTGCTCCAACTGCTGCAAAATGTTCATTTATAGCTTTGAATTGCTGCAGCTGAAGTGGCCTTGCCTTTGTGACAGGATCCTAACGTGAAGGAAAGAGACGAAGGAGGTTTGGTTGTGTTTATAAGATCCCGTCCCAGCCTCTAACTGTGTTGGATCTTTCTGCGCAGAGCTGGCCTGACGAGCGGGGAGAAGGTGTGCCTGAACCCTCAGTCGTCCTGGGTGAAGAAGCTGATCCACTTTGTCCTCGGGAGACAGCTGCACCAGCAGGGAGGAGCGCTTCCCAAGAACCAGGCGTAATTTAGTGAAATCAAAACTGTCTTTGCTGCGACTACGAGCCATGAAATGCCATGAACAGAAATGACACAATGTTTATCCCGGTTTGTGCAACTTAAATAACTCGCTCTGCGTGTTTTCTCTGTTCCGCTTCGCGTTTTCATTTCCAAATTCAATTTCTGTGTTTGACGCAAATTAACACCCACACCGGATTTATATTGTATGGTGTAAGGGTCAGAAAGTGCAATGCATGAATGGAGAGTGTGCAATGAGTTTGGTGTGCATGAAGTATTTAACTGTGCATGTAAGAAGTCAAGAACGTTTGATTGTGTGACCTCTTGAAAGCTGGATGAAATAACTAATATTCCAATATGTAGCATATCATTTCTGTGTAATACTCACTTTGGTAAAGCTTCTGCAAGAAATGATGCATTCCTCATATCCAAATAAAAATGTTTAAAAAGTAAAATGTGTCATTTTTTGCATTCAATAATGTCTTTGACTATATATCTACACGTACACTGTTGTATCCTGCAGGTGGTTTGTTGTCCTCATTTGTTTAGCACAGGAAAACAAACAAGCTTGGATATAAAATACATAAAACATCCATTTACACCTGGAGTTGCACTTATTACATGTGCACAACATTTGTGCATTAAAATAAATTCAAATTTCAGTCCATCTTATTGTGGAGGATGCATTTCAGTCAGAACCTGCGCTGATATGGCTGGAAATACAGAACACTAACTACAAAACAGTTCACAGTTTGTAACCTGGACCACCTTCAGTCGACCGCTCCCCTTTAGCTTCAGGGGTTTGTGCATTTTCCAGCGGGTGGAGCTTCTCCAACCCTTGCAAGGATCAGTTGCACAGCAGGATAAGTCTCCACACGGCTGTAAAACGATCACTTTCAGTAAGCAGCTGGACCGCTGTGAAAGTCCTTCCAGGGAAAACTAAAATTATTATTAAAATAAAAGAGACGGGGCACTGCAGCACCCCTGACGGGCTCGGTGAAAACTAATAAAATGCATTCATGCCAGAGTAAGCAGAGCAGCTCCTCCGTATTGAACACCACCACGGCTGAGGGAAGGTGACTGATTAATGATCTTCACATGAGCTTAAAGATGCACATCAATAGAACGGGAAAAGGGGATTTCACAGGAGATCTGACAGAGACATGAAATATGGAAATGTGTGCACATCTGCGTCTCAGAGTCTGGACGCGCATTGAGGGGTTTGTTCCAGCAGCTGCAGGAGTCCACATAGACTCTCTTATGTAGATGATGACAGAGCTGCTGTTTGCCTCTTACTTCTATTTTATGCGTCAGGTTTGTGCCAAACAGGGGGCGGCAGAAACACACGAGCACGCTGGAGGAGGCTGAAATCAAGTTTTATCCCTCCGCAGTGTAAACGTAGTCATGTGACCAGTGGGTCAGGAGATATTCCGCCCTAGAGAGTGTGCGAGCGCCTCATACAAACAAAAAGAAGTAAACAAAATGCTTCCCTTCACGTTCTTCTGCTTCTTCATTAATCCTGCAAACCCTCATTTGAGAGACTCATTTTGCAGCATCCGACACCAACACTAACAAAGTGTTGAGTGTTTTTGCGTCAAATCCGTGGGCGTGTGCCCTGTTTACACTCACACAGATCCACAGCTGGAAGCAGAATGCAGGAGTGTGGGAAAAACATTGCCTCTGAAAGAATTCAGATGAGTAACAGAGTGCCTGATTTCACACCTTCTCACGACAGCGTGTGTACAACCTGACAGTGACGATAACCTCCTGCCCAGACAGGCCCAACGTCACCATTCACAGGCTGTTGACGTACCACACCGTCACACACCTGCACACGCTTTAAAGCCCTTTGTGTCTGTGGAAACCTGATATCCGGACCAGCTTTCACCATCCTATCACTTCGATGCCCGGTGGTTCACCTCATGCATGTTGGTAACATTAGCATCACGTGTTCGTGTGAAAAGGTAACATGCAAATCCCGAGCCGGTGTGCAGGGACTTTAAACTTCTGTGCAGCGGCGATCGCTGTAAAAACATACTTTCACAATCCCTAATTAAGTTCTGTGCAGTCTGCCTTCAAAAGCAATACATACAGAGAAATGGGGCCAAGGATCCTCCCTTCCAGATATTTGTGCACTATTGTTCTGTGGAAGCATCTGTCACTGATGCATAAGTTGGAGAGACACAACACAACTCTCACTGTGACTATCTCTGGGTTCGTGGTCGGCTGCAGAACAATTCTCTTTAAAGGTTATTTACATTTTTGCAGAGAAATATGTGCAACTGCTCAAAGTAAAGTGCTGGGAACCCTGATCTCACTGGATGTTTTAGGGAACGTCCAGAACAACAGGGAGCTATCTGATGAAAGTCAGCACTGCTCAGTGTTTCTCGTCTGCCTGGGTCTTTGATAACCGCTGAGCTGTTCGTCCTAGAGAACCATGATTCATGAGCTGTGTGGGTGTTTGATTTGGCATTTGATTTGGATCTTTCATGCGATACACACTGATACACACCCTGCAGGGGGCCACACAGGTCGAGTCTCATCTCCGTTCCAGCAGATCCTCGTAAAGCGAGTGAAGAAACCTGCGCGCGATCGAGCCAAACCACTCGCCTCCGACACGGTTTGATTAAAATCGAGACATCAGAACCCGTTCGTGCTGCAGCCTGAGGTCGCACGGGGCCAGAGAAGCCTCTGTTACACCGAAGGAACACAGGAACATGCATAAAACAAGACAGCAGACGATATCATAAAACATCACATTTGGTCAAGACACTGAGCTGAATTATAATTAGCATTGGTTAAGACAAGTGTTCCTCTGCACAGTTCGATATTGTGACGTCAGATCTGCATGAATCCTCTTTAGCAGCAGCCTGCAGGTCACGCAGATCAGCGTGTCTCAGCAGTGACTTGTGTCTGATACAGTCTTTGGACCAGTTTTTATGGGTTTTAATCAAATCCAGGGATTAAAAATTGAATAAAAAAGCAATTACGTGGTCAAAAACTGAAGAACTGTGCCACAACTGTTTGAAAATAACAGCTGTGCACCAATAAAGAGCCGTCAGAAAGGACTCGAGCAGATGCATTAAAGCAAATAACATTGAAATCACACTGGATACCTCCCCTCTAATTGATGGGAAGTTAAAACATTCCCTTTTCCCACAAAAATCTGGCTGATGCTCCAGCACAGACCGACCCTGTGCTGACTCCATCCTTTCACCCTCCCTCGGTTATTTTAATCAAAATATCAGGCTCAATTGCCCGAGCGAACAAACCAGAAATCTGACAAATTGACGCTGTTTGGTCGCTGTTTTACCGAACGATGGGGAGAGACTTCTGGAAAACTTCTGACGCACACTGCCTCCTTTTGAATGGTTTAATTAACAAATAGTTTTCGGGGGAAAAGTAAAAAGGTTTGCTCCGGCTTACAGCAATGAAAAGGCATGAAAATAAAAGAGAAAATAGCAGGAAAGCTTCCTGAAGTCGTCAATCAGCCACTGAAAGATGAACATTTTGCATTGAAACTGGTTCCATTTGGCGTCTCGCTGCAGAACCCCGAGCGGACAACTCCAGAAACACGTCGGTGTGAAGCAGGATGCAGCCACACACGTATCGGCCAATGGGGGTTGAGTATATGGTCATGTGGCTTCGGGCCGTGCGTGGCGGAGAGGCAAACAGAGGCTGTATTCCACCAAATACAACCAGCGAACCCAGCATGCATGTTACACTACGTACACTATGTGGATTTATTCTGCAGTATTTAGAGGCTTCACGTCGGACTCGTGTCACCAGAACAAACACGTGAAAGCTTCATAAATAACTCTGCAAACACTTAAATGCATGAAATGCTTTGGCTCAACCGGTCACTCAGCACACTCAGTTAGGTAAAAAGAAAATTCAATTTTAATACCAGCTGTTTTGCAGAACCTGAAGGTTCTGTGTTGCTGCTGCTGCTGATAACGATGCCCCATTCATTTCAATGGGAGCTGCTCACCTTGTGCAAACAAGTGTGCATCAAGGAGCTACTAGATTATTGCTGTAGGTGAATACACCTGGGAAATCTACAGCAAAGCGGTGGTAAAGTCATTTTTTGTGAGGAAACTCGCAGAGAACGTTTCCAAAGTTTATTTCCAGGGGCGGCATGAGTGAGATCTTCGACGTCGCTCATTCCTGTGACCGTGGTGTGGTTTCTACGGTGTGTTTTTATGATTTGATCTTGTTGCTTCCGAAGCCTCTTCTGCAGCTTGCCCTGCCATCGCTGAACGCTCCGTTTGACTCTCTGCCAGTTTGAGACCAAATTTCATTGTGTGACGATCACACCGATGAAGGCTGCGAGTGGGAACATGTTCACGGTGTCGGTGGAGTTCGCACCTCTCCAGACTTTCCTCACGCGCTTTGAGAGTCCTGCTGCAAGATAGTTTGTAAGTATGTGTGTGGGAATCTGGTGAAATGCCAAATAAAGCAGCAGAGTTCAACACAAACACTGTGGGAATTGAAACAAATGAGCTGGGCAGTGCTCAGAGGTCATTAACCTCCACCTGGGGGCACATTGGAAACAAAATAAGTCATTTCTCACTGCAGAGAGTTGATGCTTCTGTGGTTCTGCTGATGAAATCCCTGTAAACTGTTCCCAGTCTCGCCGTTTGCTGTAACTGAACTCAACAAAAATGCCCCCTGACGCGACAAAGAAACTTCTCCAGCACCAAAATATATTCTTCCCATTTTGGCGTCCACAGAGAGATACTACACATCAGTTTAGTGTTTCTCAAGAATCAGGCGCTTATCACCTTGAGCCAGCTCCAGTTGAGTAATCAACATGGAGGCAGAACCTTAAAAGGTTGTTTCAACACACAGAAGAGAAGGACCTCATCTGGCTCCACGCATTAGGTCTGGGAAGGAGAGATGGGAAGTGCTGGGAAAGCATGTGATGCAACAACATAACCCTTCCCCTGTGGGAACCATGCCTGCAGGGCCTCCGTCCAGCTGCCGGTGCTGCAGAACGTCGACAGGATGTCAAACACTGCGGGCGGACAGAGACTCTGTTAGTGACAAACAGAGAACGGTGTCAGTTGTCCTGGCAACGAAAGCGATTGGCTCACCTTGATTGACGGCCAGGATCTTGGAGTGGAAGTTCTTGCAGTTGGTTTTCTTCACCATGTACTCGTCTATGGGCAGCCGCGCCGTGCGGACGCTCAGATCTCTGGCCCTCGAGAAGCTCAGCTTCTGCAGGGGAGAGGCTCAGACGTTACATCAATCACACCTCAGCTGGTTCAGGCTGATCAGTCACTCTGCACCAGCTGAGGGAGTCGCTGCCGGGTGCCTTAACGTGCAGTACCTTCTGGATGCTTTCATCCACGAGGCCACCGAGGACGTACACCTTGTCAGCATCCACTGTTTCTAAAGCTGCAACAAAAGGAGATTAAACAACAAACAAACAAACAACAACAAACCTCATTTTCTACACAAACATCCCCTTTGTGTTTAAATGTGTTTTGGTTTAAAACGAATGTATTTATTAAGGTGCTCAGCTGCTTTTAGCGGCAGCAGTTGTAAAAGCCAGCGGTTTCACTGAGTGGTCAGGTGGTGCACCTGCGCCCTCTGCAGGCCAAAACACACACTTCATGCAGCTACTTCTCATTACAGATGAGTGAATTACAGCCCTTCTAAAGACTCCATCTCCTGTGCACAAAGGTGTTTCATTCATAAAGGCCAAATCGAACCTTCTTCGGCGTCCGGCGTGAGGTAGACGACGGTCTCCAGGGGGAAAAGGTCGAGGCAGCTTTCTTCTGTGACGTCCATCTGAAAAGAGGCAGATAATCTGAGTGTGGTGCTGCACGTTCAGCCTACTCCTGGTCCAGATTACAGAGGCAGCGATGGATGTTTGTGGTGCAAATGCTCTGGAAAGCTCATAAAACATCTGAGAAACAGGAGCCTGCAGCTGCCGTGCGCTCGGTTTAAGGCTGGAGTAACACTGAACATGCTTCTGCTGGTTAACTTCACACGGAGCAACATAGCTGCTGGAGAGAGTTCCAGCTTTAACCTTCATTTCTGTGAACTCGGGCTGAAACTACACTCACCGTGTAGCTGAGGAAGCCGTCGTTCATTCGAATGCACTCTCTGTAGAGGCGGCTGTCCTCTCTCAGGTCCGTCAGGAGAAGGTGAAACGGCTGCTTCGCCTTCTTGTTCGACCCGTACAGCCGCCTCAGCTGGCCCGCCAGGCGACTTATCTCCTGAGCCACACACACACACAGTTGAAGGGAGCTGTGTGAATGAATACACAGACGGACGTCTTTGTTTCTGAGGGCCGCTCCTCAGGCACCAACCTTGTCAGACATGCTGTCCGTCATGCTCATGTCGACGCACAGTTTGAGGCCTGTGGACTGAGCCTCAGCTAAACGCTCTCTGGTGATCGCCTTCATGACCCGCTTGGTGAGCTGAGGGTCGCCTGCGCCGCCATCTGCACGACAGAAACACAAACAAAGACGTGTCTTATGCTTATTCCGCGTTCAGTCTCACCTTAGCATTTCAATCTCTTCGCTTGACGTTTACCCGACTCCTGCCCACGGTTGAGCTTCCTCCTCTGCTTCTCCTCCTTCCTCTTGCTCCTCTTCGCCGCCAGCTGACGCTCCCAGTTGCGCTGCTTCCTCAACACGTTCTTCTGTTCATTAACACATGAACAAAACACCATTAACAGAACAGAACAGCTCGGGAGTGATTGTCAAACTTGTTCTTAGTGCTTTGATAAGCCCAATGTGTTTATGAAATCATGGGGAACCGTGTATTTCATCACTGGATGTAACCTAAAAACACAATAATCACACAAAGATCAAGCTGTGTTTAACAAACAGACAGTGAAAGTCATGATTAGTTCAGCTGCACATGCTAATTCTAAGTTAAGTAGTCCTCATCCCAAACGAAGGCCAGGTGAGCAAACTTACAGAACAGGCTGCGTCCTCCCTCCCTGGCCTGTCGTCCACCACATCAGTGTCCACGTCTATCTGAAGCAGATCCACCAACTCCGAGACTCCGTTCAGCTGCGGTTCATGAGCCATTTCAGTCAGCTGCTCTGTCCGCTGACTTCAGGTGATCACATAAAAAACATCGAAACAATATGTTTATTCGTAGTTCTCTGTGGCAAACTATAAATTATTTGTGGTCGTCGAGTGTTCGGCGAGAAATACCGGCTGTGATCAAATCAAGAGAGATCCTACTCGTGTGAATGGGAGCATTTAAAAGCCACAATATTGTATTTGCGTTGCCATCGCAACACTAGCTATTTCCACACAGCCCGCGGTGTTTCTAAATAGCGCATTAATCACAGCACGTGAGTGATATAAAGGAAAACAGGGAGGGAACGTGCCTAACGTGAAGGAGCCTTCGCTTCCAGGATGCGAGCGTGTGAGCGGCGCATGTGAATGACGTCAGAGTAAACACAGCGGCGCGCAGGGTTTGAAGAAAAACAACTGACAAGCGTCTATGGACAAAGCTGGTCCCGTTCAACCGAGCGTAAAGCGGCTTGTTTGCTGTTTGTGTTGTTTGTTTGCTGTTTGAAGAATCAGGAAAACATACTTACATACATGTTCGCCAATACACCAGAGGAGGGCAGTGTCATACCGATATAACTGCACGACTATAAACAAGTGTAATTGTTAAATAATAGTTATGAAGTGATGTAAATGAAATATGAAATCAAATATTGTTATTATTTTATTTGAATGATCTCTTAACTCTTTTCTAAGGGTTTAAAGATGCAGATTTCTGGATATTTTTGTATTTTATTTATGTCTTGACTGACGGCACAGCTAGAAACAAGCTCTTATGATTACTACCACTTTGCATAGATGTATCAGAAAAGTGCATCATTTTCATCGGTTTCGAATCCCGAGACCAAATAATCAATAATCAGATCAAAAACTTCACACAACAGAGTAAGAAACAATTTATTACACCGTCTCTTCCTGTCTTAATTAAGCATGCGCAATTGGGCGCCATTTAAGTAAAGGACAAATCATCACAGTGACCCTGCAGGTGGTGAGTTAAGTCCCGTTGTTTGTTAGTTTGCATGAATTGTGTCAATCTAGATAAAAATGAACTGTAATTACAATGTGCAGACAATGAAATAACGTCTGGGCTGAGACTTTAAACAGTTGCTAAGCAGTCGCTAGTTCACTTAAACGTAACATTGGCTAATTAGCACAACGTTAGCTAGCTAACATTAGCTTGTCCTGATGTTAGCCCGGAAGTTGTTTTACCAAGGCATTTTATGTTTGTAATATTTCTGTAACGTGTGGTGGCTCAAACTTAGCACGGACACAAATGGGAATTTTAAATTGATTTTGGCTCCACGGCTGCTTCAAGGTCGCGGTGGGCTGACACTTAGCGCTGACACGTAGCTCTGTTACCGTAATGACGTCAACGTCACGCGGACCAGACGACGTCGTAGTTCCATGGAAACCAAGCGTACAGTGAATTGTAGCTGTATTGTGGTTTTAGATGTCTGAAATGAAGTTATATAAAGGTCTACACTGTAGGCACTGCTAGTGAAATGCTTCTAAAATCTATATTGAGCGTCCAGTGTGAGACTCTGGTACAGGTAGCTCTCCTCACAGCTGTAACAGCTGTTACATTTGCCCTTAAATATAATATTTAATAATAGAATATCAACAACAATATCAACGTCCAGTTACAGCTGAATGAAAAGTTCTCATCAAGGTAAATCCACAATGAACAATTTAGCATTTAATCACTATGAGGCCAAACGCGACTTTTAATACAAGCTTCTATTTGTCTAATTCAGTTGCTGCACGAATTATTGTTTTTCAATGAAAGAAGAACGCTGGAGTAAGATGAATCGATATTGTATTGCGCTTGTGTTATATTTTAGTGTTACTAAAGCAAATGGTAAGAGCATTGAATATATTGTTTGTCTCTTTTCTTGGACTTGAACAATCTTTGTCGTGAAAACGTTTTGAAAATGTTCGTCAAGCCGCGGTCCGCTGTCTCACCGCGATATTTGGTCAACCGAAGGAACTCTCGTGTAATCTCGTTTGCCGTCGGAACCTAAAAAATGGTGCACACCGTGGCTGCTAGCAAACAGCTGTTCTGAATATTACATCTTTAATTTACTCGCCTTTTACTCAGTGACATCATTTCTGTCTCGACCCATTCAACACTTTGTGTCACCTTCACTAAATCTATCTACATGTCATCGTGATTGATTCAAATCCGGGCGCTGAAAACATTTGTTATATCGCTGTTGTTGTTAGCATTTTAGGCTAACAC
This sequence comes from Datnioides undecimradiatus, assembly GCA_008933995.1. Taxonomy (NCBI): domain Eukaryota; kingdom Metazoa; phylum Chordata; class Actinopteri; order Lobotiformes; family Datnioididae; genus Datnioides; species Datnioides undecimradiatus. The sequence goes on along the minus strand of WARS01000063.1, from coordinate 388,184 downwards.
GTTGCCATGCTGCATCGCAGCAGCCAATGAGAGACTCGGAGGGGCGATGTGCCACCGGACAGCATTGTGGGTATTCTAAATTGATATAATTTCTAGATTATTTTGTCATTGATCGAGGCTTTTTTCGTAGAAACAGCTGTCACCTATAGACTGGGCTTTATGTTGTCAACAAAATGGTATTAAAATGTATTTCCGGAAGTCATTATTGTCATATTTGTGCATTTTAAATATTATTATATCGTGCCAACAAATGCAGACGTATGTCCATATTGTGTCATTTCTTTGTAGTATTGTATTAGTTAGGAACTTGTATGTTCTGTGTGACAATTTCCTCAATATAAACATCTGGTTACAGTGTCTGGATGTAAGCACCATGACAGTGAAGCCCTGGTTCGCCATACTAGTAGTAGGGCTCGAGCAGTTAAACAGCAAGACTATACTTTCAGGGATCATTTCTATAGTTTCTGACTTGAGAAATGTGTTTCTAAAGTGTTTGGTCTCGCTAACCACGATGAAGAGTTGGTGATACTCCTTCCTGAGCGCGAAGCGGGCAGAGAGACTTGATTCAGTTCTTATGCTCTCTGCTTTTGATGACCGTTCAGTGTCTTCTCTGGAGACAATGAGGGAAGGGGTATGAACAGAGTGGTAGCTCACTGATGTAAAAAACAAATAACAAGGAGCATTCATGAGAGAAAGTAAATAGCCGTGAGCGTGCGATGGTTTGAATGACGTTGAAACAGTCTAATAACGGCGGCCGATAAAGATCAAAGTTATGGAGGCTAAGTGTTGACACTAGATTAATTATGTGTACATATATGATACAGCGATGGGAGAATGCTGCTCGGCTTGCTTTTCTCCGTCTAGCAACAATGTTAGTATTGTTTTAGTAGCTGCAATTGTTGCTAATTACGTCGCTAGTTATCATTTTACATCTCAAACTATATTAAGTTCTATACGGTGTGGTGCATTGTATAGAATAAACATCCAAAGAAGCGAAATGAACTGCAACTGAGTCAGCCGGGTAGTTATAATGTGTCTTGCGTGTTAATAAATCAGTGATAGCCCATAAAGGAGCTGCCTTTAAGGAGTGTTCTGCATGGACTGACTTCTACTTTTGATGCAGTTGCTGATTGCACTTGACGTATATTGAATGCGCGACTGTTAATTGAGTATTTTAATAGTCTGCTATTGGTCCATTTATCTAAATATGGGCTCTGAGTAAGCATACTAATAATTCTGTATCTTATTGCAATATTGAAAAGTGGAAATAAAAAAAACAAACCAATGATATAATATTTCACATAACAGTATAATCTCTGTCTAACAGTTCGAGATGATTTTAGCTTGCATAATAACATTTTAGACATTTAAAACTGATGGAAATGACATAATTACAGCGGTATGGCACGAAAACAAGCCGCAGCGTAAATCAAAGTTTATTGCTGCGTTCACTGAACTAAACGCTTCGAGTGTTTCTGTCATTACAGCCAACACGAGTGCGTGGTTTGTTGTTGGGGTCATTGCCAAGGATGGAGCATTATTCCCCCCCAGCCTTGAACACCACGCCGTGTTTTTTGTGAAAGTACAAATGTGGGTTTGTCTGCGCAGCTTTGTGTCGGGAGCCTCGAGTAGGCGGGTTCTTACTCCACCTGCCAAGAAGACCGCTGGGACAAATTCCGCTGTGGTGGCCTGGAGAAACGCTCAGAACCTTTAAGAAAAGCCACCAATGGGTTTCTTCACCCTTTGAATAGAGCTGGTGTTGAACCGTTCAGCGCTCCGTGTCAGTGATTGACGTGAGAAACTGGAGGAGGATTCGTTCTGGTCTCGGAGACGCAGTCCAGGCTGCGTGGTGGCGTTCATGCGGTCAGAAACTCCGCACGGGCCGGGGGAAAGGGATTCATTTTGATTTTTATCGGTGGCTGAAGATACATAGTTTTCTTTAAAAAAGCCCCTTTTTTGGCTCTCGTGGCGATTAAAGGCTTTCAAATTGCATCTTCTCAAACTGGAAGTTAACGCAGCGTTGTTGGCCGCACTCCTGGTGAAAACATGCCATGCAAATGATGTTTAACATTTCTATAGATGGAGCTTCATTCTCTAAAAACTTGGAGGACTTCGACTCCATTCGCAGCGTTCTCCTCTACAGGTCAGTTAAAATCTGCACTGTGCATGCGTATCGCAGTAATCTGAATCTGTTTTTCTCAAAACCGTATGATTGTGCGCTTTTGTTTGTGCGGAGGAGGTTTTTTCTGAATGCCGGAGAGGATTTAAAAACCTCGTGCAAGTCTGCAGGGAGGTGGAGAGAGGAGGGCGTGGGGGCGGCAGCAAAATACAACTGTGAATATGTGAATTTCTGCAAACTTAGACAAGCGAACGTCATTGCATCCTCCCTCCCAACATTATTCTGTATTTCTGTTAAGTTATAGTGGCATTCAGGAGCGACATGAGCGCGTCTCTCAAACATTAAACCCCTCGTGACGTGTATATTTTGATTTATAGATGTTTTTATAATGTTGACTTTTAATAACATGCCCTAAACAACCTTGTTTATTCCTATAAAGTTACATTAAGTGAGATTTTCCTGTAGATATAATATGAGCAGGTCTGTCTGTGTCGTTGCTGCATTATTTAACGGGGATGAGAGCCTCGTGCTACTTGGCCCGTGCCACAGAGCGAACAACGCTCGGCTCGGAAAGCTTCTGCGTTGTCAGGGGCAACCTCGCCGTCCGCCAATCAGAGCGGGCGCCTCCGCGTCACGTGGCCGCTTACAGCGTTTACAACATGGCGATAGAGTGCCGCGGTCGGGTTTTTCTGAAAAGTTAACGCTTTTTACCGGGAGATAAAACGTCGAATAAGAAGATGTCCTTGGCGGGCAGCGGACGGTTTACCGAAAACGCAGCCCGTGGCGCTCAAACGGAAGAAGATGGCGCCAAACACAACCGTGACAGCGACTCTGAATCCGCCTCGAGTTACTACAGCTCCGACTACTCTGAGTAAGATCTGCTGCTGAGACAAACAAACAAACAAACAACCCTTTTGATATCGCAGTTAACAATGTGACCTGGTTAAGTCTGTATGAGGTGGCCCCGGCTGAACAAGCTAACAGTGGAGTTATCAGTGTGAGGAGGAGACGCTGTAACTTGACCCTCAGACAGTTGACACGGTGGCGCATGGCTGCTCTCATACATCCAGAGCGGATGTGAAACAGTGAACGTCCTTTAATGTTCGGGTGTGCTCACAGTTAACCAGTCGCATTTCAAACCAGGCCTGTAGATAAACAGCTGCCACCAGTGAACGTGATTTTGATGTAAACCATTGAAGTCAGCTGCTGCCGGAGGACTTGTTTGAAGGTTTGGGGTTGCACCCTGCTGGGAAAGCCACGCTGCAGAGAGTCAGCAAACAAACCGTGAGGTCTGATTGTTGAAATGTTGCACCACAGACATGTAGGAAAGATCAGGACGAGCCTCCAAAGCTGACGAGAGGACGGGGGGGGGGGTTTTTAGGGAGGCCATCAAAAGGCCAACAGCAACACTGGAGATATCACAGGAATGTCTGGAAGGTGCCAGGTGGCCACTGTCCTAGCAGTGGAAATCGAACATCCAGACCTGTCTGAAGTATGACAGAAGATGCATTCAGTTACCACGGATCATGTGGGAAACTGCGCTTTTCTGCCTTAGTTTTAAAAGATGTGTAGAGTTATGAAACTAGATAATCAAGAAAAACAGGAGGGAGGTGAAATGTGCATGAAATGTGAAGGAACCTTTGGTCCAAGGTCTAGATGTGCAAAGTTAATAGAGATGTATATCATAAGGGTGTGTAGACTTTTTATATCAGCTGTGCACATGTGATCTAAAATTAGCTGTTTTGTGGATATAAGTCCTGGCGGCGGCCAAAGAGGGAGTGTCCCTCCATCCGCAGCATCCCTCTCTCCTCCCTTGTGCTTTTCATAGCCTCGGGGAGTGTTTTCAGTTTGGGAGGTAACCCTTCATAAATAATTGCATGCTTCTCGCCATCTTTCACGTAAATTTATGGATATCGCCTCGCAGCTGCCCACCACAGGCTCTTCAAAGCAGGTTTAAAAGGACAGAAACCAGAAGAAATAACCGTACAGTCTATGTTCCCGTCCGTTCGGCCTGACGTGTGATTGTGTTTTGTACATAAAGTAGCTTTTAAAGTAGCTTCTCAGCTAGTTCGTTGTTCTGTACGCATGTGCAAAGTGCATTTACAACGGAAACGGACATTTATTGTGTGTTTCAGCCTGAAAAACATCAGAATACATGAAAATGTGCCTCTTAGCGTCCGGCACAGAGCAGAATAAGACAACACACGAGCTCCGTCGCAGCATCATGATGACCCAAATCTCAGTTGATATCTAGTTGTGTGTCATCGTGTCGATTAATGTCAGACGCGTACCCTCTTCTGAGTTTCATATCGCTTGGACATCAGGTGTCTTTCAGTGCTCTGTGTGTTTCCTCTCAGTGACCTGGAACCAGAATGGCTGGATGACATCCAGAAGAACGGCGAGCTCTTCTACCTGGAGCTGAGCGAGGGCGAGGAGGAGGCCGCGTTGGCCCAAGCCGCCGCCAACCAAGGTGTGTCCACTAATCACGTTCGCTTCAGCGAAAAGGAGGCGGAGATCATCACTGAGCAAAACAAGAAGCAGCGATGCAGCTCACGGGCCAAAGGTGAGCCCACTCTGAAGAGACTAGCCAGGATCCTGAGGAGGAAACGCCGGCCATCTCAGCGCCGGGGAGGAGGGAAAGATGGCGGCAAAGACAGCTCGACCACGTCATCACCCCCAGCGTCCATCCTGAAGAACCAGCCGGGTCAGCGGCAGGGGGTGACGGTTCAGCAGCAGCAGCTGAAGGAAGTGTGCGTCTACCTCAACCCCAAACGTCTGGGAGGTTCATCGACACCTCTGTCTGACGGCGGAGGCCTGCTGGAAGCGCTGCTGGGGGTGGTGCACCGCCCCTCCTGGAGCAGAGTTCACGGAGACCCTGCAGTGGTCAGACGGGAAGAGAGACTGACTGTTCACGGATTAATACCCAACAGCCCGGCCATCAAGTGCGGCCAGATCCTGATCGGTAAGACCAGCAGTCATCCAGTCTTCCAAAGCACAAAACGTTATAATTTCATTTTACAAGTCAGGTTTTATTTATTTAAACACCATTGCAGTGTTTTCTATACATTTATGAAAAGGCCACTAATACTAGATACAACAGTGTGGACGAGTTGCTGAAGAGGCCCGGCCCCTCACGAAGGAGCAGGAGCAAAAGCTTCTCTCTCCTCTACTGTTCAGGAGATGTCAAGAGCTGCTAGCAGGTTCCTGTCTGGGTGAAGACGTCAGTAGCAGAGCGAAGCGTCTGAGAAGCTTCAGAGAAGCATTTCATTTGTTTGGAAACGCTGTTTAACGATCGACCTCTTGCATCAGACGCTCTCCGTCCTCAGAAGGAGCCAGGCGACCCATCAGGACGGGGCAGACTGAGCTATGCAGCGGCTATGATCTCAGTCGCAGTCGCCTGCAGCGTCACGCAGCAGCAGTGACTCATTCGTTTCCACACCACACAGATGTTCTGCCAAAGTCTGTGATTATTACAACACAGTCGCAGTAACACACAGGTTTGTTCCTGAAAACGTGCCCGCAGCCTAAATAAGCAGCGTAACGTAACAGAAGACGGGAGCTACGCATCTCAAGTTACCTGATGGCTTTGTTTTTATGCTGAAAGCTGCAGGAGCGACTTCTCCTTTACTTCATTCCTGCATCATGTTGCCCAGTGCCCATGGAAACCATAGTAACGACTACAAAGCAAATACAAATCATGATCATAGTTTCAGTTTTCAGCGTTGTAAAACCACAAAGTTCTTGTTAAAACTCTGCGGAGGACCTTTAATAGCTGCTTCTCGTGGCCAACTCTATATTCAGGCGCGGCGAAGGCTTCAGCGCTGCTCCCGGGCCCCTCTGACGCTCCGCTATCTGGGCTAATGATCGGACGGCCTTTTACTAGCAGACGGAGGAACGCCGGCTGTGCTTCACCGCAGAATGACCGTCCACATGAGTTACTGTTTAGAGAGGCTTTTATGCAGCACGGCTACATGCTCAAACAATTAGAGCGGTTAAATACCTGGAATAGCTCTGTTACTGAGGCGGCGGCGAGCCTCTCCGCACACGAGCAGGTGAAACTCTTTACTCGCCCCAGTTCGCAGGGTCAGACCCAAGTAGCCCAGTTATTCTAAGTGGTTTTCTCAATGACCACATGAGCCAAGTCAATATTTGATAAACGGGTCAACGCTGTGCAGGAAATAAGGCGCGGTGCTGGGTCTGGTCAGGATCAGCCAGGTTTTGATGGATTTACTGTTGTTTTGCAATCGAGCGCGGCTGAACTGCACAAAACATGAAAGAACCTTTGTTTTTATGTTTTTATGCCTCGATTGTTGGCGTCACTCTTGATCTTTTATTGTGGACAGCTCACAAGAGCAGTGAGACAATCATATTTCTCGGATCCCTCTCTTGTTTTGTGGTTTTAAGACTCTTTCTCAGTCCTAAAGTGTTTTGGCAAACTTGACTTTTATGTGAAATTGCACATTTTTATTTGTAAAACTCTTTTTTTTTTTTTTTTTTTTAACGTTTCTTTCCTGCGTGCTCCGCTCAGGTGACGCGCTTGTAGCGGTGGACGACGTGGACGTGACCTCGGAAAACATCGAGCGGGTTCTGTCCTGCATCCCGGGCCCGACGCAGGTCAGTGTGTGTGCTCGGCAGCGACGTGTGCGCTCACGGCTCTGCGGTTTCCTCCGTGGCGAACCGTTTGTCATGATCTCTGCTGCCATACATTAAAACGTCCTTTTCCATATAGGATTAGGCTTCCACGTCTGCACGGTGGCATTTAGGGTCTTGTCTCAAACACAAACTTAGACAGTAAACACAGGCGTTGAATTACTCTGAAGTGCACTGGTTCTCCTCGGCTGCTGAACTGCGAGTAGAAAGCAGGAGGCAGCGCCGCTTCAACGTTAGAAAACCCTCAATTACGCAGAAACGATGCTTTGATCGGTCGCTAAAAAATCTGTCGTCTGTGCCTCGGTCGTGCATTTTCACCAGAAGGCGGACCATCAAAAAGCAGGAATTTGCAAATGACAGACTGATGGCAGCGCGACGGGCAGACGGGGCCGCGGCGCGACTCTTTTTTCGGTGCCACAGGAAGCTGTTGTGGGATCGAAAGCTCAGCTGATTAGAAGATGTAGTCGGAAACTAAATTACATCGTAGGGAAAGAGCCGGAGGGGGGAGGGCTTTTGGAAAAACACGAGGCTCCCCAGGCACCGCGATGACTCTCTGAAAACTGGAAATAGAGTTGCATCGCTGACAGGATGATTGTTTCTGTGTGCGAGAGCGCTCGTGTGTGTGCTGCAGCACGGCCTCGCTGTGTGCCAGCCCCCCTAGATGGAATGTCGACGGTGCTTATTACGTTTGGAACAAGTATTAGCATTAAAGTCGGCCCGCCGTGCCCTCCGCTCACCCCTCAGTTACTCTTTCATGTGCGTGCGCCTCCATCTCTGAGTTTGTGCTAAATGACTGACATCAGCAGACTGGAATCCTACTGAGAGCGCTCTCCAGTCTAACCACATCCTTATTATTTATGATGAGAGAAAGTGCTGCAGTTAGCCCACTCGGACTCTTTCATTTCTGTCAAACTCGGGGTTTGAAAGTTTTCTGCCGTTGGCCCTCACCTCAGCCTGAGCCAAGCTACTCCTGTCAGCCCCTCGGGGATCCCAAAGACGGTGCAGCAGCCCTAAATCCACCTCTGCCTCTCACTTTCAGGGCTCAGTGATCCGGCCAGAGCTCCCAAATCAAAGGTAGCTCACACAGTGTTCCTCCGTCACTCGGATCTTCCCTAATAATACCCCTGAAGCTGGCTCAGATGGCCGGCGGCCCAGATGCAGGCGCCTGCTGCAGAGGCGGGTGGCCTGTGGTCAGTACCGGCAGAGCTGTGGGAGCGATCGCTGGATTAGAAAAATACAGTCTGAACATTTTTGAGAAATACGATCTCTTTTTTTTTCTTTCTTTAAAAATATTTGGTTGGCACTAACGGATCTTTTTCACTACGACCCACGCGTTATCTGAGCGCGCGAAACAGACTTCAGAGGTCAGCTGCAGACGAGCACCTCCCTCGCCTCCCCTGTGTATCTGAAACAACGCGAGCGTTCAATAAATCTCATATTTCACATTTTCTGTCACGCTCAAACGCCGAAATGCAGCCGGGGCGTGTCCGGTTGAGTGGTTACAGCTTATAAGTGGATCTGCAGGGTCCCTGGCGGTTTGAGGTCAGGTCCCGGCAGAGCCTCCCGTGTTCAGCCGCCTCGCTGCGTCCTCACTGAACGCCTCAGTCGGGGAAAGCTGTGCCGTGTTCCTCCTCACAGCCTCGCTCCTGCAGAACCTCACACACCTGTAAGCTCATATACCTTGAGGATCCGGCCGCTCTCTGGTTCTGATTTTCCCGAGTTACCATCAGTTGAGCTCCACAGTCGGCCTCCCCTGCGCTGACAGGTTCCGGCCCGGAGCCGACGCGCTGTGTGAACGTGTCTGTAATGTGCACCTCCTGCGACCTCCTGCAACCTCCTGCGACTCTGGGGACGTGAACTGCAGCCCTCCTCGTCAGACAGCATTTCCATCTTTATTTGCAGCTTTGTAAAACTACACTTTGGGCATTTATGATGCAGCTTATCCAGATTTATGAGGTCCTAACCCACACACAGACTCTGCTAGAGATAATCCCACATAGCAAACAAGACCCAAACGCACCTCTGATGGATCGCTTTAGCAGACACGCCGCAGAGTTGCCGTTTCTCGTCTTTCCCTGCGTCGTGACTGTGCGTGTTTCCATGTGCGTGCTTGACGGGTTTTCCATGCAGCTCCGTTTCTGTTTCCACTGACTTTCTATGAATGGCGCTGCAGAACAGAGCGCTGCGGTGTGGAAAGTTTCAACAAAAAAAAAAATAAAAAATGCACGAACGAGAGAAGATAGGCCATGTGTTGTGTTGCCACTGTTTCTTTGGGTTGCAGAGGTCTGGTTTTAATTTAGTCAGACAAACACACAAACACACACACACACAGATCCTTTCTGTTTGTTATGCTGCGGTGAGGTCTGGATGCTGGCGTCGCTTTCTCTCTGACTGTCTGTCCCCTTCTCATGTCTCATGCTTGATCTTTAGGAGGCAGGACACACATGCTCACCTCTGTTTTCCTAACGCAGACACAGCCAAGTGTAATAATGAAGCGTATGTTTAAAACGAAGGGGAGCTCTCGGGCGGTTGATCCAGAATAACGTTTCAGATCTTCCGTCTTTTCCCAGTATTCAGTCTTCACCTTATTCCTCTCCTCCAGGTGAGGCTGACCCTGGAGACGGTGGCTCTGGTGGACGGCGGCGGTGCCAGCGACACCTCGTCTGTCCGTAAGACCAAGGCGTCCCCGCCGGTCAGCCAGCTGGTGCGCCTGCTGTGGGGGGAGGACACGACTGAGCTCCAGATGTCGATTGGACACATCCCACATATCGTCATGTACCTCTCGCTCAAACTGGACTCGGCGTCGACACAGGAGGAGGTCAGTTGCTAATGTGCAAGTTTAAAAATGCTGTGATTAACTTATTCCGCAGTAGCCTTTGAAAGTAGGCTGAAGGTAGAGGCCACAGCTCCTTGAAACTCCAGCAGCTTAGTCTCTGTGGCGCAATCGGTTAGCGCGTTCGGCTGTTAACCGAAAGGTTGGTGGTTCGAGCCCACCCAGGGACGCAGGCTTTTCTGGTTTGGTAAATGAGTGACCTGGTTTTCCTGATCAGTGCGGGGGTCAGGGGAACCAGCAGCTGTGTGCATGACGTTAAAGCTGCTTTACGCACCAGCTTCAGTTCCTCACGGCTGAAGTTAAATTGCAAATGCAGGTGGGTGGGGTTTGTGGTTTGAAGTCACACCCCCTCAAGCTCAAAACAGCAGTGTCTCTGTGGCGCAATCGGTTAGCGCGTTCGGCTGTTAACCGAAAGGTTGGTGGTTCGAGCCCACCCAGGGACGGTTAGCTTTTGTGCCGCAGCGACCAGGTGACATCTGGAGTCACATGGGTGCAGTGTTGCAGAAGTAACCTGCTGCATTATCGGCAGAGCGTCCCTGGCCTCCTGACTGTGGCGTCTTCTGTTTATCTTCTGGTATCTTGAACCTCCTCCTCTGTGTGTGTTTGACTCCCTAACTCCTTGGTATGGTCAGCCACATTCGACCATCTGCACCACGGGTCGACCATCCGTCATATTATCCAGCATGTGCTCGGAAAGCCCTTAGCACGGGCTGGTGGGTCGGCCCTGGAGTCGAAGGCCTCACCTTTCGGTAGGCGTCCAGCTGCTGTGGTCTCTGTGGCGCAATCGGTTAGCGCGTTCGGCTGTTAACCGAAAGGTTGGTGGTTCGAGCCCACCCAGGGACGTGTGGTTTTGTGCCGCAGCAGCCAGGTGCCGTTGTTTTTCCACTGATGCACCGTAGTCGACAGACCTCTGAGGTCTGGCTGGGGTCCCTACAGGTGTCACCAACAGGCGCAGACCTTAATGTGTCTGGGAGCAGTGGGCTAGATGTAAAACCAATCAGAGCTCAAGGTCACGTTCGAGCCCAGTGGGTGTGGTTTTAAGCTCTTGGACACATCTCCTAGCAGCACGAGCAGTCTCTGTGGCGCAATCGGTTAGCGCGTTCGGCTGTTAACCGAAAGGTTGGTGGTTCGAGCCCACCCAGGGACGTGTGGTTTTGTGCTTCACTGACCAGACGACGTCGTGTACAGCAACTCATGTCTGGTGTGATGGTTGGAAGGAGAGAGACCAGGTTGAACGTGGACGGCGTGAAAGGTAGCATGACTGAAAACTGTCCACGTCTCCGTCGCTGCACATTTTTGCATCTCTTGGCTCATGAACCTTCAAAGGCGCTCTGACTGTAACTGCCCTGACTGGACTGATGTAGTGCACGCGTTTAAAGCCTTGATCAGGCTGCGGTACGATGCTGCGCTCTGATAAGAATGATGAGCTGCTTTTAGGAAATCCCAGGTCCAGGAGTGGAAAGGCTTCTCGCTCAGACAGACTCTCAGAGAAAACTACTGCTCTGGACGCCGTCCAACGCCTGCGGGCGCTGCTAACAGAACACAGAGGGGGGAAGCTGAGGCGCTCTGCCTCGACCGCAGCTCCTGTCAATAAGTCATCTGTCATGCTAATGCTGTGAACTCCAGTCTCTCCGGGGTGAATCCACACATGCTGCAGTAGAGCGATCTACAGACAGCTGTTCTAACCGGGCTCGTGCACAGGGTGCTGTCAGGACGCACTCGTCTTGTAGGGAAGTGCTAATCCCAAAGTGTGCGTCCTGCCGCTCGGAGAGGCAAACTGCCCATTTGCTGACCGTCGTCTGCTGCACTGTAATCACATTTTCCCCCGTGGACGACTGTTGGCAGGTTGATGTTGTCTTTATGGTCGTGCTCCATGCTCCTTCGCTTCCTGTCTGTGTATCTGCAGGCCAGATATGTGCAGCGGCAGTGGAAATGGAGAGCACGGCTTGTCTGGGGCCGCGTGCAGCTGGCTCTCTCCGACTAAATGACAGTGGCGTGCGAGAAGCCGCCAAAGTCTGACTTTGATTCTGTCGTCCTGTGATTGCAGGGTAGCAGCAGCTGGAGAGGTCCGCTGGTGGTATTTTTGTGATTTAACTGCGCGACGGGCGTTTGGTACAAGATGTAACTGCAGCGTTCCACCGGAGCCCGTTCATTCAAGGTTTTCACCCCCTCGGATCCTCTCACAGGCTCAACTCTTATCCGCCCTGTTGCCAGCACGCCAGGATGAATACAAATATCCCAGACGGCACACTGAATCTGCCCGGGGCACGCTCTCGTCTCTGCTTCCTGGTCTGTTTGAAGGCCTTTCTTGTGCTTCTCGTGCCGTTCGAACACGTGTGTGCAGAGCATTTCCCCTGAGCTTCACTTGAATTCCTGAATCTGCTTCTCCTTCCTCTGGAACATTTGATCAGCGTCCATCTTTAAAGTGACATACTGCCGTGCATTTCCAAAGTGAGAGTGGCCTGGAGGCTGGAACTCAAACCAAACCAACATTGTTGAGATGACAGAGTAAACACCCAGCGGTTCGTCTTTTCATTCCTCTCTGTTGTCCACAGCTCAGCGGAGCCTGCAGCGTCCAGCAACACATAGTTTACATTTTTATGTGGCATTGTTCTGCTGTCAGGCTAACCAGAGATCGTTCTCATGACGCTGCGGGTGTGTTCGTGTCTGCAGGAGGAGATCCTGTACCAGTACCCGGTGTCTGAGGCGTCCGGCCAGCTGAAGGGCGTGAGGGGCATCTTCCTCACCCTGTGCGACATGCTGGAGAACGTGACCGGAGGGCGGATCATCAGGTGACGCAGTTTTCTGCAAAACAAACCAGCAAATTTTGAATTGATCGACTGAAACATTTGATGTTTTGTCATCCTAATGATTGACTGACAGCTTGTGTAGGTTTCCGCAGGCTCGGTGCTTCAGTGTACAGACGTCTCTCAGCCTCTCCTGTTCCTCAGCGCTCATATAACGCCTTTTAATAGACAGATACGCCGATGATACGGGCAACTTCTCAAAATCAAGACCACATTCTCACTCAGTGTTTCGGGGAAGAGGACGCGGGCGTGTCGCGTGCGGTCCTCTCAGAAATTCCTCCACCCGTGCTCGCTCCTTCCTCCGTTTGCCTCTGAGACGTTTTCTTACCAATCAAAATAAAACCCCGTTGGCCCGGGAGGAGCCACGGCCCTGTGCGTACGGCTGAGAAATGAACGTAGGGACGATGAAACCAGTTTTAATAAGTGTCCCTATGGTCAGGGCTGCAGCCTAGAAGCATTTAATGGACCTTTGATGAGACTTTTTATATTTCAGGTCCTTATTTCTGGATCTTTTTAATGCCACACACACACAATCAAACTCTCAGCGAGCGGTTCAATGATCCCTGCAGCTTATTTTTGTTGTAACTTCACCAAATTCCTCATGTTTCTGCCACGTCATCGGAACATCGGCTCAGTTCACGGCTGAGTTTAAAACAACAGTGTGCGTTACTTTGTATTTGTGTTGACCCCACCCTCGTCTGTCACCCGCCCGACAGTCTCTGTCCTCTCCCCCCCTCAGCTCCTCTCTCCTGCTCGGGAAGCGCCTGGTTCACGTGGGCTACTGGAAGGAGAGCAACAACCTGCTGGTGGTCGGTCTTCCTGCTGAGAGGTAGGAGGCCTCGACGGCGCTGACACGTGGCTCCTGTGATGAGTCACTTTGGCCACAGTTTTCATTCTTAGCAGCCAGATCAAGCCGATCCCTCATCATCCAGGTCTGGGCTGCCTCTTGAGGAACACCCAGGTGTAGACGAAACGATAACTCACAAACTGTTTTTCCTCGCCGGCGCCCGGCTGCAAGTCCAACTGTTTGATAAGCAGGTCTGTGTTTCCATCCCCCCCCAGGGTCCCGCTGCTGTGCCTGCAGACGGTGGTGGGAGACGTAGTGCGGACACTAAAAGTGATGTACGGCTCCTTGGACAGGTTGGTCGGGCTCAGCTTTCCCGTGGCCGCCGCTGGGAGAGCGAGCTTTAAGCTTCCCAGGCCGCCATGTTTGATGCTAACGCGAGTCTTTACTGTCCTCATGACCCTGATGTCCCCGCTGCAGTGCCTTCTGCGAGGCGGACCACGCGCCCAGGTTGGACCACTTCTTCTGCCTGTTCTTCCAGCAGCTCATCCAGCCGTCCCGCCTGAGGGACGGCCCCGCCGCCCCGCCCGCCGACGTCTCAGGGACCCTTTTCCTCGACGGGCTGCCGGCGGTCCGGTGGCTCACGCTGCCGCCAGAAATCAAGGTGTGCTTGTGTGGCGCTCATCCTGGTGTTCACGCTGACGCTGATGCAGCAGTGGCGCCCTCTAGTGTCCACTGATAGAAACAACAACACGGCTCAGGCTCAAACGTGAACGTCCATGAATACATGAGATCAGTTTATTTTCTCTGCACATTGTTTATGTTCCTCATGAACCTTTGCACACAACTACTCTTTTACACCTCTTTGCATTTCAAAAACACATATTTTATGTATTTTATTATATTTTTTATTGCAAATTTCTGCTTTTTTGATGATTCTTCTCACCCCCCCTCACTAAGTTTATGGTTAAGCACCAAACTACAGAGGCAAAGTCCCATCTGACGCTAATAATGGGCTGTTTTGAAGCTCACATTTCATTTCCTCTGCCCGCAGATGGAGGTGGACACTGTTCTCTCTGATTTCGAGTCGTCTGACTTTGGAGAAATGGTGAGAAATGGTGAAAACACGAAACCAGACGCACACTTTCACATCAAACTAAACCAAACGCACCTGTAAATCAGTCTTCCAGACACAAAGCGCTCCTCGATTTCAGCCGCCCGACGTCATCGTCACATTGTATCATGTTATGATGTCACAGATCTGTCTTCTTTAACTCTCTCCTGTCTCCTCTCATGAGTTACGATCCCATTACCTGCTGTTCATATGTCGGGTGAACACGCATGTTGGCTGAGATGCCAATTGTCTAATGGCCTCAGCAAGAGAGAGGTGGAGGTTAGGCTATATTTAGAGGCGTGTGTGTGTGTGTGTGTGTGTGTGTGTGTGTGTGTATTTTTAATGAGCTGCTGATGGCGGCCTGGTTAGCCCTTTTGTCCGTGCAGCTTTAACTAATGAAGCTGCACTTGAGGACAGGATGAGGACGCGTTTCACTCCTGACGTGAGACAGACGGACACGGTTTGCTCTGAGACTGGATTCAGTTTCTTCTGCCGTCGCTCTCAAACTGAAGACGGTCGCAGTTACTTCCTGTTTCACCAGCGTCCTCCTTTAGCTGTGTTCTCCTTTTTATTCCTGTGTTTTAACGTCTTCACAGTCCGAGGACTTCTTTGGCCTGAGGCGTCTCTACATGATCCTTGGCTCCTGTTTGTTCTACAAGGTGTGTATCCTAGTCTAAGCACAAACACACACACACACACACCCTCCAGTGTCAGCGGCCTTGCTGTATTTATACCGCCCCCCCTCAGTCTGGATATAGCCCCAGCTGAGAGTCAGCGTGTGCAGGAGACGACCTTTCACAGGAGATGACATGTTGAGCCTGTTCTGCGGCTCGGTGGTAAACCATCAACCTGATCGCCTCATTTAAATATTTACTAAGGTGGAAACAGAGACGGGCGGCAAAATGTGCAAAATGTGCAAAACAAGGACTTTTTTATGTAAAATTCAAATGGAAGCTGTATTTTTTGCTGAAACAGTTAAAGTTTAGCTAATTTCCTCTCACGTCTGAGACGCTTTAATACTCAGAGATCTGCAAAATGAGTTCACCTGCGCTCTCGCCGCACAGTCCTACCTGATCGCCAACCACCTGCCCAAAGAGGACCTGCTGGACGTGTGCCTGTACTGCCAGCACTACTGCCTGCTGCCGCTGGCGTCCGAGCAGCGGGTGGGTCAGCTGGTCATCTGGCGGGAGGTGTTTCCCCAGCAGAGGGCGAACGGCGGCGGCAGCGGCTCAGCGCCGGGCTACAGCCAGCCCCAAGGACGACACTTCCTCCTCATAGTGGGGCTGGTAAGGAAGCGTCCGTCACTGCTCCGTTCCTCCTCCCACACTCACATTTTTGACGTTCTCCTTCTTGTATCTCCTCCTCTCTCCCTCTCAGAGACACTTCATGCAGTGCGTCCTGTTGGAAGCAGGCGGCTGTGCTTCCCCAGCGCTGGGCTCTCCAGGCCCCGACTGTGTTTACGTCGATCAGGTGAAGGTTTAAAGCTTTTCCAGAACACACTTGAGTGCATCTCGGTCGTGTGCACGAGCTTAAGGTGCTGCTTCCTCTTCATTTGTCTGCAAACTGAAACGCTCGCTCGTTCAGGTGAAGGCTACCTTGCTGCAGCTGGAGGTGCTGGAGGCCGGTATCGAGGAGCGACTGAATGCTCCGCCCGCTCCCTGCCTGTCCTGTGCTGACTGGTTCCTGCCCGCCGCCACGGCCCGCGACCGCCTGGACAGCCTGGCCTCTTCCTCCCCCGTCTTCAGCAAGCTGGCCGGGGCGGTTAAAGGCTCCTCTGGCTCCAGGGGGCGGAGCCTGTTTGGGGAGAAGGCGCGGCGGGCCAGCCCCCAGAGGAGTCTGTCGGACAGCGGGAGCGAGGGGCAGATGGATGCTGGGTCAGGGTCTGGCTCATCAATGGCTCCAGGCCTGAGCCCACGTTCGACGCCGGACTCAGCGAGGAAGCTGGGGGGGCGGCGGGACTCGTTGGGGTCTGGAGGCTCTGATGGGAGCGGAGGCAGCGGAGGTCTCTTCAAGGTGCAAGGGCAATAATTCATGTTTGTTCTTTCTTTTTGAGCTTTCCTTTAACGGTTTTGAAGGATTTTTGTCATTTTAAACATTTTCATTCGTCAGATTCCCAAGATGAAGCACCCGAACCCGTTCTACCTGGGCACCCTGAAGAAGACCCTGACTGAGCGGGAGACAGAGGAGATGTATAACACCATGAAGTGCGTGGCTCTATCCTTTGTTTTCACATAATACAAGTTTAGGACAAAGGTGAATAAATCTCTGTGTCGCCTGTTTGCGTCAGACTCACCTCGGGGGCGGAGAACACCTTGTTCCACTACGTTCTGATGGAAACGGTCCAGGGTATCTTCATCGCTCCCACCCACAGAGAAGTGGCTCAGCTCAGCGGATCCATTCACCCGCAGCTCATCCGCAACTTCCACCACTGCTGCCTCTCCATACGGGCCGCGTTTCAGCAGAGCCTGCCTGCCAGGGTGAGTGACAGTTAAAGGTAAATACAGCCTCAAACTGCTAAAATCGAAACTCCCCGTCGGGGAATCGAACCCCGGTCTTCCGCGTGACAGGCGGAGATACTGTCCACTATACTAACGAGGAGGCACAGTGTGTTGGAAGACAACCTGGGGACGAATTTTCAGAATTAGATGCTTACAAGGCAACAACTCAGCTATGAATCAGTCCTTCATTCATCTCCCTGAGCTCCTCAGACGCTTCTCTTCTCGTTTGCAGATCTAACTCAAACACAAAACTGCTGTTTGGAATCCAAAATGTCAGAAAACCTCAGTGACGTCACGTTTTACTAAATCAGGACCAGACCGTTCTCTGCAGAGTCCGAGCACTTTTCCCACATCCTAGTTTTACCTCTTCCTTCTGTCTTTCAGTCGGATGTTGCTGGAGCCCGTGCCTCAGGAGTTCTACGTGTGTTTCCACGACTCGGTGGCAGAGGTTCCCGTGGAGATGGCCTTCAGACTCTCCTTCGGTCTGGCCTTGTGAGATGACGCGCACGCCAACCACAAGATGTCGGTTTAATTCTCAGGAAAACAGTCTCAACATGTGGAAAGCACCTGAGAGGGTTTTCTGTCAGTCGGCCCAGTTTGTGTGGGGCGGCGGCGGCGAATGTGCTTCTGTTGTGTCTGCAGATAAGAGCAGAGCGTGACCGTGGCCTCGCAGCAGCGATAAGCAGATCGCAGGCCGCCGGCCGGACTTCAGTTCAAACCAGGTCGTTTCTGTGCTGCCCGGCGCTCGCCAGAAATGTGTGTATGGGTCTTTTTTACTTGCTTGTGCAGATGGAAAGCCACTCAGTCAGCGAATACCTCAGACACTTCAGTGTAAACCTCTGATACGAGCAGACCAAACCGTGCAGCGGGAGCAGTTTGCTGCCGTAACGTCTGCTCAGCCGGACCGATAAAAAGACCGAAACCATGCTGCTGCTGCTACTCATCTCCATGCTGACCAAGCAAATACAGCTGTATTGATGTTTCACAGTGTTGGAAAGACATTTCATTTGTTGCTTAATTTAAAATGTACAGTTTTGTATGAAAGTCGACTCTTTTGTCACTTAAGTGAATATTGAGAATAAAGAAATGAAACAGTTCCTCTTTTATTCTTTCAGAAACAAATCCGCTGTCAGTGTCTGGACATGGTTTTTACATTACTGATGCCACTCTGTCTCCAAACTTTACAAAAATATGCACTTTTCATCTCAGCAAACAGAAAATATAAATATTGTTTCATGTTTCGTTGACCAGTACACAGATTTGTTTGTCTCCTAACAGTTTATAGTGTACATAATTGAAATGTGTCACCGGCTTCGCTGCAGGGGAAACATTATTAACGAGACAGCCAATGGAGAAGTAGCTAAAAAGCAGAATCTGCTTTGTTGCTGCACAACAGTTCAAATCATTCTGGATCCCTGCAGCCGCGAGCGTCAGGGTACAGTAAATGTCCAGGACGGTCCGGACTGCGCGCTGCGTCGTCACACCCAGCCCGTTAAAGGTTCACGCTGCGCTCTGAACCAGCAGCAGGTTCCTCTTGTAACACTCGAGGCTGCAGAGCGGGACCCCCGTCTTTGAGCAGGAGTACCTCTTGAGGTTGGTGCAGCCGCCGACTCCGCAGCTCACCGGGGCTGCAGGTGGAGGACAGGGGGGAGCCGGGGTCGGGGTCGTGACCCCCGTGGGGAAGGAGATGGCCATGCCCTGGGCGGAGTCGCTGTAGCGGATCATGGGGCACTGACTCTGCTTGGACTTCCTCTCCCTCATGCTTTTGATCTTGGCCTTGCTGGTTTTCGTCAGTCTCTCTATCGTCTGGTTCTTGTTCTCTTCGGCCTTCTTGGCCGCCTGCAGGCGCCTCTTTCGGGCTCGTTCTTCACGCTTCTGCATCATCTCTGCCGTCATCTCCTTCTCCTTGTAACCCATGGGAAGCTCCAGGAGAGGCTGACTCTGCTGCTTGTGCAGGAGCGCTTTCTAAACAACAACAACAACAACAACAACAAGCATTTTTAGATCAACAGGGAACAAAAACACACATCTGCTGTGTCTGTCTCTTTTCCTCACCTGTCTGGCTGTGAGCAGAGACTCGTCAACCTCCTTCTTCAGCTCTCCGTTGTCGTCCAGCTCTCCCTTCTCCAGGGCGTCCAGCCACCTCTCCTCCTCGTCCACCGGCCCGCCCAGCATGGAGTCAGAGTCCATGTCCGGCAGAGGGGACGTGGCCAGGTTGCTGTCTTCATCTGACACAGAACAAACAAGATCAACATGCATTTGTCATTTCCCTGCTGTGTGCTACATTCGCTTCAATGGTTTCTGGTTTCCACTTTAAATTCACTCAAAAATAAACTGCTCATAACTCACTCGTCCCTCAAAAAACTAAAAATGTAGAATTGTTAGCTGCTCTAACAGGTTATTAATAACGTACCCAGCCAGGCCCGGTACTGCTCCAGAGGCACAGAGGGCTCATCGTCGTCCTCATCATCATCTTCATCATCATCATCGTCATCATCAGCGTCATTGTGAATGATCATCAAGGGAGAGGGAGGACGGGCCACACCGGGGTGCACGGTGAAGGTAGGAACACTGGAAACAACAGGAAAATAAAAAACCTCACAGAGTGACCTGGTTTTGATGAAAGTGAGTCACATGACACCAACCGACCACCCGTCTCACTTCTTGGTCCCCAGCGTCTGTCCTCCCAGTTTGATCTTCAGTCGGAGCTGCGGAGGAGGTCGAGGAACCATGACGGGCTCGGGCTCCGGGGCCTCGGCGAAGCTGTGGTGCTTCCTCTTGTGCTTCTTGTGTTTTTTGTGTTTCCGCTTGTGGACGCTGTGCAGGCTGGAGCTGCCCTCACCTGCGGGGGACGAGAGGAGAGCTCAGATCAATACAGTAAAAATGGATAAACTATTATATTTTTATAAATTCATAAATTAAATGTGAATTTCAGCGCAATTCAACACAAACAGCTGTTACAATGGATTCAATGAAACAGTTCATTTTAAAAAGGTGTCCCTGACAAATCATCAACTAAGTGTACAGGTCAGCACACTGAAAGCGTAACTTTCATTCAAGTCGTTTATTTAAATGTCAGTAATCAGAATCAGGATCAGTTTTAACTTAAGCATCCACGCTGAAAACAATGCAAATAGAGAAACGGCAGTGTAAAGAAATGTAGACTGGACTGGATTAATGCCCCTACATGGAGTGCATGCGAATATACAGTATAGCTTATGCTGTAGCCTGCAAGTGCATGATATAAACACGTTAAAACTGCATTTTAAGCAGTAAAACAAAAATCTATGATGGAGGAAAATGAATGTTTTGGTGTTAGTGTGTGATCTTATCTACTCACCGAGAAACCTGGGGTGAATCATGTCTTTTCTTTTCCCCATTGAGACGACGACAGGGATGTAAACACGGAGGACAGGCGGTCTGCAGCTCTACATAGCAGCGAAACTACAGCGAGAAGCAGCGAGGTCTTATGGAAATCAGCTTTGTGCAGGACGGAGGAACACGCCTGATGCTTTAATTTAAAGCAACACTATAAAATGAAGCACCAGTTGAATTGAGTGCATTAACGTTTCCGCTTTTAGTATTAAATATAATTTCCTTTATTTCCGTTTATTAACTTATTAAGTTTAAACTAGATTGTTAGCTTGAACTGAGCTGTACCTTATTTAGCCGGGGGATCGCTAACGTTTGCTAACATGCTTTAACATCTACAAAATCGCAAAAGAAACTTAAATAAAACAGTTTAAAATAAAAAAAATACGACAGGGACCGTAAAACTTTAACAGCTTTAACCATAACAGCTTTAAAATTACACCACCGTTACAGTTTGTCAACCGTAGCTAGCACGGCCGAGCTAAGCTAACAACACGGAAGTCGATGTACTTCGTCATTTCCGGTGTGTCTGAGCGCACGAGCGCAGCCGGCTACCTTCCTGCGGGAGAAATGCGGGATTAAACCGGCGACTGGCGCTCGCGACTGCCGCTCGCGACCAAACACACGTAAGGGTTTTTTTCTTTAAATATATATATCCGACAATATTTTGATTTAACACGTTATGTGACGACAACGTAAACAAGGTAAAAAATAAAAAAACATCAATTTAATTTGGTAAATCAGAGACGTTTGTTATATTTCTGTTTGCTCTGTCAAAGCTTGGGTAATGTAGTCTACGCTGCGGACACTGCTGGTGACCAACGTCAATCCCGGTGTTCCAAGAAACACATTAACCAGCGGCCCCCGGGGCAGCCCGCACCAGATACACAAGGTCAGTTGTATATCCGAGCGTGGTCGAGTGAACCTTAGCTGCCGTTAAGCGTATTAAGTGTACATTCATATAACTAACGCTCCTCTGCTCGTTGTCCTGTCCCTGCGGGTTTCCGTCAGCGCGCACACTGTTTACTGTTTACTGTTTACTCAAAGTGATGCAACCTAACAGCGCTGCTAGTCCGATCAACTCACACCAGTCACTTGTTGTATAACGAGGCCAAAACTGCCTGCAAGCACTGAGTTCACCTAATCATTTACAGAGTTTTATATATAAAAGGGAGAGTGCAAACAGACATCTCGCTCACTGCTGTCAGGGATGAACAAGTGGAATCTGCAGAAATTAAATAAAAACTCAATGCATTATCCGTTTTTCTGTGAGAGGAAACTGACATGTCTAATTTAACTACCAGCTCCGCAGGAACCATGAATTACGCTCGGTTTCTGACGGCGGTCAGTGCAGCCAGGAAGCCCTCCCCCATCAGGATGCTCAGTGAGTATGACTCAAGCGTGCTTTAATAGAAACATTTCACACTTACAGCGTTGTGCTGTGTAGTTTAAACAGATCAGCGACGTTTATCAGCTGAAATATAAAAAAATGTGTGACGGCAAAATGAATATAAATGAGTTTTGAATTGCTGAACACACAATTTGACGAGATCAGCACACACTTTTGGAAATATTGATGGGTTTTGGTCTTTTTTTAAAAATTTCTTACAGGCCAGACAGTTAATTCTGAAAATAATCAAGACGTTCATCGACAGTGTAAACAATTATCATTTATTCATCTCAAGCAGGCTGAAATAAATCCGATTTTGATATAAGGCTTTGCTTGTGCATGTTCTTTACTTCAAAATGTCCTGTTATGAACACGTTAGTGAGAACATGTGACAAACTGAAGGAGATCCTTATTTTCTGTCTCCACCTGCATGAAGCTGAGCTGCAGCAGCGCTCACCTCCGTCCCTGATCTCTTTGGCCGGCGGATCGCCCAACCCCAACACCTTCCCCTTCCTGTCGGCGACCATTGCGGTGAAGGACGGACAGGCGGTCACCCTCGACGAGGCGGCAATGAAGAGGGCCCTGCAGTACTCCGCCTCCAACGGGTGAGAGACCAAGACAGGATATCCTGCCGCGTCTCTGTGAGATTAATATGTGATTACTTCATGAAAATAAGTGAAAGTTGATCTGATCAGCCTGAGTGTGGCAACACTTGACTGAAATACAGCAGCAGGGAGCGAGGAGCACACAGGAAGAGCTGGACTCACAGCGCTGGTGATGGATTCAGATGCAGGTCGTGAGCCGCAGCGTCTCTCATCTGAATCCAGCCAGGTCTTCACTTCCTGTCACCGCCCGCCGCTGTTACGGTCTAAGAGATGCATAAAAGCTTTACACAACATATCTGGACTTCAAACCCACACAGAGCATCATCACACCTACAGCAGCAGTAGGAGCTTTCCATCGGTCTGATGTCAGAGTGCTGGCAGCGACTAGCAGAACAGGAATGTGCTGCTTGAGTTTGAGTGGACCAAGTCTGATTTCCATGCACAACCAGGATCCCTGAGCTGGTGACGTGGATGAAGAACCTGCAGAAGAACCTCCACAGCCCACCGACCGCCAACTACACCCCGGAGAACGGACAGATGGACATGTGTGTGACCACGGGCAGCCAGGAGGGGCTCTGCAAGGTACTGAATGGTTTCAAAGCATTGTTTACGCAGTTTGTTGTTGTTTATTCTCAGCATGCTGCTCATCCTGTTTTGGGTGTTTAGGTGTTTGAGATGCTGGTGAACCCTGGAGACAACGTCCTGCTGGATGCACCAACGTACTCAGGCACACTTGCTGCAGTGAGAGCGCTTCTCTATATAACAACAACACACACACACACACACACACACACATTCGCACGTTCATTCGAGCTTCTGTGACCTTCTCTCCCTCCCCTGCAGCTCCAGCCACTCGGCTGCAACTTAATCAACGTTCCCAGCGATCAACACGGCATGATACCCTCTGCCTTAAAGGAGGTCTTGTCCAGGTGGGACCCCTCAGAGGTCCACAAGCCCAACAGCACCGCCCCCAAGATCCTCTACACCATCCCCAACGGAGGAAACCCCACCGGGGCGTCCATGACGACCCAGAGGAAGCAGGAAGTGTACGAGGTGCAGCCGAGGTTGTGTTTCATGAATGTCAGTGTGCTGAAGCTCTGACTCCAGACTCATTTTATTTTGTGTCATCGTGTTGCCGGCAGCTGGCCAGGCAGTACGACATGCTCATCATCGAGGACGACCCGTACTACTTCCTGCAGTTTGACAAGGTACGAACAGCTGTTCCTCTTCTGTCGTTCACAGACGGGAAACAGTTTTCTGCTCGGCTGTTTGCCGTCGAACACGCTGCCGTCTGAACAAACTGTCGTCTTTTGCAGCCGTGGGCTCCGACGTTTCTCTCCATGGACGTCGACGGGCGGATTATCAGGACAGACTCCTTCTCCAAGATCCTGTCTTCAGGGTGAGTGTGTGAATCCACATGTGTGTGTGCGTGCAAAGCTCTCCTGTTACCATTTCTGCTACGAGTCGGGACGTGTTACACTCCAGGTTACCATGCAGCTTCATGTTGTTCACATCCGGCGCAGGTGTGTGCAGGAACACTATGTGCCCAAAGGTATGAGGACACACCTGTGGCTGTTTAATACAAATACAATTATACCATCGGCAAACACCAAAAGTTACCATTTATTGTTATGTATTAGTGTATATTTATATGAATCATCACTTTACACATTTTCCTGGCATGTCAAGGAGCTTTGTTCCACTCAAAGGTGTTAAGAGCTTAAATGATCTGTGTGCATCTGAAGCACAAACGCACCAAGCAGGAGGGCAGCAGCTCACACTCAGCACATTAACTCAAATGTTATACTGCCAAAACCCAGCCTTTAAACATATGATACACACAAACGTTTTTCCCAGATTTGAGGGCTGACTGCCGCCGCCGCTCTGCCATATTGTTTTAACGTGCAAACACAGCAGCCAAATCTGATCTGGGTCAGGGTCAAATAATGAGATGAAGGGTGTTTTGATGGTAAGGAGGCTGCGGCTCAAGCACGCAGCAGTGATACATTCAGAGCCACATGCAAGACATTAAAGCGAGTTTTAGCTGTTTTTCTGTATTGAAACCAGTTTTAATTACAGCTGCAGCAGCTTGTTTGTGTGTGTGTGTGTGTGTGTGTGTGTGTGTGTGTTGCAGCCTGAGGATTGGCTTCGTGACCGGCCCCAAACCTCTGGTGGACCGGGTGGTTCTGCACATCCAGGCCTCCACGATGCACACCAGCACCTTCACGCAGGTGCGCCATTATTACAGCGCCACGCCCTCCTCAGTCATGCCCCTGCGTTACCGGCTCAGCTGCACGCAGCTGTGTGGCGTTCGCTGCCCGGCTTTTCTAAACATATCAGCTAAAATTAGAAAGTGCCAACGCTGAGGCGTGCTTTTGAGCCGAGTCAGCAGCTCATGCATCCAGCAGAGAGCCGGTGTTGATGCCGTGCTGTGCCTGGATCAGCCGCAGCTGCAGAGGAGGCTGTAACAAGGAGGAGATGAATTGCGCTTCGCTGTCGTCCTCTGATTCACTCCTCGCCTCCTCTTTTTCATCTAATCTGCACCAAAAGCTTTAAAATGCGCACACTCACGTACAAAACAGATGTTTTCTAGCACAAACCGGAAACATGAAGCAAACAAATGTATCAAAGCTCTGCGGTGAGCGACAGAGGGCGTGTCGCGCTGCGGTCAGACTGTTTGGCTCCGTGCAGCTCTGTATTTGAATGTGCTGTCAGGCATCACATGATATAACCCGCGTCCTGCTTCTTCCTCAGCTCATGGTGTCTCAGCTGCTGCACAGCTGGGGTCAAGAGGGTTTCCTCCAGCATATAGACGGGTACGTCACCCCCCCAGCACTGACTGGTCTGACTGGTTCAGGAAACAGAGCCTCTGCAGCGATGCATGAAATGTTTTCCTTTGTCTCTGCAGGGTGATTGAGTTTTACAGGAAACAACGCAATGCCATGATCAGCTCTGCAGAGAAGTGGCTCAGAGGTTTGTGGGAAAGCATGCAGAACAGAGATACTCCAAAAAATCATCTTTGCAGATGTTTTATGACCCTGAAAATGTCAAATACAGTGCAAACTGAGTGAACACTGACAATGAACATAACTCCTGTTTGTTTACATGAAAACTCCAAATTATACCTGAAATATTTCTTTACTAAAATAAAAACATCACTTTCATCAAACTGGAATCGGACACTTGACACCTCCTCACGCTGTGCAGAAGTAGATTTCCTGTAAATTAAGTTAAATTTAAATGCACTGTTGTAACTTTCAAAACTAGAACTTGATTCAAAGACGTGATGAGGTCGTGTCAGGTTGCTGATGACAGAAAAAATGATCGTTTTCAAAGCTGAAAGTCTTCTTATTCTGTTTTTTGTGATTTCCTGTGATGTAAAACTGAACGATGATGCAAACGGAGGCGATTGTACCTGAGAAGACGTTTACTGTCTGAGGCTCCTTGCTGCTGCCGCCTAGTGGCCGTTTACTGAACTACATGTTAACGTGCATCCAAGTTTGGACCATGCTGATTAATGCCACTTGTAGCAACAGGCTCCCAGGTTCTTCTCTCTGACATACGTGTGTGTGTGCAGACGTAGCAGAGTGGCACGCCCCCTCTGCAGGCATGTTCCTGTGGATCAAACTGAAGGGCATCGCCGACACCCAGCAGCTCATTATGAAGAAAGCCTTGGAGAAAGAGGTGAGCGCTCCGTGCTGTTCAGTCACTGTGGAGTTCGCTGCGTCCACAGAGGGTTAACACATTCCTGCTGCACTCTAACATGCAAATAGAGAGTACCCAGAATGCACCTGGGTGCTTTTTTCCCCTCTCTGTTGTCTGCAGCGTTTGTGAGCAGATGTTGTGCAGCAGGGGCGAGGCAGGTTTTGTGTCTGAACAGAGTGTGGGATGGAGCATGCAGAGCGGGCATTATGTGCACTGAGTGTGGGTTCAGCAGCCGAGTGTTTTCCCTCCCACACACACACACACTCACACACACACTGAGCATTTGTAAATCCCTGCTAGCGAACAGCTTATTGGCCGTGCATAAACAAGTGTGGGCGCGATCAGGCTTTTCCAAGGTCTGCACAGTGGGCGTTTCTGCTCTGACTGCAGGATGTTTCAAATTTCCACACAGCAGATAGTAAAAAATCAGGATCGTCACAGCCACTCGCAGACTGTTAGGCAGCAACATTTAGAAAAGACGTTAAACGAACAGTTTTATTCAGTTCCTTGCTGAGAGCTGAATGGAAAGACCAGAGGCAATGAAGCCAGAGCCAGCAGCAGGTTAGCTTAGCTTAGCACAAAGACTAGAAACGGAGAGAAACTGCTAGCATAGCTCTGTCCAACACTCTCCAACATTATAAGTTATATTTCACTGGTGTAGTTGTTTATTAAAGTGTGTGAAAACATTTCCTGGAACAACAACAACAACAACAAAGGCAGGTCTTGTTCTCAGAGGGAGGATCAATGGGTCGTTTCATTCCTGCAGCTTGACCAGAGACCATGAAATGATAAAGTAACATGAGTCTGTGTGTGTGTGTGTGTGTGTGTGTGTGCGCATGTGAAAGGTGCTGCTGGTTCCTGGAGGCGTCTTCATGATCAACAGCAGTGATCCCTGTCCGTACGTCAGAGCGGCCTTTTCTCTGTCCACACCGGAGCAGATCGATGAGGTACAGACTCTCACACACACACACACACACACACACACACACACACACACACACACACACACTCCTCAACCAGCTCTAATCCCTGACATCTCTCTCCGCAGGCTTTCAGAAGACTCTCCGCTCTCATCAAAGAAGCTTTGTGATCAAAAAGATATTTTGTCATAAAACTGCTGTATTTTTTTAATTATTGCTGGAGACTCAGGAAGTTTAAATAGTTTAAATATTGTGCGGCCTCTCATTATATATGTGAAACCAAAGTCAAGAGGAGACATATAGACTTTTATTTTAGTTTAAGTTTAGCTGTTTGTCCATTAAAAATTAGTTAATACTAATATTGGAGCAATGAATTAATATTAAAAAGCACAACGTTTGTTGCTGTGTTGCTGCACTACACAGTGAAGATGTCTTTATATTGTAAACACAGAAACACTAAGACGTTTTTATGACTCTGTTTTGTTTGTGTGTCTGTGTCTCGTCACTGCTGCTGCTCTGAAACCTGAGGAACCATAAACACTGTGACTGAGCTCTGGGAAGGTGCTGTCCTGTAAGAGTGGTGCAAAAGATGATTAACAGCATTGAACTGGAGGAATGAATCTTTACTTTTCACTCTTTCTTTAAGGGTCAAAGCACTTTATACAACTTATCTCAGCACAGAGACACACGAGTGCAGATGTTGCAGTTCAGCGGTGTTTCCCCATCTGCACGCACCTAAAGCTGGAGGAACAGTGCCAGAACCTGACTTAACCTCAGCTTTTGCTTGTAATCTTGTAATAATGTGCCAAAGTTGCACAGCTTTGAACATAAATTGAGCAACACAAGTGTAAAAACCAACCAAATAACATTCAGAAACCACGCGATGTTCTAAATACACTTGAGCGAAGAAAGGGGTCGTGTATGTTTGTTTAGAGCAATCTTCATTTTCTATCTAAACCAACATGTAGGGGCTGGATTTAAAGACTGAGCACACCTACAGGTAAAAAACACATGAAATCAGAGTGTTTTAAGATGAAATGTGCTTTAAACGTCACAGCTTTGCTTTGTTTCCTTACGACCTTGGGATAATCTCAAGTTCAACTAAACAGAAAGAGGTTTCTTTTGCAACGGCCCCTGCTGACGACCACGACGCCCGTCTGTTGGCGGAAACTGTTTTCTTGTCCTTTGTACAGACTTTCTCCCCACTGCGTTGACATGCAGCCGTGTGACTGAGCTCTCAGAGGTGTTTGGTGCAAAGCTGGAACATTCAGCTTTAAGGGATAACAGGGTCAGAGGAGGGCGGCTTGAAAGTTAAGACACTGCAACACAATTAGAGCAAAGTGTGAAATATAAGGAGAGAGCTCAACAATGGAGTCGTGAATGTGTACACACCATTAGGCAGATCCACAGTAACTGCACGGCATTATGAGCTAATTGTGTGTTTGCACGCAGAAATAATTAGTTACAAAAGCAGCTTCCCTGTAAATTCACACGCACACACACTCAGACACACACAGTCCTTTAAATAGCCATCGCTTCTATACATAGACGGAGCATTATTGACTTGGTCATCGACTCTTTGCTGAGACCTTGGTGCACAGTGTCGACTTCAGAGGTTCAAGGTCGGTCGGTTATCAAACCCCGGCACACAAACACACGGCTCGCGCAGCCCGGGTGACCCTGATGTCTTTATTTAGAGCTGCGTTCACGCCGCTTTCACTTCTTCCAGGAATGTTTTCTTGTCTCAAAGGGAAGTTTGCTCTTCTCGTCTCCTTTTCATGGACCCGCTGGTCGTTTTGTGTTTCGTCTGTCACCCAACACACTCCAGTCTGTTCATAAGCCAACCTTTCAGCCACTTTAATTGATAATTGATGAAGTCCAGTTACCTTTGTTAAATATTCAACTGTTTGCAGACTTTTGCATCATATCAACTTGGTTGCAGCTATTCATTGTTGTAAATTGTTAATCATTAAACATTCACGTATTGAGTTGTTGGGTGCATGGTTCGGACAGTGAATTTCATTATTTGTTACCCCTTTTGTTTGGTTCACATGGTGGCCAAAACATCAAGTAATGCAGCCTTAACCTGGGTGAGGAAATAACTGGAACAGGAAAACCTACACCAGAAACATGACTCCAAATCAGTGCTCAAGTATTTGTGTAAGCATGCAACTGTTTGCCAATTTGATCAAATCAAGTTTGTTTGATTAATTATTAATTAAACTTTTATATATATAGATGCTGATTTGCTTGGAGAATAATGAGAAGAGCACAGGGTTTGGACATTTGTTTTTCTTTTGTTTGTTTGTTTTGGACAAATGTTTGTGACAAAAATTAAAGGTGATGATGTGTCAGTGTTTACGTCTTGTTGTGCTGCCCCCAAGTGGCCAAAAAGCCCAGTGATGCAGCTTTAATTTGGGCGAATAAACAATTATAATTAAAAAGACAACTCCCAATGGCAAAAAATATAAATACTTAAGAAAAATGTTATTAATATTTTCTTTAAAGTGATGAATTCAGGTCATTAGCTCACCTGCTCTGTCAACACAACCCGAGCCAGTCAGCTGTGCGGCCGCCCCGCAGCCACCCAGCCCATCCTGATGCACACACAAGCGGCCACATAGCGGCGGAGCGGCGGTGGGAGGAGGATGGAGATGACGGCGAAGCGTCGACCCACGGTGTCCCCCACCAAACACTAACGGCTTCACACCGTGATGTGAGTACCCAGCGGCCCGTTTATCGTCGGTAAGTGTGCGGATTTCACTGGTTTTCGGTCAAACGGTCGAGCAGGGTGACGTCGACGGCGCGGGACCGTTGAGCTCGCGCGGCGGACGTTAACCGCATTTCTCGACACGAATCCGTCGGTTTATAACGTTAACGGCCGGCTCAGACTATCACCGGCTGCTGTTTGTTGGCGCCGATGATTGTTTACGTGAAGGAGATACCCCCGCAGCGGCGTGTAAACAGCGTGAAACGGAACATCTCCGGTGAGGTCGCGTGATGTAAATGTATTTTAAAAAAAAAACAACAACCCACGGTCCAGCACATAGCCGGGCCCCACGCCCGTGTTCAGTGATGTGGATCATTTCAACAGCACGAGCGGCAACGTCTTTTAAAATAGCGCAGCTATCACCGACAAACACACAGGTAACCACGCGTCTATGCACCGAAACGCTGTTGATTATGTGTCTCTATGTAGCCACCGATGCTAGCCGCTAGCTTCGGCTGACTGTGTGGGGTTTTTTTTTTGGCAAAGAACCAGGAAATAGACGGAGCCCACGCGGGGCTCCGTTATGTTACAGTGTGGCTTTGTTTTCACGTTAATCAAGACCACGGCCGCCGTTATAAACACATAATAAAGCCACGTGTCTCATCATAAAGTCGCTGTTCGCTGTTGTAGCTCACAGACACGTTTCCTGTTATTTCCACATCGTTTCAGCTGCTAACGCCTTTTAATGTTTGATGTTTGACTGAGGGGACTTAATAAATGCCCCGCCAGCTGCTGAGCGCACGTGTTAAAGTACAGGATTCAGTTCATGCTAATAAAACCCTTTAAAAAGGAACCGAAAGCTTGTGTCTCAAACAGCAGACTTGTTTTTTCAGTCAGCACCAGTGAAACGCGTGTAGGACTGACTGCAGATGATAGTTGTAGTGTCTGTGTAGACATGAATGATTAATAATGAACCTGCAGCTTCTCTCAGCACAGGCCGACGGTGAGCTGCTGCTGTTATTTCTGTTTTCTGCCGCTGTAACTTGAATATGTTTTTATTTTTAACTGAAAACCCCTGGAAACTGTGACCCGTGCGTTTCATTTTCACCATTTCCTGATGCATTTTGCTGATTAGTGGCTCAGATTCTGAGTTCATCAGGTTGCTCCAGCAGCCTCGAGTTAATAAATCACTCTTCTTTTCTTTTCCAGTGAGATGTTTCAAGCTGCAGAGCTGAAAACCAAATTGCCTTTTACTATCAAGAGATAGCCAGTGTGCTGGATGGAGACCCAGGAGGAATGACAGAGTCTGTTCCCCCTCGGGTGATGCACCGACAGTCTGAGAAAATGCGCTGGGCCGGCGAATACGTTTTTCTGGTCCTGGCGTCCCTTATCGCCTCTCGCACCGCCGGGGCCTTATCGGTGGACGCCGGCGGAAACCACACGGAAAACGTCACCGCGGCAGACGGCGGGTTCGTCCCAGTTGTGTTCACAAAAGTGGGCCAGATAATTGCCCGGGAGGGCAGCTGCGCGCTGATTGATTGCAATGTCACCGGAGACCCGTTCCCCAGCGTGCAGTGGTTCAACTCCCATGGAGACCGCCTGGACACGGAGACCAACGGTGAGTGCGCTGTCACTTTAAACCTGGTTTCCTGTTCTCTTTGTCACCAGCGCCGCGCGTCACCACATTATAATTTCATTAGCAGCAAGCACAGAGGGGTCAGGTTTGTTGTTCACTATGAATAACTCCTCTGAAGGGTAGCGGTCAAAGATTTAGGTGAATTACTTCATTGCAGTTAGTTTGCTACAGGGTTTCCCCCAGGAAACGGTGCTGCAGGGGTGACGATCACGTCCTGTTTTTATTTTCTCTGAATGTTTCACGTCATTTTTCATCACGCTAACTCAGGTGGTGTTCGTCTCTGCCGCACTCTGACCCAAAAACTGTGAATAACCAGGTTACAGATACATTTCCTGAATCAGGTGTGTCAGATGTCTCATCAAAACAAAACGCCCCAGATAGAAAAACATATTTCAGAACCGTGAGACGTGGCTGGACTGCAGGTTCAGACCAGTATACATCACCAACTGTGGCTCGGTGCCTCGCTCAGGCCTGTTGGAGAACCTGCAACCTTCTAGTTTTGGGGAACGCTTGAAGATTGTGAGCACACTCAATATAAAATATGATTAAAGAGGCTTTTCTTCCATGTTTTGTGTTAAACTGAGCATGACAGGAAAATCTAGATGAGATTTATGGAGAAGAAGAAACAAGCCCACCCTCCCTGTTTGTGACAAGACAGGAACTTGGTCTCAGTCCTGGATCCAGGTCTTTGTTCCACAGACAGAGTGAGACCTGACTTCTGAGCAGGAGGACTAGTCCGTCTTTGGGCTCCTGAGGGACATTCGTCTTAATCATTGCACATTTCCTCTGGCAGCAGTTATTATTGTCTCGCTGCTGTTTGCCAATTACACTCAGGAAGTCTCTTAGACGGCCGCTTTGTGCTAATGATCTTCATTCATGCCGTCTGCGTCGGGGCGCTGCTGTTCAGCAGAGAGCGAGTGCAGAGCGAGCGCAGTAGATTTGCTGCTTCTGCGGAGCCGACCTGTTCAGACCTGCCCGCAGAGCAGAGGCAGCGTTGTTATTATGACCCACAAACCCAGAGCGGCGTGTGCACCGTCGCACAGCTTCCCCTGGGTCACGTGGGCGTGTAATCAGGAGAGGGGCGACCTCCGCCACGCAGCCAGGAGTTCACTCACAGCACGGTCTGTCCTGCAGGCTGCTTTAAACCGGCTCGCAGCGCTGGGCAGCGCATTAGTCACATCACATGACCCAGCAGTGGAGGAGCAATTAGCAATCTGGCTCTCACATCAATAGGCGGATGGGTGGGACGCTGTTATCGGCCAGGCTACACTTACAGTAGCGCCTGTTCATCTCCCACACTGCAGAGAGGCGGCCAGTAGCTGAAGAGCAGCTGCAGCTACAGCACAGAGCTGCTTACAACAGTACAGGCAAAGAGCCAGGTTAGCTGTACGCTGTGCTAAGCTAAGCTAACAGCTGCAGCAGCACCAGCTTCCCCTGTGAGCTGCACAGACGCCGTCCCATCTCCATGGCGGTCAATCAGTTTGTCTAAACTACTGCCTACTACCTGATAAGAGCTGATAACCAGAGCAAACAGAGTGAACACACACAGCCAGGCGTGCACGCACACACACACACACACACACACACACAAACAATAAACCTACACATTTGGCTGCTCACTCACAAGTTGCAGCTTCCTCTCGTGTAAACCAACCTCAGAAGTGTTTTAAACACTCACACCCAAAACTCCAAACCTCCTCCTGAGATCAGTCTGATGCGATCGTGTCGCTGGAAAACAATTTTATTTTCTTGTACTTTGCGTAAACGTAGCTTGTTTACCTCTGCGACATGTAAATAGATGCTTCTTGTTTTGATTATTCAAACCTCAGCGCAGGCAGGAGTCACGGCACCTGTTCAGGGCACATCTGAAGTAACCATCGCCACCGCTGACCTCACAGTCACATGACACCAGGTTAAACCCGTCAGCTGGTTTATCAGACATCAGTCACAGCGGACGCTGGCGGCTCGCAGCGGCGAGATGAGCGAGCTGCAGCTTCAGAGTCAGAGACTGATCATGTTGCAGCTCAGTCCAGGTTTTCAGAGCTGGATCTGTTCGAACGAATGACCTTTATGTTTGTTCAGTGTTTCCTGTTTACGTGACCTGGCTGCGTCTCGTCCTGCAGGAGGGAAGTGGAGCCTGTTGGAAGGCGGCGTGCTCAACATCACCAGCATTGAGTTTGCAGACCGCGGGAAGTACACCTGCATGGCGTCCAACGTGCATGGCAGCTCCAACTGCACGGTGACGCTGCGGGTGGTGTTCACCAACGGCGACATGGGCGTGTACTACATGGTGGTGTGCCTGGTCACCTTCACCATCATCATGGCGCTGAACGTCACGCGCCTCTGCATGATGAGCAGCCACCTGAAGAAGACGGAGAAAGCCATCAACGAGTTCTTCCGCACCGAGGGCGCCGAGAAGCTGCAGAAGGCCTTCGAGATCGCCAAGAGGATCCCCATCATCACCTCGGCCAAGACGCTGGAGCTCGCCAAGGTGACGCAGTTCAAGACCATGGAGTTTGCGCGGTACATCGAGGAGCTGGCCCGCAGCATCCCGCTGCCGCCGCTCATCATGAACTGCCGCACCTTCATGGAGGAGATCCTGGAGGTGGTGGGGGTGGAGGAGATGAGGCACACCTTCGTCAGACAGGCGCCCGAGGGGTGCCGCGAGGGGGCGGGCCGGGCCATCGGGGCGAGAGACGTCTTCACCATCCTGCAGGAGAGGGAGAGAGAGCGAGGGCGGGAGAGGGAGCGCAGCGAATCCCCCGCCGCCGACTCAGACAACTCCTCAGTTCACGAGCAGCCGCAGCACATCGCCATCCAGGTGTCGGTCCACCCGCCGCTCGCCATCGGTGGTTACTGCGGCATCGAGGCTCCACCTCAGCCCGAGGCCACGCCCTCCTCGCCTCCCCCTTCCACCCCGCCGCCGCTGACTCCACTCCACCGTGAGGAGCAGCAGCCTGAGGCGGAGGGAGACGAGGAACCCGACGCGGCTGCGCCCGAACCCACAAACTCAAATAAGCCCCCTCCCTGCCAGGTGTTCTACGAGAGCCATGTGTGACGAAACAAACGAACCCTGGCGGAGCGACGAGTTTTCCTGCTATGCATTTCCACCTGAAACAAAAAGGTCAAAACATTTTTAATTTCACAAAAAGAAACAATCATATTTTTATTTATCTTCTCTGAACAGTCTCTGGAACCTTTTCGGGCCAATCTACTGAAAACCGCTCCGGCGTTTTTAGACACTCGGGCGTTTTTCTCTCACTCTGGACTTTCATGCTTGAATGTAAACGGGCGGGAAATCAATAATCAATACTATCAATGTAACAAGCAGTGAATTGTAAAGGGTTTCCTGCGTTGAGCTTTTCATAGCTCAGATTATTATTTAAAGACTGTGGGGGCCGTGGGAGGGGCGCAGCGACGCGGGGGGCTGTGGGGTGTGTGGGAGGGGCACGGCGCCGTGGGGGGGCTGGTTTTTAGTTTCTTACCGTGCTCGGGTTTTTACGACTAACTCCAGAAATCTGCCTCAAGCTGCTCTTCATGCCGTTTTCTCTGGAACCATGAAAGCTTCGTCCACGTCCAGCTGCTGCTCAGCTGATCCGCTGTCATTGTACCACGTCCCGCTCACCTGGAGACGCACGGCGGACTGAGACGCGGCCGCTTCGGTCGCTGTCACATGATTGTACGAGCCGGCTGCAGCGTGTTTCCTGATCACACGGCTCCGGGTGGAGTTCGTCTTCTTTCATTTGAAGTATTTTAGGAGTATTCTTCTTCTTCTTCTTCCCCCTGTGGAGTGATTTGTTTCTCAGCTAGTTTAGCCCGCCGTCCTCGGCAGAGAGGAGGCGCTTCTTTTCCTTCGCTGTGTGTTTTTCATTTAAGTCCCGCCCCCACCACAGCATCTTCCTGCGTCTGCAGAGGCTTTACAGTAGAGTTGCATTCCTGCTGCATGTGAACGTGGAGACAGTGGAGATGTTCAGCATCTTTCTCTGGGACTTAAAGGACTCTCTTCGTTGTGCCCTCCTGCTCGGCTAACGGTCCAGCCTGCGGCGGCGGCGGCAAGGAGCTGGATGGCTGTTCTGCTTTTCTCGGTGCTCTTGAGATGCCTCTTTTTTTTGTAGTGGAATAAAATGGAAGTGCTGTGTGAAAACGTGTTCGCTTGTTTAATTCACTGAGACACCTGCTCAGGAACCGTTCCACCACATGAATGAAATGTTCTGTTGCTGCAAACTGAAAACAGCAAAACTGGTGAAAGGACCCTTTAAAGATGAACCCTGTTGGTTTCCAGAGTCATTCAACACTTTTTAACTTCATGTTAGTTTGTTTTTCCCTAAAACTGCCTCCACTCAAGCTTCAGCTGTAATAAATATAAACAATAATCTCATTTTGTGAAGAATCATCATGGGAAACTTTAGAATCCACTGTGTCCTGTGTCCTGAACCCCAGAAACCACGGTCAGAGCCTCTCTGTGCAGCTTCAATCTGTTCTCCTTTTAATTTAAAACAAAACTTTAATCTTTTACATATTTTGTTTTAAATGTACAATCAAACGATCAATGTAATCATACATAACTCTTTTTCATAATAATAATAATAATAATAATAATGCACAACTCTATCGACACTACCCATAAATTAAAAAAAAGAAAATAAAGGGAAAAACATCGAGATCAGTATGAAACACGTTAGGCAACACCACTGGTTAACGAAGACGAGCCGCTGGCGGCGAGCGGCGGGCCGCAGCGGGACGGTCACTGCAAAGGAAACAAGTACACAGGATGAACCCGACCTTCCTCTCACTCACACTCACACACACACACACACACACACACACACACACACACACACTCTCTGCCGTCACTCCACAGGTAAGGTGCTGCTGTTCGTCCCCGTGTCTCCGTCACTTCGTTTCCCTTCATGGTTCAAACCTGCGACAGGAAGCAGGACGCGCTGAAGCTGCGTCTGTCTCTGCAGTAAAAGCCTAAAAACCTTCGTCAGGCACTTTGCAGACGCAACGAGACTCGACCTTGGCCGCTCCTCGGAGCCGCGAGACGGCTGACGGGATGTGACCAAGTTATTTTATGTTCTGTGAACGAACGTTAATGGCTGACCTTGGAAACAACAGCTCAGGTCTGACTTTGTCTGAACATTAAATGTTCAAACTTTCCATTATCATCACAACTTTTAATGAGATTTAGGTCATTTGATCGACTTTTAGCTCGACTCCTTCAGTCCTGGACGCTTTCATTAGGAACAGGTCTGTAACTGAAGCGTCGCTCCAACAGGATCCTGGTCTGAGCTCAACTCGTTTTTCTTCTAATAATAAATCATTTCTGTCGTTTTGGACGCAAAAACAAACATTTGCATCTAAAAAAAAAAAGATGATTTACAGGTTTCTGTCGTTACAAAACAAACTTCACTTGGTCTTTGCTCTGATGTTGGGCTCATGTTTGCACATTAATCTCTTTTAGTTTACTGTTTGATGGTTTAATGATCTTTGTGTTGATTTTAGTTGTTTTTGTAAAATCCTAGTGACCCAAAATGGGCTGACGAGTCAGTCTCCACCCGTCTGGCATGTAGCGCAGCTTAAATCAAGCATCACCAAATAACATTTAATCACACTGTGACAAATTGTTTCTGAAAGTGGAAACTTAGAGTGTTGAACGGTATCAGGCTGCTCTTCCTCTGATGAGCGACGATAATAAAGTTGTTGACCTAATTTTAGAAAAACAAAAACAGGAAGTCGCCACGTAGCGTCAGCAGCATCTGTCTCCAGCGATAACCGACCACAGAAAACAGATTTCCAGTTTTGTTTCGCTCCAGGCCGCAAAAACTAATCTGGTGTGAAGGTCGTCGCCAGGCTGGAGGCTCGAGCAGGAACAGGAAGCGCGACTCGTTTTCCTGCAGCAGAGACGGAGCAGGAAAACCCGACGTCGACACTTTTGCCTTTAACTTCACAAACTGGACCTGCCTTCACACTGAATGACCCGACGTGACACACACACACACACAGAGCTGGCTCAGAAATGAAACACACACACACACAAAAAGGTCTGACTTCCACTTTTTTTCCTTCTGAAAGGAAACTTTTTTTTTGTTCTTGAAATACAGTACCCATCTTTGTGTCTCTCTACCTCCCTCCCTCTCTCTCTCTCTCTCTCTCACTCTCACACACACACACACACACACACACACACACACACACATCTCGGCTAACGTGCACCCAGGCGAGCGGCCGCATGCCATGCGATCATCAGCTGAGCTGCTCTGCCGGGTTTTCGGGAGGGGGCAGGGATGCGAGCAGCAGGTGCACGTCCTCTCAGTTCCCATGGTAACCTGACTGGAATGTAGTGACGGTAGGGACACACACACGCTTGCACACACACTTAATTCACAGGTAAACAATGTATTTCTCTGGAGGACGGACAGGTGTGGGGTTTTCTCTACAGAAGCCTGGAGGGGTCATTTTTCCTAAAGGTCCCTCATCGCGTCCGTCGGCGGCGGTTCATTCTGACCTTCGACCCCCCCGCCCAGGCGACCACGCCTTTGGCCGCAGACAGGAGGCGCGTGACCAACGGGTGGATCTTTACACAGCGTGTGTGAGTGTGTGTGGAGAGAGCATGCACGTTTGAGGTGTGTGCAGGTGCAAAAGTGTGTGTGTGTAAAAAGTGCATTCCTTGTGTGTGTGTGTGTGTGTGTGTGTGTGTGTGTGTGTGCCTCCCACCCCCCGTGCCTCCTCGTGTCCTCAGCAGCCAGAACGATAATAAAGTTTTTCTTGAATCAAGTCTTTCTCCCGCTGACAGTCTCTGAGGGCCGCACTCAGTCGGCGAGGAGGTTGGAAAACAAACAAACAAACAAACAAAAACAGGGTCCAAGTGTCAGAGATTGGAGCCGTCCAGGAGGCACACCTCCTCCTCCTCGCTGCCGTCTGCCCCTCCCCCCCGGCCGTCCTGGAAGGAGCGGATCAGTTGAACATGATGGACTCGGGATCTTGGTTTGCCATTTGAGCCATGTGACGCAGGATGTCTTTTTTTGTGATAATACCAAGAAGCCGCCTGCAGAGGGAGACAGAGGAGGGCGGGAGGAGAGGGAGAGGAGGAGAAGAAGAGAAGAGAGGTTTAGGGGAGCGAGGAGGCGGCGGCGGTACGAGGGAGAGACGCCGCAGTCGCCGTGTTTTTGTTGGCAGCACGGGAGTCAGATCAGATTCAGGTTGGGTTTGTCGGACGGGAGCCGGGAAGCCAACAAAAACACCTGAGGAGGCAAGAGTCAGCAGGAGCAGAGGAGGGAGGAGGGGAGCGACCAGAGAGGAGGCGCAGGCAGGTCTGAGATCAGCTTCAGACGCTGCCTCGGACGCTTGTACGCCGGTGAGAGGGAAGAACCGGATCCTACAGGCAGACAGGAAGTGGAGGGGGCGCCGTCATCACAGGAGGCAGGAAACAACAAAGATGGAGGTTCTGATTTTTAACAAGGTCTCAATTTAAATTCTATTTTGATAAATCTGATCTCAAAGCAGCCGGAGGTGACGTCAAACAGCAGAGAACAGAAACGCTGTGAGTGCAGAGTTGGAAGGGAAGCAGGTGAAGGCGGAGCGGCGGCGAGCGGGCGCTGTCCGTCCGCTGCAGAGCTACAGGAGAGCAGAGCTGAGAGCAGAACGCCGTCAACACGGTCAGAGTCGTCTCAACTCTGGGAGAATGAGTGGAGACGAACGCTTGAACCCAGGTCTGAGCTGAGGCGACCTGCAGATCAGTGTGTGTGTGTGTGTGTGTGTGTAAAGGTAATGTCTCCTGTAAACCAGCAGCGTCACACACAGTCAAACTGCATTAAAGCCATTAAATGCCTCTGAGAAGCTGCAGGATCCCATTTGACACTTTATTAGGAGCAAAGCTGAAGCTAAAGAAGTCCTGCGTTTCCCAGAACGACTCAGCAGAGTAAACTCACACAGAGGCTTTCTGTTCCTGTCCTCAGAGCCTCTGAGAACTGTTTCATCTCTGAAACTGTTTCTGCGTCCGATCCTTTTCAGGAACCTGCAGCGATCTGTATTTATTCGCTGCTGTGGGTCCAGACAGCGTCAGATCCACCTGTTTGTGTCTTAATTTGACCTGTTTACCTGCAGTCTGAGCCACATTTGCTCTCAGGACTGCGGACGCGGCTTCCTGGGAGCGTAAACCTGCGTCTGTTCGCCTCTGTGTGACTGTTCCCGAATCAAAGACAGTGTTCAGGTGTCGCGCGCCGCTGGCTGAGAGGAGACACCGGCAGGTTAAAGCACGGGATTAGTAATGACATCATCAGGGTCATCACCACATGCTAACTGCTAGCTGCTAGCTAACGTCACTACAGCACCAACCAACACAACCACATCACTCGCTACCACTACAGCGTGAGGGGAGCGTGGGGGCGGGTCACTACAGATCCTCTTCCCTCCAGTCTACAACCAATCACCACCAGCTACAAGACAAAGGGTCAAACAACGGCTGGCTACTCGCCAAGTGGTTGTTAAGGCGACGGGTCAGATGTTGTCGACCTGCGGAGGGTCCCAGGGCGAAACGTTGGGACCGAGAGAACAAAAACAAAACAGAGGAGAAAGGATTCGTTAATGGCGGCAGGAACACGAGGGCGGGGGAGCACTCAGAGGTGAAATGAAGGATTGCTGATGGCAGAGGGGGATGATGGGAAACAGACGACGACTACAGACGGTGAGGACGTCATCGTGCCGAGAAATGAACACGCGTCTCTGCTGCGGGGTGACTCACACACACGGGCTAATTAAAGGTGCTAACACGGCGCTACAGACGCCTCAGGCGCGTTTCAGACGTGGGATCACCGACGCAACGGCTTCGCCACGTGACGCACGGCATCGAATTGAGTTTACGTCTGCGTCTTGTTCATCTCACATTTTCAGAAAAATGTGGACAGAGAAGAGAAAAAAGTGCAGAACTGGAATAAAAACTGTTTTTGGGGACGTCTGAGCCGAGATTTAAAGTTAAGCTTGACTAAAGTTGACGGCCGGCGTGCGGTCTGACACTAGGAAACGAATCTTTCACCTTAAATCTGCGTCTACATACCAGCAGGATCTGTGACATCACTACTTGTTTGCAGCCAATCGCGGCCGAGCTTCAAACGTGAACGAGTGAGAGAGGACGACTTCACAGTGAAGCGCGACACATCCTGCGGTCAGAAATGTTCAGATTCATTCACCATTTGAATATTTTGGAAATCAAAGCCTGGGCGTGGGCGGCGATGACGCGTCCGACTCGTTCCACGCAGCTGAGTTAAAGCTGAAGGTTTGCAGACGCCGTAACCTTCGCGTTCGGCGTCATCGGCGGGCGCGTGTCTGAAAGCGGCTCTGAGCCTGATGTGGGTGACAGCTCCCGTACGGGTCCGACGTTACAGGACCCACAAAACGACGAGGTTCAGCTGCCAGCGATGAGGATGGGGGGGGGTCTGACATGGACGACGCGGTCAAACGAGGTGAATCGACACCAAACCAACCCAGGAACAGCAGAGGAGAGAGAGAGGAAGAGGAGGACTCAACGCTCAGCTGGGAACTGTCAACAGCTCTTCACACCAACTTTCATGCAGCCCTCCGAAGAGGCGGAGCCTAAGAGACAGGTGCGACAGTGGAGGGAGGGAAGAAGGGGAGGTCACGTGTGTAAAGGGGCGGGGCTAGTCACCAGGGGCTCCGCGTGCTGCTTGAGCTCCTCCAGATGCTCTAATATATTCTTCTTTGTGATGATGCCCAACACAATCCTGCAACACACACCCCCCCCCAACACTCAGTCAACTGCCCGGGAACACACGAGGACAAATAAACAAAAACAAACAAACGAGAGAGAGAGAGAGAGAACAGACAGCAGCAGCAAACATACAGAACTTAAATATTAAACTCAACAGAAAATACAACTCAAAATTACACAACACAGAAACGGGATGTGATGACTCAGTGTCGTGATATGATGTCATGTGATGCACTTGAACTCTTTAATCGCGACTTTGACGAGCTGTTTGGCCTCATCCTGCTGCTGCGTCTTCTTCTGCAGCAGTTTATCGGCTCCCGACAGGAGCTTTAAAGCCCAGTGCACCGAACTGTGAGCACTCACACATCAGCTGTGGATGAAAACACTTACTTTGCATTTGTATTTTGCAGATTTTCTATGAATTTGTTAAAAAATGTGCACTAAATTTGGGCGAAAATGTGGCAAATTATTAAAAAGAATGCTGCTAATAATGACGTAATATCGTTATAATAAACATGGACGCAGCAGTTTCCTTACAAACACACTGTCTGCTGTAAATACTCTTAAAGGCACCAAATGTGCATTAATCCATGGGAAAACAGTTCCCATGATGCTCGGCTGGGTCCAAAACTCTATAAATCTGTATGTTTGTGGTTGGTTCTTAAAGATTTAAATGTGAATAAAAACATAAACGTAACATAAAGATGTAAATAAAAACAAACAGGGCTCCTTTCTGCGGCGGGGGGGGGGGGGGGCGAGCTCCTCTGCTCAACCTGTCTCGTGGTTCCTACATCACACCAGCAGGTGGCGCCCTAAACACTAGGATCTATAAAACCTGGTTTAACTGGTTTAACACGATACCTGTTATGAAGTCGCAGTTAGTGTCAGCAGCTCGGTCTCGCCTCCGGAGGAGACCGGCTGCTGTTCAGCAGGGGGAGGGTGGAGGCGGGGAGGGGGGGGGTGGAGGAGGTGCAGCACAGCGGTTAGGCCAGGCCATGCAGTTACACAGGGTAAACCCAGACCCCCAGAGTCCATGCAACACCACGCGGCGTGTACATGTGCACGTGCAAAGTTCGTCGACCTCGGACGGCTTAGTCGACCACAGCAACGCGCCGGAGCGAAGGATTCGGCGCTTCCTTCGTCCGGAGACGGTTCAGTACTTACCCGTTGTGAGTGACCAGGCACTGGCGCAGCCCCAGCTTCCTGAAGATGTCCACCACGATCTCCATGGGGGTGTGGTCGGTGACGGTGAAGGGGCTCATATCCAGGATGGAGCGCAGTTTGAGCGGCCGGGGGCTGTCGGCCGGCAGCGTGGGCGCATGCTGGGTGAAGTACACCCGGGAGTTCAACATGATGCCCTCCTGCTTGCGGCGAGCATTTTCTGTTGGGAGAGGACGGAGAGTTCATCACGCTGTGACCAAACATGCTGAAACACGCGCGCTCATAACAACTTCCTGCTCCGTTACCTATAGCGATGGTGATGTCCCTGCGCAGGGCGAAGCCCACCAGCCTCTGACTCTCCTTGGACACTATCACAGGGAAACCATTATAACTGGTCTCATTGATGGTGGCCTGCAGCTCCTCCACCGTCAGGTCGTCCTGCGTCAGCACCGCTAACGGCGGATCGCTGCGTCGGGGCCTCATCACCTCCCGGGCCAGCGTGGTGTGTGTGAACTCCTCCTTGGCGTCTAGGAAGGGGTAGCCGTTCAGACGGATGTGGGCCTCGTAGATCCCCTCGCGGCCGAACGCGTCGCCCACCCACTTGCTGGTCATGACGGCAGCCATGAGGGGGACGATGTACTCCAGCCCACCGGTGAGCTCGAAG
Organism: Datnioides undecimradiatus; assembly: GCA_008933995.1. NCBI lineage: Eukaryota > Metazoa > Chordata > Actinopteri > Lobotiformes > Datnioididae > Datnioides > Datnioides undecimradiatus. The sequence continues at coordinate 345,489 of WARS01000063.1, read as the reverse complement.
ACGATGACGACCAGGGAGACGGTCATACGGGTCACGCCGCCTGAGGAGGCGGGACAGAGGGGACACTCACCAGAATAAACATTATGATCCCAGAAACACGCTCGCTCTAATAACCTGATCACTGCTGACTCACCCAGACACGCCGCGGCGCCCACCATGGCGTAGAGCCCCGGAGTGATGCAGTCGGCCCCCACCTCGCACCACTCTTTGAACAGGAACCAGTCGTGGTGATAGTACGCCAGCTGCTCCATGGCGATGCCGACGATTCGCCCCGCGATCGCCCCGATGGCCATGCTGGGGATGAACAAACCCGACGGCACCTGACGACGAGAAGCGAGGACAGGTGTTAGCTCGGTGAAGACTTGTTGGGTAAAACATCGGATAACGAACATCCAGTGGTCCTCACCTTGAGTCCAAAGGTGAATATGGTCATGATGATTTTAAAAATGAGTGCCAGGCAGAGCTGCCACATGGCGGCGTAGACTCCAGGCCCCGCCGGCCGGTTGGGGTTGTCGGTGAAGGCCTTGCTGCCATTCATCTGGCTGCGGTACTGGCAGAGCTGTGAGGACTCCAGCGGGCCGCAGTCGGTGAACAGCTCCTTTATCAGCTCGCTGGTGTTCTGCCGCGTGTACGGGTTTGGGAAAGCGACCACAGCTGTGATGGCGGCCACCAGGATCACCTCCAACACCGGGTACTTGCCTGGAGTGAAGGGAGATGTGTCAGATCATGGGAGGCCGCACACGCACATCCAGAAAGTTACGACAGGTCGACATGAAGCCTCAACAGACAAATATCACACGAGTACTTTGAATCAAGACTTGCCGAAGCGCGTCGACTTGCGCCGCCGGCACCACGCGATGTTGGCCCGGATGAAGAAGGCTCCCCAGAGGCCCCCGAAAACCCCCAGGAGGATGAAGGGGATGAGCTCGAACAGGTACCACGGCGTGTGGTACTCCACGTAGAACAGCACCAGGCGGCTGTTGCCGAACGGGTTGATGGAGCGCAGGACGAAGGCCGCCACCAGGGCAGCGAAGAAGGAGCGCCACAGCGTCTTCAGGGGGAAGTAGTAGCTGACCTGCGGGGAGAGAGCGCAGAGTTTAGAAGATTATAGCTGAACAGCTGAACGGAGTCCTGCCGGACGTGGGCACCGCACCTCCTCCAAGCTGAAGAGCACTCCTCCGATCGGGGCTCCAAACGCAACGGACACTCCAGCCGCCGACGCCGCCGAAAGAACCTGGGTGGACGAAACAAACGCACCTCAGCTGATCGGTTCGTCACTTCACGCTTCTGTTGCTGTGACGCTGATTTCTTCTTCTCTCACCTCTCGCTTCTTGGCCTCGTTCTTGCTGTACTTGGGGAAGAGGTAGGAGAAGATGTTCCCGCAGCAGCAGGCCACGTGGACCAGGGGGCCCTCCTTCCCCAGGCTGAGGCCGGATGCCACGGCCAGCACCAGCGTGATGGTCTTGATCATCAGGGTCCATTTGCCCAGGTAGCCCCGGATGATGAAGCCACTCAGGATGGTCTTGATCTGGGGACAGAGAGAAGGCCAGAGGACAGAAAGACTGAGATTAAACTTAGGTCCAGCTGGATCAAACCGACACTGAGTTTCATTCCTGATCTTAAAAAACAGTAAAAGGTCAAAAATCAGCTTTGAGCCAACGACACAAACCCGCCCTGCTGGTCAACACCGCGTGACACTGGAAATCCTATAAAACATCAACTGAATAAAAATCTTAAAATAAAATCAACTCAGTGTTTTTTTCCTCTAGTGTTTTCCTCAGTCCAACCAATTAAAATTCAGGAGATGGATGACATCATACATCCTTCAGGCTGCAGCATCTTCTCAATTAACGTGTTACGTTTTAATAACACAGTCAGGACGGCGCCGGAAGCGTTACCCACTGCTTCTTTTGTTTTAATGGATTTATGTTCAGTGTGTTCAGATATGAAACTGTCAATGAACGGGCTATCAATCAATTAATAAACAGATCTGTGTTTATTCTGTAAACAAGGAGGAGGATTTCCTTGTAAATAAGTATTTATTTGTTTGTTTATGGGCGCAACAAGGATGTGAAATACTGTTATTTAATAATTAAACATGTTTTATGTATTTTGACCAATTGAAATCAGCTGACAGATGATGTCACGTGTCCAGCTTCGTGTGCTTTAGCTGCATCTCCGTCTCCTGGTCAAACTCACCCACTACCACACACTTGCAGTCCCAGCTCTCTTGTTGTTCCCATGGCAACAAAAGCTCACCTCAAAACGGCTTTTTTTCCACAGCGCAGCCAAACCTGCCCCCCGCCCCCGCCCTCCACCCCAGCGTCCACTGAATTAGCAATTTTCAGCCACTTGCAGACATTAAAGGGAATCCCGGGAGCGTGACAACACACTGCCTGGATCCCCGAGAGTTCACACAACTCATTACAGCAGTTTCACGGCAGCTGCAGAGATTTATGGACCTGGAGCTTCTCACACCCGCAGCAAACTGATCGGACACGAGGAAAGGAGCGAGCAGGGAGATAAAACAGAGCATCAACAGCCTGTTTCACAGAAAGCTGGGCAGCTCTGAGGGAAAAGCTGGTTTCAGCCTCTGCAACTCTCTGTTTTCTTGAAGAAGAAGGGGTTTCTACACAGTCCCATCACGCAGCTTCAAACAGAAGCACCGGTGTCTCCTCACCTCAGGGATCCCCGAGCCGCAGGCGTACGGAGCGAACACCTTGACCAGGCAGACGGCCAGGAAGGCGAAGGACAGCGCCCAGTAGATGTACATGAAGTAGTTCATGATGTACGAGCCGGGACCCTGCAGAGAGCAGAGGGAGAGCAGCGCGCTGAGACTGATGGGAACAAGAGTCCTGCGTCCACGGGATGAGGAACGTCAGTGTCACAAGCTGCTAATCAAACATGTGGGTCACGCAAACACAGAAACAGTGATGGAGGCAGTATTAGTTATTGTCATTGGATCTTTGCACTTCCTGCATGGATTTCAAATTAAAAGCCTACCAGCGCAGGGAGCGCTGCGTTTCTATGGCGACAGCTTGATGATGACCGCAAAACAATTTAAAAAAACAAAAATTTAAAGATCAAAAAACAACAAAAACAGCAACGCAAAGCAGCAGAGCAGAGAAACCTGTTGTTGTTTACTGAATCAGACGACAGGTAAACAGTGAGGACGTTTAGAGGCAGTACAAGCAGCCAATCAGGCAACACGGAGGCTCGCTCTACCTCGGCCTGGCCCAGGATTAGCTCAGCCCAGCTCTTCCACTGAGGACACTTGTCCCGCTCAGCGAAGGTGGTCTCGTTGGACGTCCAGCAGCACTGCTCGTGGTTGAACCACATGGCGCTCAGACATACGCCCTCCTTCAGGTCGTTCATCCAATCAGCAGCAATGTCAATCAGGCCAGCCAAAGCACCTGGCAGGAGGAGGGAAGGAGAGGGCGAGGAGGTGGAGGCGGGAGGTGGAAAAGGAGAAAACAGAGGAGGCAGAGGCGGTTAGCTCGCTGGCTACGCTAACACTTTTATACACATGAGCCTGTTATTCATTTAGAAGAGCAAGACAGGCCTCTGGTTTGGATCTGAGCCTGTTTGCGACGGGTTAAACGTGAGACAGAGGCCGAGAGAAAGACTGAGCGTGAGCTGCCCAAGGCCAAGCATGAGTGTATTTGCACTGCACGTGTGCGGCTGCGTTACCTGAGGCCAAGCCCGTGAGCGTCACCACCAGCCAGCCGGACCAAGCGTCGTACAGGCTCTTGGTGAACTCCCATGCTGACTCCTTCTTCTTACTGTTAATCTACAGGTGAACACACACAACAGTCAGAGAACAGAGGCACAGCTGGATGCACAAATGACAGACGAGGAAATCGTGCATCTGGGCCAAAGGTTTACGGCGACTCTGCAGCGATAAGCAAATCAGGATTCTGCTGCTGCTTTAATAAAGTGTTTGATCGCCGGGTTATAAACCAATGTTTGACAAAGTAACAAAGAAACCAAGCAAACGAATGAACCCTCGGTGCTGCAGTAGCTGTGCACTAAACCACTCCTGGATAAAAAGGGGGGGGGGGGGCTGTAAAGTTGAGTCAATATTTGGGCAGCAGTGTTGACAGAGCGAGGTCGTATCAGTGGACAGGACAGGAAGCTGGTTCATTCATGAGGTTTCTCTCCTGAGCGGGAAACATCGTCCGTCCTGGTCTCGGATCTGAACCTTCAGGCGGACAGCTTTGGTTTGATCGCAGCTGCCTCTGGTTTTCACTGTTTACCGACGGGTTACACTGTGTTTCCTTCCCTGCAAAACTGCTGATCTTACTGAACCCAGTTCTTCTTCTGGGTGACCCCACAGGAAGTGGTGTATCGCACACTTCCTGTGCAGCTGGGGAGTTTTCGCTGACACCAGCTCATGTGGACGAGCTGTTAGAGCTGAAATAAGCTGAGCTATGATTATTAGACACTAAGGGGGGTGGGGGGGTCCTGGTCTGGCCTGTTTTAAGATCTAGAGGCTGTGGCGTCGGCTCGCCTCCGTCCCCTCGCCTCCGTCCCCTCGCCTCCGTCCCCTCACCTTCCGGTGCCTCTCACGGTCCTTGCACTTCTCGCGCACCCAGTCGATGGTGTGGAAGTCGTCGTAGGTCCCGACGCCGGGGATGGGCTCCTCTAGGAAGTCCAACAGGTGGGTGCTGCTGCTGGGTGCCCCGCCCCCGTTAGACATGGCGTAGTTAGACCCTGAAAGCAGAGTTAAAGAGTATATTACACATTTCATGTACAAAGAGCCTCAAACAAACAAACGATGTGACGGAGCCTGAAAAACTGTTTTCTTTGCCGTCAGCTCTGGTGAAAGTGGAACAACGTTCAAACAGAGAAACCGTCTGAACTGTTTGGCCGATCATTCCCGTCTCAGAAACAAGCTGTGTCCGATCCTTCTACAAACAGAGCCGACTCGCTGCCGGCTGCACTTTACGGCTCCAGCTCACCACAAACACACAGTCGCCGCTGAGATACAACGGCACGGTCGGAGACGCAGCGACGCAGAGGAAAACGCTGCATCAGCGCAGGTTCATCTGCGCCGCTGGAACGTCTGGACGAGCGAACAGCTGCTGAAACACCTGGAGGGAGAGCTCGGTCTCTCCTGCCGGCCTGAGATGCAGGTCGCTGCGTGCGGGCCGATGTGTGTGCAGACGACCTTTCACACGTTCACATTTTAAAACAACGAGCCTTCAAAGAGTCAGTCAGCGACTTTACCTGAAAGCTTTGTGAATCACAGTGTAGTTACACGTAAAACCTTTAAACCTCACATGCGGCATCACATCCTCCCTGACTGTATCAGCCTGCAAGACAGTGTGACCTACAGGCCCATACGGGGTTCAACACAGTCAGTCGTCTAACGACTCCACCATGACTGAGATCAGTCACAGCAAACACTGATTACACTGGGGAACACAGTTTTTGTTGAGTTAGGTCTGACAGCTGTTTTTAACTAATTTTTGGGTGCGGAATCCAAAACTGATCTCAGTTTTTCTCTATCACGTCCAGTTTTTGAACTATAGGATCCCCGTTTTCTTAAAACATATGAAAAATACTGTACTTAACAGATATGTGCTTGTTTTATAAAGATGTTCAAATATTGACATACAGTGAAATATGAAAGAAACAGGCATGACTGCAATGTTTAACAGTATTATGTTTTTACAAAGGATATGGCTACTGTAATTATAATTGTGTGCAAGTAGTTAAAGTAAAAATTTACGTTTATAGCTCTTTCTGGAGTGTTCAACTTGAGGACTATCACGTTTGATGCTCCAACAATAGTCAGAGGAGCAGCCTCAGGCCGACTCTCTCCGCCTCTTATCTGGAAACATCGCAGGATCTGCACGGCTGCCTCTGAGCTTCCCCCGGCTGAGGCAGCCGCACCTCTTCCATTAGAGACAGTCAGAAGTCATACTGCATTTTAGATTTTAAATGATGTAAATATGTAATATTTAAAATGTAATATTTAATAAAACAGCTCTGAGGCAACAACGAGTTCACCCAAAACCTTCATAATCTTCTTACTTTTCATCGTCGTAGCTCAGTGAGTCAGGTCCATTACTCAGCTGGATGAGTCGCATTAGCTTTAAAATGCACGGTCGCATGTTTGATTAATTATCACAGGAACTCGTCCTCCCACATTCGAGACAAAGGCGAACATGTGAAGTGCAACTCACATCTCCTGCGCATATCAAACGCTGCTGCGCAGAGGAAGCGTCCAGTTTTACAGAAGGGTCACAGCTGCAGCAGTGTAGGACGCTGAAACCCGACAAAGGAGCAGCTACAGCCTGTTCTTCTTCTGTGTCGTGACACATTTCAGCCTGTCACAGACACACAAGCAGGCCCATCACTTCAGAAATCAGTCGGCGAAGGATGAAGTGAAATTCTGGTTGATGCTGAGCGATAACGGAACAATTGCGACGAGACGAAAGAGCTGGGAGACTGTATTTGCTGTTCCTGTCGTCTTTACCAGCAGAGAATTCAGAGAAAAGTGAAACGTTAACTCTAATTTAGATTCCTGGAAGGCTGAATGTTCTCAGTCAGACCTTGGTGTTGCCCTTTGAAAACAGCCTCGAGGTTAAACTGATAAAACTTCCTGTATGTTGCGCGTGTGGCGTCGAGCTGAGGCGGCGCCAATGTCGTTACACGCTTAGCGACATTGGCGCCGCCAGCTTCCCCTGCCACGATTGTTCCATCAGTCATTCATTGGTCATCAGTCATCATCCGTCAGGCGTGATGCAGCTGAAGTACCCAGCGTCCCGTGGTGAGGCGCTCCGGTCAGTGACCGACGCGTCTCAAATGTCTTCATTCAACCCTTTTTACCAGACACTCGTGCTCAAGGTACGAACGCCGGTTCAGAGGTGACATTCCTGTGGCCATGTCCCACAGCGCACGTCCCCGCCTTTGTTTTTAATCTCCTGCGCCCAACCACAACTGGACCAGGGTCACGACTATCAAGCCGGGCCTCATCCATGGCCGATAAAAACTCTGCGATGTGCGGCGTTTAGAGCGACTCCTCAGAGCGCCATAACGCAGGTCATAAAATGGCATCGAAGCGCCCTTTCCACGCGTTAAAGTTAATAAATGAGCGGCACACCTCGGCGCACGCAAACAAGTGAGCAGAGTCAAAGGACACTGAGCTGAGTTTGGGATGAAGCTCGTGCAAGCTGAAGATTTCCCACATCGCCCACGCAGCTCATTAGCTCAGATCGCCGCCTTTGAAGTTTGATGAGATGAGGAGGGATGGATCAGTCGAAGCCCGGTTCGGTGAGGACGTCTGTGAGAAGCCCGGGGGCCGAAAGCGTGGCCTCGAATCATCGGAGCAGCTGACGCATATCGTTGTGTGGCGAGGGAGCGAAAAGGGAAGCGGGTGTGCGAGCGGCTGTGGCGTCAGCAGAAAGAGTGTCGGGCCTGGCGGGATGACTCATACCATCACTCTCCATTTTCATTTCAGAGTGACGGCCGCAGTCTGGACGGTCCTGGCAAAGTGTGTGTGTGTGTGTGTGTGCAGCTGAAGGCGAGGTGGGATGACCATGACTCAGCAGAAGCAGTCCGACCCGGAGGCCTGACCTTTCTGAGGTCATCAGTCAAAGCCAACAACACAGAGGAGCCGCTGTGTGAATGTGACGCGACTTTCCAACTAACAGCTCCATACGTGGAGCTGTGAGATTGTCTGTTCACAAGAGACGATGAGTGTCTGAAGATCCCCTCCAGACACGTACTAAACCAACACACATGAGCAAACGGTCTGCTCGGAACAGGAATGTGTGTCTGATGCCAAAAAAACCTGATACTGAGTCCTTCAAAACGCAGAAAAGCTTTGAAACCCTGCTCATTCCTTCAGCGCAGGTGGCTTCACGTTTCTACACCACGCTGGTGTCAGCATTCGTAAGAACTGGTCCAGGACTGACTCCTGGACTGACTCCTGGGCCGGCTGTGCTGCCACTTTTCACTTTCACTTTCGACTCTGAGCCTCCGGGTGCTGGGAGGGTCTTCGAGGTCAACCTGTTCGCGTCAGTCCATCTAGAGTTTGGAGTGGAGATAAGCAGAGCCAACCAAGCCCACTGAGAAACCAGCAGGGCCTGATATGAACGAAGACGCTGCGTGTTGTTAATTGTAGGTGTTGGTGCATCGTAGGTCTAAGTCACAGTCTCAGCTCATACTGAGCGTCTCCAGGTTGATAAAAGAGAAGGAGCAAATGTCATCACGGGATAAACTCTCTAGAAACACTATCCATGAGTCAGGGGGCTTACTGTCCCTCGTGGGCCAATGTAGGTGATTCATGATTCACGTAAACAAGCCCAAAACCAGACAGTAGTAGCACACACACACCAAATATGTCAGAAGGAGCGAGAGACCGCTGCAGAGTCTGCTGCCAGATCCCACCGATGACAAACGCCTTCCAGTCTGTTGATATATAATCTGTTAAAGTCGTGCCTGAAAGACTAAAATGTAGACGACAGGAGCCAAAACGCTGCGGTTTCGGTCTATACGGCACGAATCTGAAGTGTGGCTCGACACTGCAGTGACGCTCGCAATCCCGCGCACAGCAGGGATTTGGCTGGTGAGATGAATCAGATAAATCGGACGAGCCCATCGCGATGATGCTGCCGCGCCGCTGGCACCCATCAAATTAGGAGCGGCCGAGCCGAGCGGGGGCGACGGCACGGAAAACCGAGCCGGATGGGGGCACACGAGCACGCCGGCAGCATCGCGTTCAGCGGGCGGGTTTCTTCCTGCGTGAGTGCAGTGACACAGCGATTCTGTTCTGCCTGCACCGCGGCAGAAAAGCCTCGTCAGCGCTCGCACAGGCTGACAGCACTTCCTGTGTTGCTGTGATCAGTGAGGTGGGAAACAGCCCCCAGACGGCTGCACCTACTCCCACCCCTGCATTCCCTGCATCAGTCCTACTCTACTACTGCGGAGTAAATGAGATCAGAGAGGTTTAGAGGCAGCTGACTGGGACACCCAGGGTCAGCCGCTTGGAGCAGGGTTAGTCCTGCTCAGCCGTCATGTGATCCACATCATAAACTGTCCCGGACAACCTCCTCAGAGCCGGGAGAGCCGGCCTGACGACCAGGCAGGAGAGGCCATCCCCGGACGGCCAGCAAACGGATCAAAGTCCAAAAAGCTCGAGGACCCACACGACCTTCTCACACAAACTCACTGTGTGTTTACATGTGACACGACAGTGACAGACAGCTGAGACAAGGCCGCAGTGTTTCAGCCAAAGGCGCAGCGCACCATGTGTCCCGTTTCACAGGTTATCAAAGCAGGAAGTTGGCACACGATCCTATCTGGGATGCAAACTCTGAAGCCGCGACGTGGAAAACTCCAAGAAGATGTTGTTTCTGTGGGGGGTAGATGTAGTCACCTAGAGGGAAGAGTCCAGGAAGAGGCGGGTCGTCCTGAGCTGGATATGGGACGTCCCTGTGCGCACAGTGGATTTAAGCGGCTCAGTAAGGGGCCTTTTGTCTCTGCTCGCTCACCGTGAAACAATCTAACAAGGCCTGCAGGAACACACACACACACACACGTAACCTAAAGAAATAAGTCCCTACAGGCCACGCAGGGAAGACAAACAAAGTGGGCTGTGACACGTCTCAGAGACATGAGGGACAGTTTGGCACAAGCTGCCTGCACCCTTCGGGGCCCGCTGTGAGCCATGTGAATGTGGCCAACAGGTGTCCTCGCGCCGCGGGAACGGTGACAAAGCTCTGCCAACGTGTGAACACGCCGCTCCATGGGCGTCGTAGCCTCTGTGTGAAATTAAAATGGGCGCCGGCGACGCTGGGCCCGAGCGCGAGCCTTCACACTGAATCCACACCGCCTGCGTCTTGTTATCTGCGGCTGACGTGCGCACACACACACACACGCACACACTGACGGTTAATCATCGACAGAGGTGAGAGGTGAGCGGGGGAATGAGCGGGCCGGGCTCTGCTTTGCTGCCCAACACGCAGCGCTGCACAGCTTCTGATCCACGCCGGATCTCCGCTCCACATTCCTCAGCAGACCGTGTTTAACCGGCCACTACCTGCCATACCGCATCATGCATTCACTGTAGGAGAAGACGAGGAAGGAGGAGGAAGAGGAGGAAGAGGAGGAGGGCCTCTGTCATCGCAGCAGCGTGAGGACAGCAGCAGGAAAGAAGAAGCAGAGGGGACGTGGCGTACCTCTTTTAGGGATCTCCTGCAGGGGGATGGTGTCCCCTCCCCCGTCGTAGGGCAGATAGGGGTCGGCCGCCGCGTCCTCCTCCTCCATGTTGACAGCTGAGGCGAGGCTAGGCTAAAGCTAAGCTAGGCTTCACTACGCACCGCTCGCTGCGTGTGTGTCAGCCGCTGCCATGTTTACCAGAGGAAGACGAGCGGGGCTGCGCGAGTTAGTGAGAGAGAGTGTGTGTGTGTGTGGGGTTGAGTGTGTGTGAGCGCACAGTGCTCCCTCTCTCTCTCTCTCTCTCCCTCCCCCTCCCTTTTCTCTCCCTCTCTCCACTGCAGCAGCTGACTGTTGGAGCTGATGATGTCATCACACACACACACACACTCAGAGGGAAAGACGATCGCACCAGGCCGGTCAGCCTTGCCTGCTTGGTTGCTAGGGGAGATCAGTGAGCCCTGCCTGTATGGGAGAGACCATGGTGCTGGGTCACAGGGGTGTGTGTGTGTGTGTGTGTGTGTGTGTGTGCTCTGAAAAGGAACAGTCCATTCTGAGTGGCTGCGGGGGGGTTAAAGCAGAGATAAATGCAGGTTTGAATTGCTGAGCAGCGGTGGAGGAAGTATCCAGCAGACGTGTTGACACGACACTCTGTACTGTGGTAAATATAATGTAGTGCTTCAGATTAAAGCGCAGATGCAGAAGCATGTCCCCTGATGTCAAACAAATACATTCAAATATTAGGAATTTAGAACATTTAGCACATGTAAATGTTAAAGTAACTGTAACTAAAGGCTGCTAAATAATTAGAGTATATGCAAATACAAAGTTCAACGGCTCCCTGTGGTGTAGTAAACGCAGCTGAAGCAGCAGCTGAGGGACTGAGGGCGCAGTTAGGCTCATCTCATCACTGAGCTCGTCGACCAGCTGCTGATCATTTACTGCTTCAGTCATGTTTCAGAGAACGCTTCCTGCTGCCTGCGCTGCGTCTGATGGTGAAATGAATATTGCTCTGGGCTGTTCCTGGATCTGGTGAATCAATCACCGGGGAAACGTAGTTTTTGTTTCAGCTAGGGACACATGATCCATCGGAGCTGGAGCAGTAGTTTGCAGATTCAGATCAAACCACTCAGCCCACTCAGATGAAATGAAAGGAAGCCTTGTGATTCCACAGACACGACACTGCCTGTGGCAGTTATTCGACACTTTGCCTTGTTTGACCAAATGTCACTGTGGCTGCCGCCCCAGTACCCAGGCAGGGAGTGAACATAAAACACTGTTCTGGGATCAGAAGAGAGGACGAGCAGAAGGCCGCCAGAGTCAGGAACGCTGCGCCGCTCAGCCCCTCGCCTGTGAGACAGCAGCTGAGCCGTAACGCAGGACAGACACGACACAGATGTGAGTGTGGAGGAAGCTCCGGTGTCACACCGCTGTGAACCGAGGCGAACTCTGAGGGTTCAATCCAGAACAGACGCCACGCTCGCTGCGTTTCAAGGCAGTGTTTTGTAAACTTGTGTGTTATTATCAGAAACAATGGAGCTAACGTCAGGTGTTTCAGGACAAAGGGACACTTCACACCGTGCGATACTGTCATCAGACGTGAGCGGCCCCTTACCTTTCAGCGGGGCTCCTGTTGCTAGGCAATGGCACAGGTGATGTCAGCCATAGTTTTCCGCTCCGCGCTCAACGAGTCCCAGTCGGGACGTTGAAGCAGCAAAACAAAGTTAAAGTTCGAGGCAGGAAGAGCTCCCAGTGATCCGGCGAGTTCAGAGGAGACCAGGGAAATCCTCTCTTCAGTTCACAGACCAGCATTTTCCAAAACACGGCTCCGCTCAGCTCCTTTGCGTCCGCTGAGCAAACAAAAAGTTTCTGCAGAAATCCCCAGAGAGCTGTGGAGTGAGCCGTCCCCACCCGCCCCCTGCTCACACTGCGCTCTCACAGCTCTGCTATGAGCCCACCCACCCATAGCTACGCAAAAATAGCACGAGGGAGGCAAACAGAGGCACCGCCGCGACTTCAAGGAAGAGCATTCATCCAGAGATTTCCTGAAACGCCAGCTCGCAGCCGCCCGCCCGCCAAACTAGTTCACGGGAATGTCGCCGCACGCGTGGGTGTCAGACACAAATCAAGACTGCCCAGACCAGGAGCTGGAGTCCAGGCATGTACAGTAACACAACACAGTATGTACAAGGCTGAACAGACCGAGTGACTGGTTAATACACAGCTTTCTTCAGAGCTGCTCTGCAACAGGATCAGCTGTGCATCCGCCCGCAGCAGCGACGGTGTAAACGGTGGCAGGTTAGAGTTACGCCGCGCTTTCACCTGCGGCGGTTTACTGCCCGCGGTCCACTTTCAGAGTCAGAGCATAAGAGGCGCCGACACGTAAACCAGTCCCTGCACAAACAAGTTGTAGCATCACCATCTTTTTCATTTTTGGTAAATGATGTAAAGTATTACAGTTTACTGTGACACATCGTATTATTACACCCAGCCCCTGTAACTCCCTGATATCACCTGTAACATGTTCCCAAAGGATGACTCAGCACGTTTCATCTGGACTGTGCTAATGTGTACAGTGTGTAGTTTGTCCACAAGTTGATTTTACAGCCATAATTCTTAAAAACAAACAAACAAACAAATAGATTTCTATACAGTTTGTTTGTTTTCAGGTGTTGTAAACATTAGTATCATACCAGCACAGAAAATCCTGCATTGGTTGAGTTTTACGTTAATAAGAGCTAATAAGCTAACTGTCTCAACGATCACGCTAACAATAGCATGCTAACTACTGGGATGCTACACCTCGCTTTGAAATAAATTGTGCACTTTGAGATGAATGCTAATGCTAATGTTTGTGTGTCTGCATCCTGCAGCGCCGTGCACGCTCTCCCGTGCAGCTGCGTCGTCCGGGTGCATCCTGCTCAACGGCCCGGTCACCCACAGCCTCCTGCTCAATAATGAATAGGCCGAGTCCAGACTCAGGAGTGGCAACATGGCTGCCACGCTGTACTGAAATCATTCACCTCCAGTCAGCAGGCAACCTGCTCTGAGACGTCTGCAGGCACACAAACCTTCACTCAGACCTGTGCTGTAATGCAGCAACAGGAGTCTCAGTCGCTGGCACAACTGTCAAGGTCCATTTTCAAGTTTTGAGACGGAAGACTGCTGCAGAAAATATATAATGCATCGTGGTCGAACGTGCTGGAAGACAGACCGCTGAGAAGGAGACGCCTGGAGATCCCAGGCAGCATCCCTCAGCGAGCTAAAGGACACACAGCGTCCTCCGTTAGACCAGCACACTGTAACCTTAGAAACGGCCTCCTAACAGATTATCTGATGCTCCTTTCTGTTGAGGATCACTGCAGCCTCCCCACACAGTGATGAGCTCACACCGGAGTGAAAACCAGAATAAACAGGATTTCAGCTTTAAACGTTGGCTTCGACAGAAACATTACAGTTCCTGTGCCACATGAGTGCAATCAGCGGGAACACACTGCACTTGGCTCAGAGCGCTGCCGCGGTGCAAGTCTTGCGACAGTGCCTTCAGTGCAAAACAGGAACCGCTGTGATCACAGTTAAACTGAAGAGGGTTGCGCCACAGAAAAGAGAGATGGCAGATAAAGGATCACACGCTGCAGAGGAACCGTCTGTTCAACCAGAACAGAAGGAAGTTCACCCAAATGATCTGATTGTGACGGACAGAGCAAAGACCCGCCCACTCAGCAAACACTTCAGAGTTTAAACAGACCCCAGCACTTCATCGTGCACAAACACACGAGCGTGCTCCTCCTCCCCCTGCTCCCTGCTGCGCTCACACAGCACTTCACTCAAAATCAAACAGTCTGATCAAACACAAGCCGTGTGTGTGTGTGTGTGTGTGTGTGTGTGTTTGATCAGCTGCAGGACTGAAGGAAAGACAAGGAAGAGCAAAGCGGATGCTGATTGGACGGCAGACCCAGCAGCCAGAGAGCCAGCGAGCTGCTGAGTGAATGAGTGAGTGGAAAGCAGGCGGCTGTGCTGGAACGACAGGTATGACACGTCTGGGATCAGCCTCTGAATGAAGTGCAGGTCATAACTCATTATGCAACTCAGCAGAAAACACAATGACACAACACGGCCTTTGAAAAGCACACGATAAACACGTCACTGGAGTTTTTTATAAGCTCAACTCGAACGCCACGCTCCGCCCAAGCTCCTCAGAACTGAGCCAGCATGACGCGCTGATGCACCCAACACAGGCTCTGCCACGTGTCTGTGTTGTTACTACCAACAATCTGTCAGTGCTACCTGACAGGAAAGGCCGCGCAGGGGGGAGGAGGAGGAGGAACTAGAGCGAGGCCGGAGCACAGAGGCGACAAAACAAACCGCGGGAAACAGGAAGTGAGGACAGTAAAGAGGTGACCAGGTCAAGAAGGTGAACGGAAACAGGACACATCGACAGTGGCGTGACTCACAACCACAGCGGCACTATGGGAAGTTCACTGATCAAAAGGACCAATCAAACAGCTGGGGGGGGGGGGGTTTGGAGGCATCCTGTGCTCCCTACCTGGGGAGGCAGCGTCCCCGTCCAGCAGGTTGTCGTCCTCGGTGGTGTGGAAGTCCATGATGACGCCGGCTCCATCCAGCAGCTCCTCGTCGCTGCTGGCGCTGGCGATGCTGTTGTAGCTGTTCCTGCAGTAGCCTCTGTGGTACAGCTGCTCCGACTCCATTTAGCAACGCGCCGGTGCCCTGGACGATGGGGGGGGGGTACACCAGGATGTTAGATTAGAGTCTACAGGGTGAGGTGAGTCCGTCAGGTACACAGACGAGCAGAGCTGGGTCAGCAACATGCACGCTGACTCATGGTTAACACACACACACACACACACACACACACACACTCACAGTCCAACAGAGGACAGCGCTCAGGGCATGAGGCGACTGGTGCGAGAGCGTCAGCTGCATCTACACTGCGCAGATCACTCAGAGAGATCAGAGACGGGCTGAGGGACCCTGGAGCCGCTGGAGCGCACGGCGACGGGAGAGGAAGAAACACACGTGTGACAGAGAGAGGAGAAACAGGTGATCCATCAGAGGTTAGGATGAGCGCGGGCTGTCGGCTGCCGGGGACGGACAGACGGGTGGCGGCGGCGATGACGGTGACGAGATAGAGTGAACTCATCCACGCCGGCAGTCATGAGAGAAACTGAGAACACTGTATATTTGATGTTTTAATATCTTTGTAGTGTCACAATTTAAGTAACGGTTGAATTGCTTTTAATTTTTTGTTTGTTTGTTCCTTTTTTGTTTGTTTCCCCGCTGCGCAGCCATGGTGTGCATTTAGAGAGCGGGGGATTAAAATGATAATAATAATAATAACGACACTGCTGGACCACAGAGAGCGCAGCTGCAGCCCCACGCAGCCCCTCACCTCTGCTCAGACCTCGCCCCCCTGTGGTGACGGCGGGCACTGCACCCGGATGCCGAACCGTGAGCGTGACCTACAATGATCCCCGCCAGGCCGGGGCGCAATGACGGCCCAATGACGGCGCAGAGCTCCAGATAACCTGAGGGTATTTATAGGAACGTGGGCCTGGAGGCACGATGAGGCACAAAGCAATAAGGAAAAGGAGAGCTGAGCAGAGAGAGATGGACTCTGACTGCGCCGTGCTGCTGCAGCCTGACCGGTTTCTGTGCTGCGGACTTCACAAAAAACCTTCATCGGCTTTCAGGTTTTTACACATTTGTGTTGCAGCAGAAAACTCTGCGCTTTAGTTTCACAGTGGAATCAGTGCAATCTGTGTTCACTCTGCACCTGCACGTTTGGTGACGTCTGCATCAGATTGAACCTTTTCACTCCCCACAAAAGCCCCACATGCTGTCGCCCTGCTGACCGACTTTAGGGTGAAGTGTCACGCTCGCTGGCTTGTTCTGACGTTTAGGAGAAGCTGTTTTCTGCGGAAATACAGTTAAAGAGACGTTTCAGCCAAAATTCATTGTTTTGCATCAACAAATACCATAAAAAACAACTTTAGTAGTATTGAGACCTACATTGTTTTGGTGTTCAAACGGCCTAATTGCAGCATTCTTCTGTAACACCACAAACACATGTTGGACAGAGCTGCAACTGGCTGACTGATCGTCTTCCTGTCAGCTGATTCCAGCCCGTTCAACAGCCCGGCCAGCGTTTTAAAGCCGTTCCCTTCAGACGTGGGGTGTCACAGTGAAAGTCACTCAGCTCTGACAAACACATCCCGACACTGTGGTTCGACGGTAAAACCACATCAGAGCGCGACAAAAGCCTTCTGCAAACGCCAGCAGTGGAACTGGAGACGGCTAATCCTCGCTGGCACGGAGTGCGACGCGAGGCAAAGAGGAAAGAGAACCAACCGCACTGATTCACCACGAGACTGGACTTCCCTTTGAGCTCTATCAAATCAGCACGGCCAGGAAATTCAATTCGTCCTGTGAGCAGAGTCGACGCGGAGGCGGCGGGAGCTCGTCTTTGCTCTCTGACCTCTGGTGGCGCTGCGGGGCCGTCACGATTGGGCCCCGGAGGTTAAAGCTCTGTGCTTCGTCACATCGAACTTCCTTTAACGGCCGTGTTAGGATTCAAACGTGGCTTTGTGGTCGCGCTCAGGCACAGCGGGGCTGCTGATTCATGCAGCAGGACAAAATGCATGTAAAGGTGTGCAAATGAGCTGCGCTGCTGGGCCCCTTAACGGTGGGCTGCGTTAATAAAGCGTGTGGTCGTACCCCCCCCAGCGACATGTGATAGCTATAATTATGGCGGTCTGCAGCACACTCGTTCGTGTTTCCCCTCGTTCTTGCAGCTGTAATCAAAACAGTAATTATCCCGGGGAGACGAGAGCGTGTTGATTATTGAGAAGCTACGACCAAAGACTCAGATTTCATTTTACTGTTTGAGGGAGCGGATAGGCTAAGGAGAGGGAGGTGTGTGTGTGTGTGTGTGTGTGTGTGTGTGGGTGTGGTGGTCGATAACAGCAGCATAATCACCAGCGAGGGAACAAAACGTTTGCCAATGTTACACGACCAGTTGAGCAGCAAGGGGCCTTATCTTCCTCCACCTGGTCACCATGGAGGTGTTGCCCAGGCGACTGTTGCCGGGATGTGACTCAGCATTTCGCCCTCCCTCCAACCGACAGGCTCACACCTCCTCCACAGACGGAGGCCAATACGTTGACACGCAGCGAGCGGCCGATGTCTGGATCGCTCTGTAGCACGGCGAGGAGGGCTCACTCCTCAACGATTAACGGAGCCAATCAGACGACAGCAGCACTGACTGTAGCACTGACTAACTTTGAGACAATGATGAACATGCTACACTGTTAGACTAAAGGTGTAATTACAGCTTGAGTGAGTGATAAACAGATTAACGTCACATGATCTTTTCACGTCATTTAAATGTAATATTTGCTTTAGAACAAGCAAAAGAACGTAGATCTTCAGCTTTAATTACCAGCCTTTGTAACTGTAAAATAGGTTTTTTAGTGACATCCCTTTATTAATGTGCTGATTCTGAACTATTAAGTTAAGACATGAGTACAAGATGTGAAGCAGCAATACAATGAAACTGAGTCAGCTCATTTGTTCAATAATCAGATTAAAGTCGCTCTTATAAGAGTCTTTATGTTTGGTCTTCCTGTGCAGACATGAACCTCGGCTGACACTCTCTCCGGGCTCTGATTTTGATTGACAGCTGGCCGATTTGGATCATCATCAAATCAAAAATCCAGACGGCATTCTGGTTACAGCTGTGACAGATCGTCAGCTGCATTGTCTCCGTGTCTTTGTGTAATAACACGCTGCTGAAGACGGAGGAAGCTCCTGCTTTTACAAAACGAGAGCTGAAAGATGAATAATACATGTCCTCTCCGGCCTGCAGCGAGAGCAAAAGAAATGCAGCCATTCAACAAATCCTCCAGCGTGTGTGTGTGTGTGTGTGTGTGTGTGCACGCTATCAATGAGACTTTGTCAGCTATCAATTTCACCCAGCCTACGCCCACCTGAGGATATCATTTTACTCGGAGACAGCGGCGGATGCGCGCCAGAATTATAAAAAAGGTCTAATTCAAATCTAGCAGACGAGGCGACAGATCCACTCTGGACTCCAGCTCACGGAGGTGTCTCAGGACGCTGGGATCGTGGGCTATAAATGGGAAAACCTCATTCTGGAGACGTGAAAGTCGAGATGGCGACTTAGCAAAACAAAGCAAAAGCATTCATCCCCGCAGGTGATGTCACATCCTGGGTCGCTGGGGACAATGAGGGGACGGAGGTAAACAGTTAAATGAGACGTCGCGCCTGTCTGACTGCGAATGAAAGGCTACGTGCTTCAGAGAATGAAGGCGAATAATCCGGGCAGACATAACACAATCAGGGGCGCTGATTAAACCAGCAGCGACTGCAAATCTAATAAGGAGCGGTGCAGTGTCTGCGGCTTGACCTGTCTGTAACCGTCTGCTGGAGAAGTCCTGAGGAAAGAGCCCCGACGCCATGCGACACCACAGTCGGCTCATCATAAACACATAACTGTACAGCTGAGCGGTGGCACAGAGCAGGGACACATTAACTTCAGTGTACCTGAGTCCTACTTGAACTCGTGTTCTGGTAAATCGTTCATCATAAAGCTCATTCAGCAAAGGAAAATGAGAAGAAGCAGCTTGGAAAAGTGCGGCGTTTGCTCCTAGTTCCTGGTTTTTATGGTCGCAAACCGACTATCGCCAGAGTTTGGCCTGTTATTAAGACATCGCTGTGTGTTTGAGGACATCGCCCTGACTCTGGGAACACGTCACACACTTCTTCTTTTACATCTCAGACGCCAGCAGTTATTAGCTGCAGCACCTTGACTACCCCCTACGCAAATACACATTTTATTTCATAATTAAGTCCTAATCAAGTTAATTATCAAACTATATTATGTATTAGCCCTAGTTGACATCTTTGAGTTGCTTAACTAATCCAAGCAAAGGTCCAGCATCTAAAGATACTTGGCTTATTATCAGCAGATGGAGGAAATAAGCTCGTTTTTGGCCATATAACTCTGCTGATTAAGACACTGATTGATCAGCTAATCATATTTACTCTGTATTGGATTTCAGTGGACTGGATGATGATGAAGAGGTATTTAGTGTCGGCCTTGGGAAAACTTAAAAACTACGGGAAAACTAAATACGATCACAGTAAATACTGCTCTTAGAGTTACACCCTATTAATCTGATGATAGTGTGGGCTGAGGAGAGGCGCCAGTCTGAGGAGGAAACCCCCCACATGGCTGAGTGTGTGCGGGGTGAGAGGGCAGCATGTTGGGAGCACGAGGCCGATCTGATTCTCACTGCGTGTCACCCGCGGCACGGCGGTCACACGTCACAGAGCCAGCAGTTAGCCGCGCGTGCACGACCGTTACATCTGCATTACATGGTGAAAATGTCCGGGAAAAACAACAAAAGGCACAAAAAAAGACAAACATCACTACTTTATTTGGCTGCAGTTAAGCTCCAACAGGCCCGAGTCCACCAGAGCCTCAAATAAATCATTAAATACATTCAAATGCGCGCGTGAGTATGTGAATTTCCACTGAATTAACCCAGGGCTGCACGAGCGCAGTTACATGCAAGCTAGCTTTGAAGCTAGCCGCGCAGCTAGCTAGCACCTGTTCTGTTAGCAAAGGGATGTGAAATCAACCTGTGGGCGCACAAAATGTGACAGCGGCGGGAGGAAGGATGGACGGACGGGTGGATGGATGGCCTCGGATGGTGATGGTGAATCACACACACACACACACACACACACACACACACACACACACACACACGCCGCTACACACACACATACATCTCTATTCCCTGACACACAGTAGGCTAACCGTCATTAACCTCTAATAAACAGTAAAGAGAAATTAGCAACGTACCGTCCTGATGCCTCAAATCCAGCTCGGACACACAAATTCATCCTCCTGCTGAGCTGAAACGAGGATTTTGTTTCCTACACGAGTGGATTTGACATTCTCCTCATCATGATGGTGGTGTTTTCTTTTTTCCAGTCCCATTCCTGTGTCAGTGACGTTCACTTCCTGTTTCCCATCCCAGCAGCAACAGCGGCAGCGGCGGCGGCGGCCGCTTCCACCACCCGCAGACTGCGTGATAGTAAAACATCCGATCACTGCAATCAATCAAAAGGCTGGGATGAAACACCATGCAGTCACAAACCTGCAGTGACAAGCTGCATGAGCATGGGCCTGTGTAGTGTGGAGACAAATAGATGAAGGATTGAAAATCAATTAATCGATAAAGTCAGTTTATTAAGCAGAAATGACAGATTACATACTTTAATGTCAATTGCATATTTTGTTTCTTGCATGTGGTGCAAATGTTGAGAAGCGCAACCTTGATCTACTTTAATTACCTCTATACTCATTTCATAACGCTGTCACCACACCACATGTATTTGAGTGCAACTAGTTAGCTCAGAGATTCATATTAGTAAAAGAAAATATAATTAACAAAATTATGGCGCGATGTTATGGCTAAAGATGAGACTTTATTGATCCCTTTGTGAAATTCACATTCACCTCCTGCATAAATAAATAAAATAAGTAACCAGCTGCAACATCAAACTGATGTTCACGCATTAACGCATCATTAATTATAATTCAATGATATATTTTTCCAATTTTTTTTGTATTTTAATTTCCTGCTCATACTGTTGGTATATCTCACTGTTGGTTGCATGAAAAAGAAAGCACTCAACTCCAGCAACTGAGTGGAAACGCATGTTCTCACAGTGGTTGTCTGATTGATTATGGAGAGATTGTTATATTTGAACATCAGCGCATAATGAATATGAAAACTTTCCAAAGGAGACTTGGATTTTTTTTTTCATTTATTAAAAATTTAAACAATTTTGAAAATCAAAATAACACTGATCAGCATTAAACATCTCCAATATTCACATGCTGTGCAGCTCTTTTCATTTTAAAAACAAATAAATTTGACATGTATTTTAAAATATTTGGCAAATTTCTTTGTTTTTCCTGTTTCATATTCCTGATTCTTTACAATAGAGAAATTAAACATTTCCCCATCATTTTATTATTTTTATTCCTCTCTTATTGTTTAAATCGAAGTGACAGTGATGTGTTAAAAAGGGACAAAATGAAGAAACTGATTTTTGTCTGAAGCAGAAGTAAAACAAACAATGCAAAGTTTTCAGGTGATTGAGTTTATCATTTATCAGAAATTAAAAATACAGATTCATTTGTTCATCTCCATTCAGCAGCACAGACCAATACATCAGATCAACCAGAGCTGGAACGTTTTACTGGAGGCTTTTGCTGTTTCTACCTGTTTCTCATTGTCTTTCTGCCCAACAGTACCACCTACTGACCAGCTCGGTTCATATCGCTGTCAGACTCATTCAGTCTGTGCCCGATTGTTTTGATCTGAACAGTCGAACAGCTGTGAGTGAGTTTTACTATCTGCAAATGAGATGAACTTCTTTTCTTTGCATCTGTCATCAGTGAAAGTGCTCATGATGCAGCACGACGGGAACCTAATTAATCTGAAACTTAAATATAAACTTGACCTGCAGCCATCATCCACCTTTAGAACATCAACAGTTGTTCAGCATTCAGGCTAAACTCAGCTCGTCTCTTCAGTGACTCAGACTCTGAACGTCTCTTGAGGTCAAGTCTTCTCCAGGCTCTGATAGAAAGCAGAGTCTCTGCGGTGCTGCTGGACCGGCATGTTCCTCCTGGTGCTGCTGACCTTCTCCGGGTCGATCTCCACCACCACCACGCCCGGCTTCTCTCCTCCGCAGTCGCCCAGCACCTCACCCCAGGGGTCCACCACCAGGGCGTGGCCGTACGATGAGCGCTTCTCGTGGTGTCGGCCGACCTGCGCCGCAGCCAGGATGAAACATTGGCTTTCAATCGCCCGTGCGCGGAGTAACACCTGGGATTGAACACAAGAAGTTTCCTTAGGATTAACTCTGATCCTCGCCTGAATGATCAAACTGCCTGTGGTCTAATTGTGACTCATCCCACCTCCCAGTGAGCAGCTCCTGTTGCCACAGTGAACGCCGACGGGTAGGTCAGAATCTCGGCTCCGTGCCTTTGCAGAGCCAGCGACAGCTCAGGGAATCTCAGATCATAGCAGATGCCCAAGCCGACCTGAAGTGCAGGTCAACAGATCTTAATGTTAAACTGCAGTTTGGATATTCAAAGTTAATCCAAGACTCTGCAAATTTAAAACATCTCCTCCTGTGCCTCGGAGGCAAAGGTTATTGGCTTGGTTTCAGAGCTGAAAAAGCCTAAAATGGAGAACTGATGTGCATTTACAGGTCTACATGGTGGCGATGAGTATCTCATAAAGCGACACCTTGCCGATGGGAGTTTGGACCGGAGGCACGAGCGTGGGTCCAGGGATGGTGAAGCCGCTCTCTTTCAGGGAAACGCCTTTTTCTGGCAGCTCCATGTCAAACAAATGGGACTTCCTGTAGACGGACACGATGTCACCTGTGGGCGTGATGACAACATGTCAGAGAAAGGGGCATTTAATAAGCTATTTCAGTGAGCGCGGTGCTGTGAGGTGGAGATTTAAACCTTTATCGTCAATTATGACGTGACTGTTGTAGATCCGTCTGTCAGACTCCCAGTCGTGTCCTCGTTCGTGAAATCCCCCAAGAGACAGCCACACTCCCAACTTCCTGGAAGAAGGAGAGAGGTTAACATACTTGGTGGAGTCCCAAACAAGGGCCTAATATTAGACTGTCAAAGAAGCTGCCTGCTGATGGATTCAGAGCTTTAACAATCAGTCTTCTCTGCTTTTCTGTAATATATAGATTTATACTCTCTACCCTGCCAGCTGGGCGTATTGTGAGATCGTGTCTCCTGTCAGGTTCTCGGACAGCCTCAGCGTCTCCTCTCGACTGGATCCGATGTAGTCGAAGCCCTCGGGCAGGAAGACCATGCTGGCCCCTCGCTCCTTGGCTTCCTCCACCAGCCGTTTGCAGGCTGAGAAGTTGGCCCGTTTGTCCGGTGTGGAGGTCACCTGACACACTGCAGCCAGCGGCCGAGGTAAAGTCGACATCCTGCTCAGACAAGAGGTTTTCTGTTTAATGCAGGGCACAGCTCCTGGCAGAGACGTCAGGTCAACCACAGTTGATCATTAACTGCATTTGCTGTCCTGGTTTATACTTATTGCATAATGCTGTGCAGCTCTGCACCCAGCGTGATCTTACCAACATATGGGTATACTCTCATCTCATTTAAGTGAAATAAAATGCACTTTATTCATCCTCTGATGTCTGATTCTTAGCTGTGGTTTGCAAACAACAAGCTCACTGTTTAAAATCATCTTTAAAATATGATATAGATACACTTTAACTGGATTGGTGCAATGAGTAGCTTGTATCAAAACAACAAATTTCCTTGTAAGCATGAAAACACACACCTGTTTTGCAGCTTGATCTGCTGTCTCCAGCCTGGGAGAGAGGCCAGGTACTTCACAGGTGTTCCCAAAATGCACCTGACCGTGATCATTGGCCCAAATAACCCAGGCAGTGTGTCACCTTCTCTGCTCAGTCCATGTTCGTAAAGGAAAGCTCAGCCGAGTCTGGTTCTTCCTCTTCCTCTTCTTCACCAGTGGGTTGAAGAAAGCATGAAGAAAGCTCACCATCTCCACCTGCTGGAGAGCATTTGACCAAGCGTGGTTTTAAAAGTTGCTGAAATATGAGACAATCATGGTGGCAAAGAAGAAATGAACATTATACAAGGGCTTCATTTGCAACAATAAGATTCATAAACAATGTATCCAAGGCTTTGCTGAATAATATGGCTTTTTTAAAGTTTTATTTTGGGAGATTTTGCCAAAATGACAACCCAGCACATTTGTAATGGACGAACAATCAGATATAAAAGTGTCAATTCATGAGCAACACATCTTTGACCCATTTCAGGAGACTTTATGCTTCAGCATTATGAATGTTGGCAGTCATTCAATGTTGATAAATATAATGATATACTTTGTGAAGGAGAAATTAAATTGAGCGGAGGAGGTCTGCTTTATTTTGTTTGCAAGTCATTACCTGTGGTTTGGCTAATTAAATGAAAATCATAGGCAAACACACATTAGCTTTCTACAGTAGTGAAAGGCGTTAGCAAATTAGAGAATGAATCGATTTATCTTCCTAATCTACGCCTACAATATAATATATAAGTGACAATATAACCCCAAGTGTTTTCATAATTAAATCTTATACACTAATTAAATAAAAAGACGGAAAAAACACGCCTCCGGGCTCTGGGCTGCATTTCCAGACAGGCACTCTCGTGGACCGCCTCTACAGATCCTGCCCAGGGTCCTTCCTTGCAACACCCTTCCAAGATGGCAGCCAACAGTAGCAGCACGGGTAGCAAATCCAGCAACAGCGCCGGTGGGAAACAGTCCGGCCCGTCCGCCGAACAGGTACCCGTCACCTCCACTTGGGACCCGCATTAGTCGGTACACTCGTTGTCCCTGTTGCTCGCTCGTCTCGGGTGAAGCTAAAGCCGCTAATCTGAGTCCCTGCTAGCCGAGGCTAACGTTAGCTTCCCCATCGCCATCATCCGCCTATCCTTCTGCTTTCTCACCACTAAACCTCACAGCAGAGCGAGCCTCGGTGGAGCCATACAAATATTATTAGCGTTCATAGCAAGTTTGTCACTGGTTCTATGGTTAATGAACAGTTTAATACGGTAACGGTGTGTTTAGGTTAGCGCATGCCTCTAATGCGATGGTGTGCTCTGGTGAATAGGTGCTGTCCGCTTACAGAGAGTGGGAGAGGCTATTTTTAACACAGAAGACCACCCAGTACTGTGTTCCTCACGAAGTCTTACAAGTGATCAGAGCCTCTGCTTAAGCAAACGTAGTAATACCGCTCATTTAATACTCTGAGATCCAATTATTACATTGAAAATTAACCTTTGCACAGCCGTGATCAGTAAATCAAACTAAAGCAGAGCTCCAAGTGACGATTAAAACGAATTTTCTTCAGATTTTCACATTTTCCCGCGGTCCAGATGTACACATTCATATCTCGTCCGAGCAACAGTCAGTAATCCAGACACACTGCCTATTAAAGAATGCTAAAATCAACATATTACAGGCTGTAACAGGGGAATATTTAGTCATTTTGCTGCTTAATAACAACAATTTAAAATGAAAATGAAGTGACTAAACTAATATCAAACAGCTAATCAGTATATTGATTATTAATTTCAGCCTTAATTGGCAGAATGGGGGCTTTCATAGTCCAGTATGATACAACTGAGTCATTACCACTACTACACTGATTGACTCATCTATAACAGTGCATCATGTTTTGGTTGAAACAGATTAAAACACTAATGGCACGAGTCTGTGGGCCTGGACCGTTGCTGACGGTGTGTTTCTGTGTGACAGGTGGTGGCAACATTTCAGAGGATGCGTCAGGAGCAGCGCAGCATGGCGTCCAAGGCCGCGGAGCTGGAGATGGAGATCAACGAGCACAGGTTGAGAAGCCGCCGCATATCTTATCAACTCCAAATGTCATTAAAACAAATTAGACCTGAAAATTGATCAGCTGACTGCATTTTTTAGAAGTATTGAGTCTTTGGGGGCTTTTAACCTCTTCCCCTCCCACGTGCAGCTTAGTAATCGACACCCTGAAGGATGTGGACCCCTCCAGGAAGTGCTTTCGTCTAGTCGGAGGAGTGTTGGTGGAGAGGACGGTAAAAGAAGTTCTACCAGCTTTGGAAACCAACAAAGAACAGGTGACGGATGCGGTTAGGGAAAAACAAACGTGCCAGTTTATTCTAGTGAATACACAGCCAAAGGTCTCACTCTCTTCCCTCTACGTCTCCGCAGATTTCCAAAATAATCGAGTCCATCAACACACAGATGCAGCTGAAAGGACGGGAGCTCACAGAGTACAGGGAACGCTACAACATCCGGTTGGTGGGAGAGGGCGAAGGAGAAGCACAAGGCCAGTCGGCGGCGTCTTCCAGGGACAACGAGGGAGGCGGGTCTAAAAGCGGCGCCGGCGTTTTAGTCTCGTAGTTTGTAACAATGGAGCGCGTCAGTAGGGCCTTATGATTTCTGCAGTGCTGAAAACACGGTTGGGAGTCACGCAGTTTAGGTTGAGTAATTGAACTTTTCACAGGATAACTCTGAAGTTTCTGCTTAACATTAACACTCGGTATTGAAGTTATTGGACACAGACAGTGCACAGGTCTCTGCTTCTACATGTGAATGCTAATCAGTGTAAAAAAAAAAAAAAAGTGTTTGTCCTGCATTTGCCTTTCACTGGAGCTCACTTTTTAATTTCTGAATTATTGTGGCATAAATTAAACCACTAAACTCAAGTACTTGTTCCAGTCTTGCGCTCATTTCCACGGGTGAGTGTTAGACGGCATCGTTTCAAACGCTTCGAGCACGCGAGGTTATTAAATACAAAGTAAGCAGGTTTTTGCTTTTTGTAAACGTAAGAGTGAGGCAACTTTAAAGCTGATGTCATAGGGCCCTGAGGTAGGGGGAGCTTTGCAAAGAGTCACACTTGCCAAGGCAGCACGGGTCCTGGAAGGCATTTTGACAACAGGAGGTCTGAGCATGAACAAGAGATTATACTGTAAACACGTCCCTTTAGATCAAAATGAATCTGTCACACGTTTGAGCTTCGAGGGGTTAAATGTTTTTTTTAGCACAGTCTAAACTGACGAAATGCCGCCGAGGACCCGATGTGAGCTGTCCACACTGTTCTGTAGTTGTAAGGACATAAATGTTTTTGTTAATGGTCTTCAATTAAAGAATGTCACAATTGTGATTTTTGTTTTCTGGCTGGTGTCTTAGATCCTTGTTACTGTGTCTCAACTCTACACATTCACACATTCATAGAGCCGCAGCCTTAGTTTTGTCCACACATAACCTGACATTATCATATTTATAGTAGGCATAATTCATATTAATGATTTTCTTGAGAATTAAGGGATTTTAAAGACTTGTGAAGGTGGTGTAATTCATTTAATTTGTGGTTAAAAACTGCACAAAATGACCCAAAGAGCAACTTTGCCACTAATTTTACCAGGTTGGCAATTCATTTGTAAAGCAAGACTTAGAGATGACCGCCTGATGAGTGTGTGAAGCAACGTTGCCTTTTTATTATTTTCTGAAACAAACAAAAACATTCAAAGGGGAGGCTCAAAGGCCACAGATGAACGGAAAAACTAAAAGATCATACAGGTTGTGTGTATTATAACTATACAGAGAACAGGGCCATGGTCCACTTCTATGTAAATGTACAGTTTACGTTTCAGTCTCAATTTAGTCAGTACTGTGGCTAACGGGAAGTATTTGTGAATCTAAAAGATGGGACACACTAGATATGTGGGAGGACCACGAACCAAAACGTTGTTTACCGACGAGGATGGGATTCGAACCCACGCGTGCAGAGCACAATGGATTAGCAGTCCATCGCCTTAACCACTCGGCCACCTCGTCTTATGGACTCCACCGGGTAGGCTCGTAGTATTTTCAATAGGCCACACATCATATTGCTGTTGTTCGAATAAACATTAATGGATTGTTTATTTACTCTCAACACTCTCGTTAAAACGTAAAATAAAAAAGTAGCCTCGATATCTCTCTTTTTTAGCCTGTTAGCATTAGCTCCTGTTTAGCTAACAGCTCGCTGCGCCCCGGGGACTAAAATCGGGTGGCGCCTGTACTCCAGGCATTACGGTTATTACGTATCTACATGCGCCGCTGTCGCAGCAGCAGCAGCATCAGCGCAGAACGGCAACGACTGCGCCGTGTTTTGATGGAGATCGCGGTCACTGGGTTTAGTTTCGTCGTTTTATCCGTGCTGTCGAAAATCTGGCGCACTTTGCGTTGTCATAAACGCAAAAGTATGCATTCAAGTACAGTTTCCGGTCGAATAGGCTGCAGTGTTAGCATTGTGGTAGCGATGTAGGTAGCGTTAGCTGGGACGCTTGGGCAGAAATAGCTAACCCCCCCTATTCCCGCGAGGAAACACCGGTGTTTGGACCTGCTTTGCGGACAGTACATGTCCAGTTGGCAGCCTCTCTGGTATGCATCTCTCCAAGAAATGCTCCGCCTTCAAAGTGGTGCTGAGTGCTCTGCTGATAGTGGCGCTGCTGCAGCTCATCTACCTGTCCTTCCTGTCCAAGTTTCACGGTAAGCAGCAGCGGTACCGATACTCCGAGCTCTTCGGGGGCTCCGGAGGGAAGAAAAATGGGCACCACGAGAAAAACTCCAGGAAGGAGCGCCTCAGGTACTCCCTGTCCTCCGGCGGGATCTTTGACAACAGCGGCCAGTACCGGGTCTACAAGAACTTGATCAAAAGCGATTTCACCACGAATCAGAAACCAGGAGGGGACCCCAGCTCCAACGTCCTGGCTTTAGCCACCCACACGACCATCAACAACCTGCATCACCTGGAGTCTCTCCTGGAAAGGTGGCAGAACCCGCTCTCCGTGGCCATATTCGCACACGGGCAGGATGTCAAGTTTGCCACAGCTCTGGTCTACGCACTCAGCTTCTTCTGCCCTCAGATCCAAGCCCTGGTGGACTTCCACTTGGTCTGCCTGTCAGGAGAGATGGCCAGCTTCCCCGAACAGGACCGGGAGCACTTCGCAGGGCTTGAGGACTGCGCATCGGTGTTCTCCAGGCTGGAGACCCACAGGGATAAATACAAGAACTACGCCATCAGTGGAAACATCTCCTACCCCAACAACCTTCTCCGCAACGTCGCCCGCGGTGGCACAGAGTCCTCCTATGTCCTGGTCATCGACATCGACATGATGCCGAGCGCTGACCTGCACCAGCAGTTCCTGGCCATGATCATGAGGCGCGAGCCGGCCAGCGACGAGGTCTTTGTCTTACCTGCCTTCGAGATCCGCCACGCCAGGAAGATGCCGGCCACCAAGGCGGAGCTGGTTCAGCTCTACCAGGTGGGCGAGGTCCGGCCGTTCTACGAAGAGCTGTGTCCTCGCTGCCAAGCCCCCACCAACTACTCCCAGTGGGTGAACAGCCACGTTAGGGACACGGGCACCCTGGAGGTGGCCTACACGCTCACCTGGGTGGACCCCTGGGAGCCCTTCTACATCGGGCCCCGCACTGTGCCGCTGTACGACGAGAACTTCAAGCAGTACGGCTTCAATCGTATCAGCCAGGTTGGTGCAGTCTGAACACTGATGTGAGAGCTGACTCTCAACCTTCTGCACGACGCCATATTTTACCTTAAAGTAAACGATCTCTCCTGCTGCAGTGTCAGAACCACCACGTCTCTGAGCTCCGTCACAATCTTCTCCTATAAAAAACTGTTTGTCTTCAACGTAAAATTAGAACAATTGAGATGTTTTTACATCAAAAAGATTGAGATAAAGACATTTTTCCATCCTGTTAACACTCCCCGGCAGTAGGGGAGGTTGAAAATAAGGAAAAGATGAAGTGAATCTGAGTATATTTCAATTAATCTTTTGGTCCATCATTAACAAATAATAATAATCAAGAAAAGTGTTTAAAACTGCCAAATTTGACTTATTAGATTTCTTTTTGTCCCAACTGACAGTTTAAAATCCAAAGATACTCAGATTACTAATATCAAAGACCAATAAACTGTCAAATATGAACTCTTCAGAAGCTAAAACCTTTGAACTATCAGTGTTTTCCTGTTGGATTTTCAGTCTAATCCACTTATTTCACACACGAAGGTCACTTAAAGTTAGATTATGTAACAGTTCTGCAGTGAAATGTCAAAGATCTACTAGATCTGAGTTACATAAGTTGCAGAGTTTGGTTCTCGTGTTGTTGAACCAGAGAGATCTGCAGTGGATCAAGGTTAGGGCCTTACAGTTCACCTGCATTTACCATCCTTTGTTCTCACTTCCTTATTCCACCTTTCCCCTCCAGACCTGCGAGCTCCACGTTGCCGGGTACAGGTTCTCGGTGCTGAGCTCGGCCTTCGTGGTGCACCGGGGCTTCAAGATCCAGGGGGAGTTCCACGCCAGGAAGGACGAGGAGAACAAACGCAACCGGGTGCTGTTCCGCAGCTTCAAAGAGGGCCTGAAAACCAAATACCCGTCCTCGAGCAGACGATGCTGAAACAAGATGAGGATTATAAACCCTGCAATCGATTGCCCCCCCCCCAACCCAGATGAAATCAGCCCTCTGCTGAGCTGACGGACGTGCTTTGGTCTGATTTTAACCAGATTTAGCTTCCAGCCAGGCCCTCGCTGCCTCAGACGCCCCAGATTTTACTCTGATTTCTTGTGATGGCGGCGCAGCGGGAGTTTAATCTCTGAAAATGAGCAGGAGATGTTCTCTGGGGATTCCCGAGAGCGTCCTGCTCGTTGGGACTGAAAGATTGGAAAACTGGCAAAAGGCTCGGGAGGTTTCTGTTTGGTGGTTGTTTGCTTTCAAAGTTAAAGTGTATGAGGGGTGTTTTCTTTCATTTGAGGTCGTCCAGCTACAAAACAAGCCGCCTGAATACAGAAACAAACGTCCGAAGACTTTAAATCTAAACGTTCACGTCCAAACAAAGGTTGCCTTCATCTGGATTCGCAGTCAAACATGATGCCAAATTCTAAATGAATAGTTTTTTTAAATATTAAATCAAAAGAAAAAGATCAGGGTGGTTTTATTTTAATGCAAATGTTGATTGATTTTGATGCAAAGAGATGAGGGGACACGGTCATCATCGTGCAGTCCAGTCAGTCGCCGTCTTTAAAGCCCGGCAGGGGCGTGGACTGAAGCGAAGCCTGGTTCTGGGCGTTTCTGTCGGGCAGTTTCAGCTTTTTTATACCAGTAATGATGTAAAACAAACAGAATTCAGTCCGAGCATCAGGCGGCTGCAGCTAAACTTCAGTATTACTGTGACGTCCGTCCACATGCTGCTCCGAGCAGTGACGTGCACCGACCACCAGGTGGCAACAGACGCAACATGTTCGGCGCTCAGAGGGCGGACCTGGGTCTCCTCTGTCCCTGCGACTCCACAGCCTTCCATAACCTTCAGAACTTCTTCTGCAGCAAACTGCATGAAGAGGTCACTCACACGCCGCTGGGAAACGCTACGCAGAGCATCACCACGACTATGAAGCTGTGGAGAACAGCTGCATCGTAACGCGGAGCTGCAGGGGCGTGTCTGACGGGCTACAGGTGGAAACGTAGCACTCTCAGTTAATTAAGCTATTAGACGTTCTGCACAATCGAACTGTCGACCACAAACAGCAGCAGCAGCCCGGGCTGTCTGCAGGATCGCCATGGAAACGTTCGCTCAACACCACTAGAAAACATCAAAGTGTGGCTCTTCCACATGGGTGTGTAGCCTCGTGGTGCACACACACACTGCACACTGCACTAAACCTCGAGCACCGCTCCTCTCACCTCTGTTCAGTTTGCTTCACTACAAAATATCTTTCAAGTGTTAATTTATGTCATTGTTTATTCATTTGAATGTTTTTTCCTGTGGTGTTTATGATATATTTATTGTAAAAGCAGTTTTTTTTAAAACCCCAATGCAGGAAAACTGTAGCACGACATTGTGTTTGGTGCGAAAACTCATCCGTTTTTGTCTCAGAACCGCTGTAAAATCACGACTTCCTGTGTTTTTTTTGGAGTGATGACGTGGCGTGGCGTCTTTTCTTTACTGGAATATTGTTATTTTTTTTGTATTTATTTATTATTTTTCTTCTCTTGTGCTGACAGAAAGTGTAATGCCTGATTTGTATCGTTGGAGTTTCTATTAAAAACCTACCGGATGACTTTTATTGAACCCGATAAGCCGCCGCTCGCTTGTGCTTCTTTAACCGTGCGGCGTGTCGCTACAACAGCACCCTGGGCCCTCTGAGCAGTTGGAAATGCACAAATCCAATCAATTAACTTCACCGGAGGGATTTCTAATGACAAGTAATGTCAACAGTGTTTCTCAGAGTATCACTTAAATGGGAGGCGAGGAAGCCGGGGGCGGGAGCGGCGTCGATCCGCGGCACTAAACGTGTCCCT
The DNA here is from genome assembly GCA_008933995.1 of Datnioides undecimradiatus. Taxonomy (NCBI): domain Eukaryota; kingdom Metazoa; phylum Chordata; class Actinopteri; order Lobotiformes; family Datnioididae; genus Datnioides; species Datnioides undecimradiatus. The sequence goes on along the minus strand of WARS01000063.1, from coordinate 313,285 downwards.
GGCGTCGGATTCCACTCGCCCGGGCCCACGTTGTGCAGACGGAGCGAACAGAGCAGCGAGATACCGGCGGGAGTATCGCTCACCGAGCACTTGACACAGCTGACATTAACCTGTGGTGTAACATGGCTTAAGGTGGGGGTTTAAATGCATCCCTGCACCAGAAGCATGTGATGGGTGATTACAGGGCAGAGTCAGGCCGGCATCCAATTAAAAGCTCCTATTTAGTAATTAAGACCTGTATTAAAGTGGACTTTGTATGTTTCTCAGTAAGGCTCCAGGTCTGACAGGGACCAAACTACAGCCACACCTGCTTTTATCATATCAAATGTCTCAAAAGTTGGTTTTAAAAAGCTTCAGTAATGATAAAACAGCAGCTTTAAAGTCGCCCGAGTGTCGACGGGCGCCGCCGGCCATCTGTCGGCAAACCGTGGCACGTGTGACATTCGGCACTTGACTGTCCGAGGCACCGTGGCATTTTGTGGCTAAGCCTTCATTACCGGGCTCAGCGATGGAGCAGGCACGCGAGAGCCAGTGGCACGCAACGCCGCGTCGCGCCCCGTCCCCGGATCAGCCGCCGAGCGCCCGATCAAATATCTGCCACTTTTGCTTTCTGCTCAGTTTATCGACGCGTGCTCTTAAAGGCCGGGCCTGAGCAGTGTTTTATGTATTTATAAGGACGATTGAAGCTTTATCTCGTGTTATTATCCAAGTTTTTCCCACTTTCAGCCACTTTTTCTTACAACGTTTATGTAAAAAGACGTTTTCCTGCCCACAACCACAACCCCTGCGCGGACGTCATGTTTCGTCTGCGCACCCCCCGACCCGGGTGTTAATGATGCGGCAGAAGGTGCAGAAATGTTAGGAGGGGAGGGGGCGGCCTGTGTGGATCAGGAGAGGCAGGTTTGGTGAGGTAAAGTGGGGTTTATGTCGACAGCTTTGGGGAGTGGAGGCTTATCTGGGTCAGAGAGCTTTACGACATAAGCAATTAGGGCTGCCCTCTCTTGTGTACGCTAGCAGGAGGGGAGGCCTCCCGCCATCTAGATTAGCCGCCCTGCTAAGGCCGGGAGAGCTCTGCGGCTTCTGGATGATGGAGGGAACCAGCTGGAGGGCGAGATGAGCAGGCATTGTCGAGGAAGGGTGTGTGTGTGTGTGTGTGTGTGTGTGTGTGTGTGTGTGTGTTCCTCAAGAGAAGAAGGGGGGTGAAGGGTGAGGGCAACGAGAGCAAAGGGTCAAAACACAGGCGCTGCAGACACACAGGCCCTTCTGGGTCAGCGAACGGGTGAGAGATGAAGCAGTCGATGACCCACACCGATGGGAGGAATGTGCGAAACCAAACGTGGGCGCAGACGAACCGGCTGTTTGTGGCGCTGCAGCGTGGTCGACAGCGGTTTGAGGAGGGAAGGACGGCGGAGGGAGTGTTTACGCCACTCAGCTTAGCATCGGTGATTTCCTCTAATGAGCCACTTGACTGGAAGGATTTGCAAGTGATTAGGCTGAAGGGTCCTTTTTACCATTACTGAATAAATGATTTGTTAAGTCAAGTGTCTCAGAGGGGATTCAGGATATACATTGTGTAGGAACAGTGACTTAATAAAGAGCTAAACTAAACCGCGGCTTAGACGGAGAAGCATGGTGGGAAAAGGCTTCGCCCCTGATGAAGCTGCAGGTTCTGTGACATAAAAAAGACAGAAATCAGGATTTCACTGTGTAACAGATAGAAACCCATCATAAATCATCATTAGGGACACTTGGGATTAAAGAACCTGCAGTTTTAAAAGTTAAAGTTAAACATCAGCATTGCTGCAGCTGCCTGCACTGAGATGCAAGCTGGCATGTTTTAAACTGCAGCTGACAATTAATTCACGATCGGTTTGTGTCTACTCATGAGCTGATTAACCAATTAATTAAAAAAATAACAATCAGTATATGTCTTTATATTAAAAACACATTAGAAATGAATATTGTGTGATGAGATAAAGCAGCACACAGACTGAATGTTTGCCCGAGCGGGGACTGCCCTCACTTTTCTCTCTTCCTATAAATAACATGATGTTAACTGGCTTCTTAGTGCCGGTTAAAAGCCGCTAGAAACTATTATTTTAACTTCTGATGAAGCTTCAGCTCAGTTTCTTGGTTAATTTGGTCTTTTTTATCTTATAAATAAGAAAAAAGGCTTTTATGATTTCCCAGAGCCTGGTTTGACACCTTCAAACATCTTATTTATTATTAAGTTAAATAAAACAGTAAATCCACGTAATTCAAGAGGTTTGAAACTCTTTTCCACTTGATGAATGACTCGGTACTCCTCCTCCTCCTCATACATACATGCAACGTGTGTGATGTTACAGGTTAATTACATGCATGTCTGTCAGCTGGGCTCATCCTCGATGAGACAACCACAACAACAGATTGTAGCCACATGCTGAGCGCGTCTCGCTCTCTTCCTGCGACGCGGCCGTCCGTTTCACTTAAACGAGCGGAGGCTTAACCGCCATCAATGCCAGCTTTGGGAGACGTTTACCTGTCTGCTTACTGGGGGGAAGAGGGTAAAAGCCTCTCAAGCAGAGGGCACGCATATCGCTCGGCCTCTAAACCCGGCGCTCCTGGCCGCCCAGGCCGCCCGCATTTTAAATGTATCCCGCTAAAGCCAGACTATCCGGGGCTGGAGGACAGAAGTAATGACGCTGAAGTGACACTGCCCCGGGGAAAGAAAAGGAGGCCTAACAGATATAGGTAATCCTTCTCACCAAGCTGACGCCTGCTTAGCCTCCCACCCCTGCTGTCACACGAGCCCAGCGGGAAAACACACGGTGCACACGTAGACACAAACACACACACACACACACACACATGCACGCAGGTGAGTAATCATTAAAAGTCATCGTGCTCACATTTAAAACTGTCCTGCTGTGCTGCAGGACACACACACACACACACACACGCACATGTTTACAGTGGTGGCCGTGGCCCGGTGAGTTAATTCTGCCTCGATCGATGCACTAATGCAAGGCTCATTTATCGCAGTCATTTGGTAGCAGATGATGGAAGCTATGATACAATTACTCCAGTGTTTGCACAACACAGACTGGGTGTATGCCAACAGCATCTCAAAGATTACCTGAAGGAGTTCAGTGATATCATCGCGCCTCGCCCACTCCTGCCGCGAAGAACACAGTCGAATATGGATTTCCCTCGCACGCCCGGGCCCGTCAAGAGTGGCGCCAAAGATCCGAGAAGCGAGATTTTACTGCAAAGAAGCGACAGATTTGACATCGGCAAACCTGCCGACCACTCGCTGTGCTTAATATACTTAATAAAGCAGCAGTGATGCAGGAGATTAAGTGGGATTTATATGCCAGATTAAATTTTAGTTGAGCCCGACTGGACAAAACAACATGACAAAATCAATATAAGCTAGAAGTGAGTGTGTTTGCATTTGTTTTCACTGCTTTTTTCAGTTTTTTTTGAGCGTGTGTGTGACATTTGTGTCCTGGGTCCTAGTTCTCTGCAGGATTTGAGTATTTGTGTGTTAAGAAATGCAACATGTGCAGTGTGCATACTAATACCTGATTTATGAGTGGTCTGGATTCAAGGTTTGCAGTTTGTTTGAATCTTGCACCAAAAAAAGCAAAAATTTTGTCTTGCAGCTGCAAAAAAATAGAAATATTACATAATTACAATCTACGTTAGCATTAAACAACCTCAATTCCACATAAAACTGCATTGCATGTTCAATCAATTTGACTAAAACATGTTGAAGCATATTTAGGTCACTGAAGAGCTGATGCACACACATGCAAACCTTTAATATTAAATGCTAGACGCTGGTCAACACTTAATGCAAGTTTAAACTCATCAGAGCAGGTCAAACTGTTTCAGTGTTGGCTGAAGATGCTCGACAAAATTAAATTAAAGCCGTGCTAAACGCTTTGCATCACTCAGCTGTGTTTATAACCGTTAGGTCTCTGATGTTGGACTGCGTGGCCGCACTGTGTTCATGTTGTGCTCCGTCTGAAAGACGATCCTCAGGGCTGACACATGTTGACAGATGTCACCATAAACACGGGGGCTCCACCCCCACCATGTTTTCAGACATGAGCCTCTGAGACACATTAAACACAAAGTGACACCATAAGAGTGTGTTGGAGCCCACCCCCATCCCCAGCAGAGAGGTCACCAACCGGCTGCGATCCCCCTGTAATGTTCCCTCATGGTTTGTTATTAATTTAGACCAAAACTGACACATCGGCTTTTACTTGCTGACAACGTGTATATAATTGGGTTATTACTGTCATTATAATGGATTACTATCTAGAAATAATGAGAAACCATCCCAAAATATTGACTTAACATCCCAAAATAACGACTTAATATCTTAAAATGTTGACTTTCTATCTCTAAATGACTCAGTTTCTCAAAAAATACTCCCTTAATATCTCTGTTATTTCAAAGTATGGCCTCAGTATCTCAAAATAATGATTTATGAATATATGCATATTAATACATTCAATACATGCTGTGTGTATGAGGCTCACATCTAAGTTCAGCTTGGTGTCATTATCTTGAGTTATCAAGTCAATATTTTGAGATGTTGCGTTACTATTTTTTTCACATATTGTGTCATAATATTTAGACGCTACATGAATATTTTAAGATTGTTAGTCGTTATCTTTAAAAGGTTTGTTTTTAAAAAATGCTTAGTTAATGTTTTGAGATGCTAAGTCCGTATTTTACGATTTTATGTGTCATTACTTTGACAAACTAACGTTTGTCATTTGAGATACTAGCTCAATATTTTGGGAACGTTTGTTGTTATTTTAAGATACTGAGTCATTAAAATGATTTATAGGGTCTTTGTTTTCCATCACAGTGGTGGAAAAACCCACCGTGTGTGTCCAACCATGAAGTTGGTATTTCGCCTTTTTGCAGACGACTGTCTTATATTCGCCAAAGCCTCCCCGTGCAGAGTTTTTGTAATAGTAGAAATGTGCAAATGAAATTCCACCGACCACACAGTTAAAGGTCCAAATAAACTCTTTCTGCTCAGTTTAAATAAAGATTAGAGTTCAGCAACAAAACAGAGAAACCAGAACAGACTGCCTGCCAGACGTGTAGCTGTCATACAACCCCATGTTCCCGCCAATTTCCCTCCAAAAGACAAATGGCTCGTCAAAAGCGTCTTCCCTCCACCTGACAGCTAAGTCTGCCAGTCGAGGCTGACAGCGTCAGCAGGCCGAGGATGGGCCGGGCCGAACAGAGAGGATCAGGGGGACGTAAGTCACCAAAGCAGGAATTAATGAGCATTATGGTATTAGGTCAGATTAGTCCCACCTTAAATCCCTCAGGATTCCTAAACAACTCCAGAAACACCTGTTACATATGATGACGGAGGGAGGCAGAGGGAGAGGGCGGTTTTATAATGAGGCAGAAGGTTTGATACCAGTGTTAGGCAGCGTTCAAGTAAAACAGAGTCTCGCATGAAGCCCTGCAAACTTGAGCCCTGAGCACAACAGCCTGGGTTGTTTTTGTGTTTTATATTATTATTGCAAACTCATATTTAATCTTATAAAGTCAGTTTGCCCACAATAAATCTTATATTTAAATTCAGACATAAGAGCTGCTGAAACAGATGAGGAGCAGCAAAGACGCAACAAATCTAACATGAAAAAGGGGTTCGGCAAAGACCACGAGTACAGATACGGATAAAGATGCAGTAAATAAACAGATCCAAACAAATATAACTTCTTTTATTAGCAGTTGTTCATTGAAATCATCCAACCTTTATCAGTTTTTACATATAATAATATGCAGCACACCCTCAGCTTGACTTTAAATGATTTAAAATCACATTTTATTTATTTTATTTAAAAGCTGCATCGATACACAGCTGAAGAAAATGAACATATTATTATATTAAAGCTGCTCTGGCTAAATTACTTCTTTAAAATCAGAAGAAAACAGATAAACTGATGATTCTTGGACACAAACCACAGCCAAAGGGTTTCCAGGTTTTTATTTGTCCAACGCCAAGTCTCAAAATGGCCCTCGGCCCGTTACGTCAGCTGCTGTGACACCCAGACAGTCAGCTCTCGCTAATAAAAGCTCTATGAGCACAATCAGCGAGCAAGAAAACAAATAATCCAGCGTGGGCAGGGCTATTTTTTAAAGGCTTAAATTAGAGTTTGCCAGCTAACCGTGAGCTTGCGCTAAGCTGATCCCTCAAACAGCGAACATGATACCGTCTGGGAGTCGGTTCGCCGTACCGGAGGGAACGATGACCCACCGGTTACCGAGACCTGGAGAGAACATCTCATTACGCATATAATCTCCAGATATCTTAAAACTTCACACCTCAAAGCGCAAAGGAGCTTGTAGCTGTGACTCACTTATTAATTCACGCACAGGGGATTTCCCCCGAAGATGTTATGATGTCACAGTGACACGGCGCTTCACGGGTCTAACGATGCAACAACATTTGACATTTTCCTCAAGGAAAATGTGGAAAATTGAGCTTTTGAACGTTGTTTTGTTGTCACATCATTATTATCTGAAATACTTTCCTTTTAATCGTTATTTTGTCTAAAAGTAATTCTGGATTAAGAGCTTTTGGGGTTAAATATTGGATGAAAAATGGTCACGTAATGTTGGGAAAGTCCCTTTATACAAGTCTTTAAGTTTGATTTCTTTATAAAATGTATTATAGAGATATATTATTAATGCATTACACTGAGCGGAACAATTATTATTAAGTATTATCACTAAATGGACTCACTGCTTTGTTATATCTGTTGTTTTTATATTAACATCACTGTTTTATCACTAATTCAGTGGTTAAAAGCCAGCTTTGACCTAACAGGGTTACACACTGCATACTGCATGTATATACTTAGATATATAAGTAATATAATTCATGAGTAAAGGCATATAAATAAGGATTAATTGCAACAAGTCATTTTAAAACCAAAAACAGCTTCTTAGAGAGAATATTATCATACTTCTAGCGATTAGCATTCAGCTATCCTCTGACATCAAATAAACAAAATAAATAAATAAAACAATTAATTAATATAATTTTTCATTGTCACAAGATTTGCATGCTATAGTGTTGCATTGCTATGAGCTCCGGTTAAATTACTGTGTCGGAAAGTGTTCATTGTGCAGAAACTTTCTATTTGCCTTTATATTCACGCCTTCACCAAATCTCCCATCAGTGTGTTGCAGGGGATGCTCTCTCTGGATCACCTGTGTCTATTGACTCAAGAGATCTGTCTCCCTCTCGCCACACAGTGACGGTGACACACACACACACACACACACACACACACACACCACCTTCACGCCGGCGTGGGCTGAGAGGTGAAGCTAACAGGGGAGGGGAGGACGCAGGGGGGAGATAGACCTGTCTGAGAGGATACTGCTATTGAGTTGCAAATGAGCTTGTAATTAGCCCTTACACATTTGCCTGGAGGGAATTAGTGTTTGTGTGTGTGTGTGTGTGTCATTGTGTGTGTTTTAACCCATTTTCTTTACAATAGAGGTTGTCGGTGATAAGCAGATAATACTAATTACTTCTCCTCCCAATTGCTTGTTAATTGTGCTTGGTGTGGATTTATACAGCATGGTAATACCACAGCCCCTCCTCCTCCTCATTTTACACACACACACACACACACACACACACACACACACACACACACAGATGCACCCCCCCTCGCTTTGCCTGTTGGCAAAATCAACAGGTCATTTTTTAAGCAGGAGGCTTCGGTTTAAGCCACTAATTAATTATGCCAAGTGGGGTTCCTCCATCTATCGGTGCAGCCGACGGGGCAGTGTGTGTGTGTGCATCCATGTGTAGTTGCTAACAAGTTTGACATATTCACCAGTCTCTCTATTGTGCAGGAGGTGAGGCACAAAGGTTAACGTACATAAGCTGCACAAATCAGGAACTTAGCCAACAAAAAGTGCACATTTCAAGATAAGATACGTCCAAACAGGCCATCAACGCTCGTCCGAACCGTCAAATACACCTAAAAGTAGGGAGAGAGCCTTGTTTAGGGACAAAGATGCTGTTCTCTTTGAATATCTGTTGTAGTCAGCATGTTTTCCTCATGAGCTGCAGTTATGAAGAGAAGCCTCAAGGGTTTAATCAATGGATGCTTGGTGTAAACACATGGTTTGAGGGCTAAATGTATGTACTGCTAGCTCGACGCCTTGGAACACGAGGACTTCTTTACCTCGATGAGGAGTCCCTGAATGCAGCATGGTGATACGAGTAGAGCTGCAACCCCAGAGTGTTTCCTTTTAATATCACAGAGACGCTGAAGTTAAGATGTAGGGTTTCTAGAAAGGAATGTGCAACAACTGATCGTTTTTGTTTCCGTGTAGTCGACGACAGTGCCTGCAACACTTCACAAAGTCCAGCCACAGCTGATCAGTAACCACAACCTAATGATGATGATGACTTTAGGATGACATTGTGTAGGTTGTGGAACAGAGCCTGCTGTGATCTGTGACAACAGGATGGCTTTAAATGTTCTCTGACTGCTGAAAAACACACCAGATTTAAATTCGTCCACCCTCAGAGTAGTAACCTTGTGCAGTCGTGTTATGTAACCTCGTATAGCACCATCTGTGATGTTCTCTGGACCTCCTCCCCTGTGTTGAAACAGCAAAACTTCAGCTTGAATTACAGAAGATTAGAAGAGGAAGAAGTCGCTGTCCGATGGGTAAGCTTGGTGGAAGAACCAGAGCATCATCACGCCACAGTTCAGCTCATTCGTGCTGCGTTTCCTCCCTCAGGTGCAGTCACAGTCCGACATTAAGGGACGAATTCACGGTGCAAAACCCTGCAAACGTTGTGCAAAACAGTCAGCGTGCACTCTTTGGCCCTGCAGCTTCTCCACCGCTCAGACTGCTGTTTGGTCTCACCACACATGAACTTGAGCACTTCAAGTTGCCTGGTGATCGTGCAGCATAACTCGACACACTGACCCAAAACAGTTTTAGCGAGCAGCATGTGCAAGCTCGTACCGGGCCGTGCTGCATTCAGGAACAGCAGAAAAAGTCTGTGTCTTCTTGACTGCACCTAATCCGACACAGTAACCGACTAAGACAGAGCTGCTGCACAGCTCCTCTCACGTATCCATGACGACGAGACATTTGTGGCAGCATCCATTCAGCATCTCGGCAGCTCTCAGTTTGAAGGCTCCTGTAAATACACGTGGAATCAGTGAACACTTGAAAGTTTGAACATTTTGGCATGGATTTCAAAATAAAAGCCTGCCTCAGATTGTCACAGCAGTGAAAGGTGGCGCTGTGCTGCCAAAGATGTGGATTTATAGGAAAATATATGTAATGTAAACGACTTTGGAGTTACACATTTAACGCAGGCACTAAATTAATGATTATTATCACCCCGAGGGTAGTAATTCTTTGATATATCAGTGATAATATCATGATCAGATTGCCTATTTTTGCAGTATAATTACCCCCCCTGCCCCCCCGCACACCCCACCGCTCTGCAAACACACACACATCATCTGTTCATCCCATCACCATCTTATCATTCATCCTGTTCTAACGGCTTGGGAGCGCTTAAGCAGATTTTGGTTCAGTCTGCTCTCAAAGTGTTAAACAGATTGGGTCGGGTGGGGTGTGTGTGAGCGTGTGTGTGTGTGTGTGTGTGTGTGCGTGTGTGTGTGGTGGTCAGTGGCGCGAAGTGTCTGAAACTTGGAAGGGTTAGATTAACTGTGAGCATGATCTTCACTGAGCTCATTTCTCCCCTTCTGTGCGCGCGCGCACACACACACACACACACACACAACCCTTTTTCCATTAGCCCACCAATCCCACCTGGTATTTTAATCTAGATTTAGGATCTAACACGTATCAAACGATTGTCGACTGCTGATAAAGTAATTCTATACGCTTTCTATACCCTGAACGCCACTGAACGGCACCTCGGAGCAGATTTTGGATTAGTGGACGAGGTGACTGACAGAATATCAGTCGCTCCTGATAATCGATCAATCGATTTCAGTCTCTTATCAAGTGGCTGTTTGCTTATTTCAGCTGCTCAAACGTGAGAATGATCTGCTTTCCTCGGTCTTAATTATAATGATGTGATTAGAAAATGAAACATCTGCCTGTGTCGTCGTCGTTTCTGCTCCCTGTTGTTGTGATTTGTGATAGTGTCGCAGTTTGTCTGATGCATTTATGAAAGAAAACAATGAATAAAGTCATTTTATAAATATCACAGCAGGTTATTTAAGAACAATTATCAGATTCGTCCCTGACAAAACAAATTTATTCAGAACTGAGACCATGAATCTGGGTTTTTAAGCAACAAAAATAATAATTTCCATATTTAACTGTTATGCATCATTTATGTAAAATGGAAATTTGACAAAATGACCTAATTATTGAGGCGTTAAAAAGCGCTGAGACGGTGCTTTGTTCATTATTAAGGCTCTGAACGATGTTAAAATATACAACTTTAATAAAAACAATCTGAAACATGTTTGATATTATGCTAAAAAACACTTTAAAAGTTTTATTTTGTTTATGGTTGTAATTTTGTGATGACAAACACAACAAATCTGTGCCGACGAGGTCTTTAAATGACTCCTAACTTTATCATTTTCTATAAAATTCACATTTTAGACCATGATTAACACTAATTCTGTCAGAGTCGATGTGAAGTTTCTCTAACTCTTCTATTTAAAGTAAATTACGCACAGAATAAACGTGAACGTGATTAATTTGAGGTTTATTGTTGTTGTTGATTATTGAACACGTCCTGTCGGCTCCTGATGTTCACAGCTGAGTCCGCCCGGCTCATATCTGCACCGCAGACAGACCTGCAGACAGATTTTAACCCCCTTCGCCTCATTTTAAAGCAGATGATCCGTCACCTGACTGCAACCTTTATGCAAAGCCTCATATTCACCCCGGGGGTCTGATCTCTGCCCGGACCCCGGAGCCGTTTGCTGGGCTTCGCATCGCACTTTTATACCTTAACGTTCAGGCTCCGCTCGTGTTTTAAGCGACTTAAGGATGTTTTCTTTATATTCCCTCGAAATGAAGTGTGACATGTTTGCATTATAGCTGACAGATGCTTACAGGACCCTTAACCTGAACCATAAGAAAATTATCCTAAGACTGATTAATGAGCTGCTGAGATCAGAGGGATTGAACCGAGCAGCAGATCATTAATTCCCCTGTCCTGGAGTTGCTCCGCCGCGCATCCATGTCTTAGAGGCGTTTTCATTATGGCTGGCGAGGGGTCGCGGAGGGTAGCCTGTAGGTGCGACCGTGTCTGTTTTAATTACACGGGTATTAGCTGGTCGGGGATTGTTACAGCTTTGCGTCCCGACGTGTCCTCTCGGCCAAATGTCGACCGTTTTTGCCCTGTGCGTGCGTGTGTGCGTGCGTGCGTGTGTGAGTGTGTGTTGCAAATAAAGTTTTCCCTCATTCACTACAGAGAATAACTCTGATTCATCTGCACGTTGCATCCTGTTTTCTGCAGCACGCGCAGCCTCCGGCGCCGCACTCACGCCCCTCGCCATCTCCTCCTCAGGCTGCATCTCCACCAGATCCGACCTACAGTATTAAATAACCTATCCCCGCTTGTTTGCTCACTGCAGCCATTCTGGCATGTCAATGTATCCTCGGGCTAAGCCAAACAAGCTGATCAGCCAGTCACCTCTGTACACACTACCCCCCACTAAGAGGCTAATGGCTGGGGCGCATAATCCTTCTCAAAACAACTACAGAGATGCTAATTGTATCCAGCTATAAATACCGTTTGACTCCTTGTCCTCTTTCTTTATTCGGCCTCTCCTCTGGAACCCGGAGCCGCTGCCGCCGCCGATGCGCTCCGGCTTCTCTGAAACATTTGCCCAAGTACCAGGAAAGAGTCAGTTACATAAGGGAGGGAGCAGGTAGACGATAAACTCGTCTCCAAAGACGCGCACGGAGCTTTACGCACGGTTGGATACATCGTTTCATGCAGCCTTGAGAGCGTTTCGACTTGTCCGGAGAAGCAACAGGCCGAGATGTTCCCGCTGCCGATGTTCACCCCGGACCAGGTCGCTCGTGTGTGCGAGAACCTGGAGGAAACCGGCGACATAGAGCGTCTCGGCAGGTTCCTGTGGTCCCTGCCGGCCGCCGTCCCTGGCTCCGCCGGGGAAGCCCTGAACCGACACGAGTCCGTGATGCGAGCGCGTGCTCTGGTCGCCTTCCACGGTGGGAACTTTGACGCGCTTTACCAGATCCTCCAGAGCCACCGGTTTACGCGCGAGTCGCACGCCAAGCTCCAAGACCTGTGGCTGGACGCGCACTACCGAGAGGCGGAGAGGCTGCGAGGGAGGCCGCTGGGCCCGGTGGAGAAGTACCGGATCCGCAAGAAGTTCCCCCTGCCCCGCACCATCTGGGACGGAGAGCAGAAGACGCACTGCTTTAAGGTAAACACCAGACACGCCGCGTGGGCTTTTCATTTCAGTATCACTGCTGCAGGTGGCAGGAGATTTTAATGAGTCACATCAAAACGCACATTAAGATGACCGGAAACTTGGCCAATCCGCTGCGCCCTCGTGCTTTTTAACCTGCCGCAGCGAGCAGCCTGGTCTTTGAGCTCTTAAGATGATAATAGTCCGAGCCGTGGTTATCCCTCCGCCTTCTGCTGTGAAGCCCAGTAAACTACTGCAGCCGGCGGCCTGCTGCAAGATCAGAGATCTCATAAAAAAGGTTTGTGGCGCGATGTTCACTCAGTTATCAAAACAACTAATTCTTATTAGACTCGTGTGCAACTTCCATAAATATGAATATACACAGACGTGTCGTGTTCTGTCGTCATTCTCACGTCTCTCGTGCTCATCCCCTCAAATATTTGCATCATTTGCTCTTATGTTTGCACCGCTGTGTGCAGGCCGCAGAGGCCAGACTCCCCTGCAGTGTGTGTTAACGTGTAACTGGTTAAAGTCATTGTGTATGCGCAGGCCTGCAGGAGGCCATGATAAGCCACCTATCTGCTCTCCAGGAGCCAACAAAGGCATTTTTAATGCAACACATGCAGAGTTCTTCACTAACGGAGTCACGGCCCGTAAAGCTGTAGTCTCCTGATGTGCAGAGCACGTCGAGCACCAACGTTCGTGCAAACAGTGCTGCAGAAATGTCATTTTTCAGTGTGAAATCATCGTCAGTGAGTCTCCTGGAAGCAAATTCTTAAAGTGCTGTTTGCAGCACCAATGTGTTAAATTTCACAAAAGAGAACGAGCCACAAACCAAAAATAAACTAATTCATGTGTATTACAAAGCGAAGCAGCACGCGCTTGGCCTGCAGGGTGTGCGTGAATGTGCGTGAGCTCCCTCTCGCGGCGGGGCGAAGCACCGCTCACCAGCGCCGTTAATCTCCCTCCATCAGTTTATTAAGCCCCTTAACATGATCCCATTTAGTGGATAGGCGTCGTTATGTATGCTTGTAATATAGACTGTGATCATGTTTTTATAAATCCAGCCTAATACGATTATAGCGAGCATCATATGAGAGTGATCAGATTATTGTGGTTTAATGGGATGAGATCAAAACACCATATGGTGACTCTGCGATTCAGGTTTTGGGCAAATTTTGAGTTTTAGTGCTCAAAATGTGCGTTAAAGTGGGGTTTTAAGCGCTGCAGGGTAAATAAACTAAATATGTATCATCAGGAACGGACCCGCAGCCTGCTGAGAGAGTGGTACCTCCAGGACCCCTACCCGAACCCGTCCAGGAAACGCCACCTGGCCCAGGCCACGGGACTCACGCCCACGCAGGTCGGCAACTGGTTCAAGAACCGGCGCCAACGAGACCGCGCTGCTTCCGCGAAGAACAGGTATGTTGAAGGAGCCACGTGATCGCTTTGATTATGGAGGGAAACGCATAAAAGTGCGCGTGGCCTCATTGTTTTCTGTCTCCACCCAGGCTGCAGCAGGATCCGTCCCTCCTGCCCTCCGAGAGCTCGCCTGACGGCTCCCACCAGGAGCGCCGCCATCACCCTCACCTGTTGCCCGGCTCGCCTCGACACCTGGGCAGCCCGGAAGCCAGCGACTGCAGCACAGAGCCGGAGCGCAGGGGCACGGGAGCCTCCACCCCGGACATCTCCGTCAGCAGCGACAGCGAGTTCGAGTCCTGAGGCTCCCCCTGTTTCCATGCTCGGACTCTGGTTTACCTGCAGAGGCGAGAGCGCCACCTGTCGCCAGACTCACACACGCAGCTGCGCGCACACCGGAAGCGCTGCTCTCAGTTGGAGGTGGTGGAGGAGGAGGAGGTGGCCACCTGGCGTGGCCGTGAGTGGACATTCATATGCAAGAAAACAACATGCACTTAAATAATAGCACCGTGACACGTGACTGTTATCAGCGCTGACCATGACTCAGCACAAATACAGCGCAGGCGCATGAGCAACAGTATTAATAGATAAAGCCGCTGGTGTTTAGATGATGTGAATATGAATATTTTAACTTTTGATACTGGTTTCAGTCAAACACACGTTGGGATAGATCACTTTCTGATAGTTATCATCATTCGTATGGAAACTGTGACGACGAGCTGAATATTATTGCCTTGAGTAGGCTGTTAATGTGTGCAACTGCATTCACATGCACAGAGTAACCTGATTTAACTCAGATTATGATGCAGCCAATTACATGCACACCTCACCTGCATAATAAGTTAAATTATGGTTAAAATGATTATTAATTTAGATTTTTTTTCCAATTACTTCATCACATAAATGCAGGATTATTGTTAATTAGAGTAATCAGGTTATAATGTGCATGTGAATATAGTGGCCAACCAATTAAACATGTTTCACTGCCTTAAAAGGGAATTAAGGGCATCACTCCTTTGCAATGCAAACACAGCTAACATCATATGTTTAGACAGACTTTATGTAGCTAACGATGCGCACGTGCTGCTATAATACAAAGCATTTTCTTACCAACTGTGTTTTACCTGTTCACTTTTCTATCGGTTACCGTTTGACGTGTCAGTTTTTTGTTCTTTGTGCACGCTCCTGAGCTGCTCCGCTGACCCTGCAGGAGCTGAGACAGAGGAAAACAAACAGAAACAAAAGAGGAAACGGCGGGAAATGTAAAAAGCACTGGCCGGTCTTAACTCAACGTGCCTCTTACATTTGAGATAACAGTGACGCGATGGTCGGAGGCCCGCTGTCTGCTGTCTGTCTTTCTCACAGCCGTCATTTCTCACCAACCTCAATGAAAAGATGTATTTTGTAAATGTTTTATGTAAATAAATGAACCTATTTTTATCCAAAGCTGGTCTGACTCTGTGTGGAGTGTCACCTTTATGCCCTTTGTGCACAAACAATATCATGAATTCATCTGATAATGTAATTATCAGGTTTCTCATCTTATCAGTATGATTTAAAGTGGGTTTGTCCACTGAAAAGCAACATTTCGAGCATTTATGTAACTGATTAGTGTTGAAAAATCCATAAAAATCTTTACGTTTCAATGGAAAAGTGTTATTCTTTAGTTAAATATGTGTTGTTGCGCCCTCTGGGTGCTCCAGCTTCCTCCCACCACCCCAAAACATGCACCATAGCTGAATTGGGAACTCTAAAACAACTGTAGGAGTGAATGTGAGCATGTGTGTCTGCCCAGCGACTGGCAGCCTGTCCTGGGTGTGCCCAGCGACTGGCAGCCTGCAACCTGCCCAGTGACTGCTGGGATAGGCTCCAGGACCCCAGCGTGACCATGAAAGGACATAGAGGGATTTCTCATTTAGTTACAGATCACAGTTCTGCCTTCATCTAATGTTATTTATCTGATTTTCTTGTTGGCTGGTAATAGGAATAGGACCCAGATGCAGACACAAGACTCAGGACAGGCTGTTAAAAAGGGTTTAAGACTCAAAACACCCCATAAAACTTACTGGATGTTGATGCAGGTGGGAACAGAGTCCAAAATCCAACAAAGAATAAAAATGTAAGAGAGCAAAAAAATCCATAAAAACACAGAAACTCAAGGAAACAACAAGAAATCCACTTGAACATGAGCCACAGGTAAGCTGACCACAGACAAAGGCAGAGAAACAACAGACACAAGGGACGGACGTGGAACGAGACACAGGTGAAACAGTTCAACCAATGAGACGCAGCCAGTGATGCAGGAGGGATAAAAGTCAAAATGCGGCTGCAATGAGGCAGTTCATTGTGTTACTGGTTAGCAAACTGCTTACACACGACCCAGAGACAGAGAGCCATCGGCTTTACACCACATCACAAACAAAAAAACATTCATTTTAAGCAAAGAGAGGGATGTTTTTATGCATTTCTACGATACATTCTCAAAGGAATTTAGAAAATATGAAAAATCAGGCCTAAATCTTAAAGCAGGAGAGCGTCACACTGTAGGATTAATGATTATTTTAATCATTTTCAGACATATATGTAGGCAAACATCTTGAAAATGTGCAGATTAACTACATTTAAACTGAATATTCTCTGTTTATTGCTGAAAATGAGCAGCCAGAGGAAGCGTCATGTTTTGAAATGACTCCCTGAGAAGAACAAAAACCTGTTTCTGTGGCGTGAAGTGAAGTGAAGTGAAGTGAAGTGCGGATCAGGCCTCCTTCCTCCCTGGCCTAGTGGAAACGGGCGTGCACACACTCGGTTAAACCCGCCCACGGGGAGTATCTGCAGACTTCTGCTTACCTGTCAGCTGCAGTCTGTCAGGCAGACCCTCTGTCCTGACAGGAGGGAGCATCCTGAGCTCTTGGTAGCTTTGACTGAAGCATGGACAGCGGGGGGAGAAGAGTGGTGGTCTGTGACAATGGGACAGGGGTGAGTGAGCAGCTTTGATGCGTCTCTACTGCATGTTAACAGCTCCTTTTAGTGTCTCTCTTGTTCTTTACAATCAAATCCAGCTTTTAATCACAGTTTTTAATACAAACCTGCAGCGGGGTTGTTTTATTTCAAAGCGCTGGTTAAAGAAGGTAAAGTTTGCCTGTGGGTCATGTTGTGAAGAACATCTGAAGGGCGTGACTCTGCAGCCTGATTCCACATCTGTCCAGACTTGTCACGCTGCCTCTGGTGGGCACACGCAGCCATAAATGGTTGCAGTGCTTTGAACTGAGCAGCAATTGGATGCAAAAGCAGGAAGAGAGATTAAAGGCGTTGAGATATTACTTCACTGCGTTGTGTAAATGTCCATTTCCAGGGATTGGCAGTGAAGGCAACACGAGTTTTTAAAGCTCAGCTGCAGCCAGAAACTGGTTGCGTCCTATCTTTGCTTCTTTCTTGGAATTCATTGCATCCCTCCAGGCTAAGGAATGTGTCTCTGGTCACAAAGACAAGTTCAGACACTGCAGCATGAGGTGTAGTCACAACAGGCAGATAGTCTGTGGTGAATCGGAGGCTTTTTAAATGCAATGTTTGAGTCCCCCGTGCACGCCAAATGAATTATTCCACATGCTTTTAAAAAATCTAACAAATCTGCAGCTGCATTGTCTGACAAATGAGATGCAATCTGGTTAAACGCATCATGATAATACACTCCGGTACGGCTTAGTGGTGGATTAAAGCCAGTGGAACTGATTTATGAGTGAATATCATCCACACAACAAGGCTGGCGGGTGCAGGAGTCGCGATTAAGGCGCAGCATTGATTGGAAGCCGCACAGACGCACTTTCAGTTTCAGTCGACGTGCAAAAATGAGAAGTTAACACACACAAACACACACACACACACAGGCATGAAATCATAAAGTTTACTCTCACATCCCTTCACAGTTTGTCAAGTGCGGCTTCGCTGGATCCAACTTCCCCGATCACATCTTCCCCGCCATGGTGGGTCGGCCAATCATCCGATCCACCACCAAAGTGGGAAACATTGAGATAAAGGTGAGGCTGCGCCTGCTCGTCGCTCTGGGTTGTGATCATGGATGATTCAACACGGTATAACATGATTATTCTATTCAAAAGTACTGTATTTAATGTAAAACCATTACGGTTATACCCCACCTCTTTCCACTATCACATTAATGTATGTTGTTGCCACTGATATTGCATGTTGTTTATCTATTATTAAGCAAACAAAACAAAACAGAAAACACCCGTTAGAAAGGTCGCCGTCTTACGTCCTGAGAGTCGACTGAACTCCTCCTGTTCTCTGCCACCAGGACCTGATGGTGGGCGACGAAGCCAGCGCGTGTCGCTCCATGCTGGAGGTGTCCTACCCCATGGAGAACGGCATGGTGCGCTGTTGGGAAGACATGCTCCACCTGTGGGACTACACCTTCGGTCCTGACCGCCTCAACATCAACCCGTCCGAGTGCAAGGTAGGGCGGATGTTGCATCAAGTGAAGAAGTCTGCATAAAGCTCATTCAAGGATTAAACGTCTTGATTTGCAGCATTATCCTCACTTGCTGCAACCTGCAAGAACCAAGAGGTGCTAGCAACATGTTATGTGACAGCTTTGAAATTTGGACATCATCCCTTCAAAAGTAGTAACCTTGTGCAGCAATACACCTCTGCCAGAGCTCCAGCCAAGCTTTGATTGCTCCCTGGATGTCCACTTATGTTACCTCATAAAGCACCAGCTCTGGTGTGAGCTGGACCTCCTCCACTTAGCCAAAATGTTGACCCCTTCAGCTTGATTTTCATTTTGTAAAAGATCAGGGAACGGCATTACCAAATCTGGCGAACTGGACCATAAAAACCCTGCGTGCTCTCCATATGTTGTGCATCCATGGTGGAGAACTGGAGCTCCATCGTGCAGAGTTTAGGTTCCTGCTGAGGTTCCTTTCTCAGACGCCTCTGAAAGGTGCAGCACAGCTCGGTGTGGTGTCTGAGAAAACAACCAGGGTGTCGTCCTGATCTGGTCCACCAATTTCCCTCTTTGATATCTGTTGTAGCTGATGATGATGAACCACAACAAGCAGATGTGAAGTTGCTGAGGTCCATGGAGACACAAATGCACATTGCAGAAGTGCAAGTTGTCACATAACAGCCTGTAAACTAGATGTTCCTCACAGCTGCTGCAGGCTCATTATTGTTCCAGCAGGAACTGTCTGAGAACCTTTAGATAGCACCTCCACAAACAATCTACATGTTAAGGTTGACTCAGTTTGTATTCACCTCTTCAAGATCCTGCTGACTGAGCCGCCCATGAACCCTATCAAGAACCGTGAGAAGATCGCAGAGGTCATGTTTGAGAAGTACCAGTTCCACGGCATTTACGTGGCAATCCAGGCGGTGCTCACGCTGTACGCTCAGGGTAAGGTAATCTGTAAAGACACAAGAAGTCAAACTCCTGTCAGACTCCCAAGCACGATGCACTTCATTCCTGGAGATGTGTCATGATAAGCTCCCAATCTCGATCCTGTCCACAGGTTTGCTGACTGGTGTGGTCGTCGACTCAGGCGACGGTGTCACCCACATCTGTCCGGTCTATGAGGGCTTTTCTTTACCCCACCTCACGCGCAGGCTGGACATCGCAGGGCGTGACATCACACGTTACCTCATCAAGGTGAGCAGGGAGGGATGTGGGGACTGAATACCGCACGTTGCAGAAGCATTTGTTGGAAAGTTACCTGTGTCCTCTCTCCATTAGCTCCTCCTTCTACGTGGCTACGCCTTCAACCACACGGCGGACTTTGAGACTGTGCGTATGTTGAAGGAGAAGCTCTGCTACGTTGGATACAACATCGAGCAGGAGCAGCGCCTGGCCACAGAAACCACCTACCTGGTGGAGTCCTTCA
This sequence comes from Datnioides undecimradiatus, assembly GCA_008933995.1. NCBI lineage: Eukaryota > Metazoa > Chordata > Actinopteri > Lobotiformes > Datnioididae > Datnioides > Datnioides undecimradiatus. Next base: position 293,523 of record WARS01000063.1, on the reverse strand, counting down.
CGGTCTGTCTGAGTAGATCCATACCACTCCGGTGCCTGTGTGCAAACATAAAGCTAAGCCAGCAGCCTGTTAGCTTAGCTTAGCATTAAGACTGGGAACAAGGGGAAACAGCTGAAGTTTAAAAACACCAATTTTTAGATTTTTAGGGACTTACATGTTCAAGCTAAGCTAAGCTAACTTCCTGCTGGCTCTGGCTCGATATTGAGTTTAGTTTGAGAGAGCTAATCCGTGAAAACATCTGGTTCCTCCTAGTACTCCTGATGGCATTTGCAGGAATCCACCAACCAATCAGAGTCATGAGGGGTGATACCTGACTGCGTGTTGTACGAAACACGTGTGAGCTTTGGGTTCGTTAAGGATTAAAGAAGCGAATCTTTTAGACGATGAGTTGCAGTGAAGGGGACTGGTGTCCTGGTCAACCGACTCCTCCTGCTGCAAGTTGAGCTTGTGGTTTTAGTGGGTGGGGCTTAGCTGAGTGATGCATGGATGGATAAGGACAGACAGAAGGGTTTGCTGCAGCATTAATGTCACTGTTTGCAGCTGTACTTGATTTGAAAGATGCATCAAAGTATACTCGCATGTATACAACGCCTAATATCCCACTCAGCAGCTGTTCCTTCCCCCGCTGCAGCTTCCTGACGGCCGGCAGGTGAACGTGGGTGGAGAGAGGTTCGGGGCACCTGAAGCTCTCTTCCAGCCTCACCTCATCAACGTGGAGGGGGCGGGAGTGGCCGAGCTGCTGTTTAACACCATCCAGGCTGCAGACATTGACCTCAGGTCTTCACCAACGCCCCCCACAGCTGCTGCATTAACACATTAATAAGTACTTTCATTTTCCCATCAACCATCTTGTTTTTTTTGTGTGTGTGTGTGTGTGTGTGTGTGTGTGTGTGTGTGCAGGGCTGAGTTCTATAAGCACATCGTCCTGTCAGGAGGGACCACCATGTACCCCGGCCTGCCGTCCAGGCTGGAGCGAGAGATCAAGCAGCTCTACCTGGAGAGAGTGCTGGACGGAGACACGGAGAAACTCTCAGTAAGACTTTAATACACAAAATATTAAAGGATGTACTGCCGCCTGGTTTGAACTGCACATCATCTGTATCGTAAATGCAGTGTTTTACAACCATAGATGCTCTATAATACCTTTATTTAAATGTTATAATCCTTTAATACTGTCAGACTTCAACCTGAGATGATGAAAAGAATGAACGAATGTTTTATTGTTTACCTGAAATGAACTAAATCAATTAATCAATAATCAGAAAATTGGCTTTTTGATCCATGAGCTCTGCTCCAGGCAAAGATGCTGAACCTCAAATTGCTCATATTGGCTGATCCAGTGTGCGTTAGTGTGTGTTAGTGCGTGTTAGTGGTTAAATCCTTTGCAATGAGCATCTGTGTGTTTATCAGTGAACGCTGACATGTCACACTGAGCACTGTGAGTGGCTGTAGGACTTTAAAGGCCCCATATAAGTGACAGTAAGCTGAGACTGTGCTCTAAGAAACTACCAGTAAGCTCAACTGTTGCTTTATTTGACTTAATTATATTAATAACAAAGAGGTACAAATGAAGAAAATGTTGAAAATCATGGAGGAGCTCGTAGATTAGTTCATTTTTTAATAGAGAAGGTAAAAATTTGGACAATTATATAATAAATTCTTACAATTTTATACTTTTTTGTTGTTATAAATCAAATATTTCACATAATATTTGTTGAATGTTTTGTGAAACAGTGTTTTTTTTGCAGGAACGGTGATGATATTTTGTTTAAATGGTGATTTTTATGCTTACTGGAGGCAGACAGAGGGTAAATGCATGTGTTTGTGTTTTAATGGCGACGCCTGCTCGCTGTTTCCTGTGCAGAAGTTTAAGATCCGCATCGAGGACCCTCCGAGGCGTAAGCACATGGTGTTCCTGGGCGGCGCGGTGCTGGCCAACATCATGAAGGACAAGGAGTCCTTCTGGCTGAGCAGGGCGGAGTACCAGGAGAAAGGCCTGCGGGTGCTGCAGAAACTGGGAGGTGGGGTCAGATAAAGCCAAGCAAAACATCTCTGCACTGTGAAACGACGACGTCACCAGACATTTCAGTTTTCCTGCGAGAGCTGGAACAAGTTCTTTAACTAATCAAATAACCAGTGAATCAGCTGACGACAGCTTTAACGGCCGGTCGATTGACTTCCATCAAGCTGAAGTGCAAATCCATCTCTTCTTCCTGCCTCTAAAATGTGAAACTTCCCTGCTTTTCTCTGTAATTTGAACATTTTAGGGGTTTAAAAATGTATTTTTGTACTATCTTCTCACATGTCTTATTAATTAATAAAACAGATGCTCGTCGTCACCTTGCTGAGGCTAATCTCCATGTTGGTTTGTCACTTCCACTGCAGCTTAAGCTTTAGCTGGGCCGGTGGCAGCCATGACGGGATATTATGGTTTATTTTACATGATTACACATTTAGCACACGCTGAACAGTTACAGCGTCAGGCCACTTCTTCCACTCTGTGACCTATGAATCTGCTTTTTGAGAGCGTTGTTGCAGACGTGTGTTGCTGGGGCATGTGGAAACAACGAGAACACGTTGAAATGTGCTGGAAAACACCAACTGACTGTGTATAAAGTATGGAATCACATACAAAGTCGAAGTGGACTGGAGGAATGTGGGTAGTTTGGTTATTTCTTTAAAGATTCTGCAGAAAATGAGGATTGAGTTTGATATTTTCAGTCAAACGTGTGCAGGTTTTCTGACAAATACGATCAAACTTGCTCAATAAACATGTGCAAAAAGAGAAAAACCCAAATATCTCATGTGTTAAACCAAAACCTTGAATGAAATGACACTTCTAGATGCAAAACGTTGCTGTTGTTGTTTGCTGCCCTCTGGTGGCGGACTTTGTTGACCACACCGTGAACAGATATTTGGGTATTTTTGCGTTTCTCTTTTATTGCGATACCGAGTCACCTGACAAGATACAGTAATGTGCTGTTTACACGGAAAAGAAATAGAAGTGAGCTCTCACCATGAACACATGCTTCACGCACACGCACGCGCACGCACGCAAACGACATTCGCAGAAAACCTTCACGTTAAATGAAAAAGAAGAAGGAAACAAAAAAAAAAAAGAAAAAGCATGCAATAACGTCCAAAACACGTCATAGATCTCAGGGTGAGCCTCCTCCGGATCCACGCGGAGGTTCCACATCTACCCAACAAGTTGATTAAACGATTAAAAGTTTAGTTTTAAATACACAACGCGATAAGATCGAGAGAGTGACACTGGGTTGAACAGTCAGTCGGTGGCGGTGACTTGCAGCAGGCGTCACCAGGAAGTAGCCGGTGACTCTGTTATATTACATCTACATTCACACCAGTCACAGCGAGGTCCTGGTTGCACCGGTCGGCCTGCAGGTGGATCCGGGAAGCGGCGGAGCAGAAACCGGAAATGAGCGCAGGTGTGTGAAGTTTCATGGGGGTGGGGTGGGGTGGGGGGGGAGAAAGATTTGAATACATTCGCGAGTCATTCAGTAAAATCTGTTTTTTTTAAAATAAATAAGTAGATAAATAAATAAACAAACACAGGGCTGATGCTTTTCTATCACTTCCCTCCCACTCGCTCATTACTCCACCTGCCAAAGAAACACTTAATAGAATACGCGAGGAGCAGAGTCTGAGGCTTTTCTGCGCGAACAGCAGAAAATAAAACCGTCTCTGTGGGAGAGCCTAAAAATAACCGGCCGCCTTAAAGCTGCCGCGCCGCTCCTGAACCCCAGCTCTCTCAGAAAGGAAACACCTGTTGTGTCGCAAAGTGGCCTGTGGGTTTGTCACTTTGGTATTGAGGTTTGGTCTCGGCTGTCACAACACAAGGTGGAATCCAGGAGGAGGAGGAGGAGGAGGAGGAGGGGGCAGGAAGGTTTGTGTCCCCTAAAGAAAAAAGGTTTCATCCGGTGAATCTGCGGACTCTGCGGACTTTTACGCATAAAAGTGATAAAACATCCAAGTGTCTGTTTAGAGCTTTGGCCCAGAACTATACTGTGAGAGGGTTACATCACCGCGGCGGACGGTTTGCCTCACAGGAAGTGATGTGGTCGTTTCCCAGGCAACAGCGGTCTCACTGAATTTTGTCTTTGGATTTGTTTTTTGTTTTTTTTTTAAATGACGTAATCCCCGCACGGTATAACTCTGGGTGATCGTGTTTCAAATAACAACCGGGGTCAAAATCCGTTAATTACACATTTTCCACGTCACAAACAGCAGCCACGCGTCAGTGGCACAACAGTCCCCGCGTCCGCGCCGCTCTCCGCTCCGCGCCGCACGCTGTTGGTCCGTTCAGGGAAGAGTTTACCGTTCAGGGTCTGCTCCCGGTGTCGGAGGAAGGGCTGCGGGTTTATTTCACAACAAGTTCCTGACCCACGACGAGACACCACACACCGCCGGAGAGAAAGAGACAGGACAAGAGAGAGGAAGAGAGAGAGAGAAAGCGCGAGCAAGCATCCATCTCCTCCTCCCTCCTTTCCTCCTTTCCTCCACTCCTCCCACTCACTCCTCACACACCGACTCGCTCAGGTCCACGGCGCCACCTCTGGTGAGCCGCCGCATCTTGCTGAAGTCGTGGTCGGTCCTCAGGTAGGAGAGCGAGGGCCCCCCCTCGCTGTGGCTGGCCAGGTCCTGGGGCTGGGCCTGAGGCGGCAGGGCCCTCATCTCGCCGCCGCTGCGCCAGTACAGGGTGTATTGCTGCGGGTCGGACACTCCGAAGGTGGAGGCGCACAGCTGCGCCAGGGCCTGGCTGGTCTCCCCAGCTCTCCACTGCAACGTCCGCACGGCGCTCCGCTCCCCGTCCTGGAACAGTATCCGAACGCACCTCTGCAGGGGGGGAGGGAGGGAGGACAGGAGGGGGAGAGAGAAGCAGTGAACACACACTGAAATCATGCACAACAGAGGTCAAGAGGCTTATGGAGTGAGGGCAAAGGAGGGGGAGGAGAGAGAGATGGAGCCAGAGGAGGAGTGAGAGCGGAGCGAACACACAGGCTGATAATCCAACACACACACACACACACACACACACACACGGGTGCAGCAGCTTCACATGAAAACCACCCTCATCGGCAGACACAGCTGCTCTTTTCTCTGCTGCACGCTGACAAAGCTCCCAGTATCGATCCACCAGAGAGCGTCCGGCGTCCGGCGTCCGGCGTCCAGACCACCGGTCAGACATGATCCGCCGAGCTCTGCCGGAGAAGTTTCCTCGCTCTCACCCACAGCGAAGCAGGAAGAGCAAAGGAAAAACAAACTTCGGGACATTTTCAACAAAGCAGCAACAACAAAAAAAAGCCACCAAACACACAACTGACGAGCCCGTCTCAACAACTCTTCACACACTTACCGGCAATTGTGCCCGTACCTGAGCTATTATATAATGTCAGATTCAACCACCTACAGACGCCCTCACAACTCTCCTTACAACACACACACACACACACACACACACACACAGAGTGAAAACATACTGAACATAATCCCTTTACCAAACATCCAATCTTCAGAAACCAGTGAGAACCCCTCTTTTCTCCACTACACACACACACACACACACACACACACAACACGTCCTACCTGTGCACACACAGCTAACCCCTCTCCAACACACACACACACACACACAGATACACAAGCGCTCTAACAAATAAAACATCAGCAATCACAATCAACAGGTGATGAAAACTCACAGAGTCACTGAGCTCCTCGCTGTCCGTGTGCATATTGTGTTTGCCTGCTTCGATGGGTAGATGCAGCTCGATAAATTTCATGTTATCTGACCGCCCACTTCTTCATAGCACTTGGCTCACTGATCCCCGCCTGTGTCAGTGGAAAATCTGGCTGCCGGGTGAGTTAGATCGGCTATTTGAAGCCAGGAGAGGCACCACGTGACGAGACAGAAACGTTTGTGGATGACAATGCCCCTCTTTTATTCTGGCATCTGGTGCACCGTTAATAGGAGAGTGTAGGTAAAAGTCACCGTGTGTGTGTGTGTGTGTGTGTGTGTGTGTGTGTGTGTGTGTGTGTGAGTGCACGCCCCGTCGTAAGCCGTGGGGCGGCCCCCAGATCAGAGGATTACCTCTTAAAAATGCCCTAAAAACTAATCCCCGCAAATGAATTTGTGTTTGCACGCAACCCGAGGGAGGTCCCAGGTGTGCCGTCTGACTCTGTCCACCGACGGCTCGCCGCTCGGCTGGAGGTCGTCACCTTTCGCGTGACCTCTGGGGGAAACGCCGTCCCCAGCTGCAGCAGCAGCAGCAGCAGCCATGACACCTGAGTTGAGTCAAACACACCACGTGTTTGCTCGTCCCGCCTCCACCTGCCACTGCCGCGCTCGTAGGATAATCTGCCGCCATCAGCATAATTAACATGAAGCCTGAGCTCTTCGGGGGGATTACCGCCGTGTTTTTGTTGACGGCGTTTGAGAGACAGGGGACGGGCTCGTGTTTGAACCACAGACATAAACGTCCCAGATTACAGCCGCAAACCGGCGGCGAACCTCTTAAAAGCTGTGAAAACACTGCACCGCTCGTACAATCCTGCGTTTACTGACGCACGTTCACTCAGGGAAGGGTATGCAAGTATACTCAGCATCATTTACTCAGAGTATTAAGAGTAAAAGTACTCATTCTGCAGGAAAGTACTCCCTCTGCATTTTCCAGCTGTTGGCGTCTGAGGCTGAGCTCATTTGAACTACTTTCTAACCGTTTTATCGTCTGAGCTGCATCATTTTCTGTAAGGTCGTCACGTTTGTGGCGTCTCTGTCCCGTGAAAACCACCCAGCTCTAAAAAAAGTCGACCTTTTATAAGAAAAACAGTGTTTTTTAAAAACACTTTTATGACTTCAGGCTGATCTGAGGTGGTTTTAAAGTTGGAGATAAGCAGTTTTCACTAAACATAAAAGCATAAAGCATAAAAAGTGTAATCTAACAAGCAGTGAAGTGGAGTACAGAGCACTATATTTACCTCTGAGAGGGTTTTAAATGAATTTATTTATCTTTAGAAATAAGAAAAACACGTCAGCGCATAAAGAAACACTTCATCCTCCAGTTTATCAAAGCAGCGTTCGTCTATACGAGGTTTTTACTGGACAGGAAGGGTCACTCAAACGTTTGTCACGTTCCTGAGACTGATTTGAAGGTGAGATGTTTGAATCCTGGACATTTTATCATGAACCCACGTTATATTTTATACATTTGACACTCAAAACATGTTCCTGGGATTAAGAAAGACATTTCAGGTGACTGGCTGAACTCTGACTTTGACCTAAAGCTGCATAAAACAACGCTGAGGCCTCAGTTGCTGTTGCCACGGCAACAATCAATGGGGATGCAAGTGAAACAACAACTCGGAGCGAGTATTTGGAGGCGCTGCTCGGTCCAGGTGTGTCTGATCCGAGCATCCCACTTCATTTCACAGCGTCTGATCCACTCGGACGTTTGTTTTGCATCGACAAAGTGCTGAGTTAGTGCATTTTCACCCAAATGCATGAAACTGGAACATGAGAAACTTCATTAATTAGGTTTCATTTAGACTTTATGACATCCATAGTAAAGTGGAGGATATCCCATTGAGCTGTTTCACTGCATATTAAGCAGGAGCTCCCATTGTCTGCACATCAATCAGCGCTTCACACGGGGCAGCGACGCGTGGCAGCCGCCGAGTAGATCACTGCACAAACCCACGCGCGCTGTAACGCCGCTGCCACGCCGCTGCCACGCCGCTTCCGCGTTCACACTCGCCTACCTGACTCTGCTGGTTCTCCTTTTGTCTCTGGGCCTCGCGGCTCCGTCTGCAGCTCCACTCCTGCAGCGCCTCGTGGGCCTCCGCCGTCAGGCAGCCCGACGCCGGCTGCTCCTGGTCCAGGCTCTGGATCAGACACAGGCTGGCGTACACACTGGTCAGGTAGTACCCGCCTGGAACCAACAAAAACAAACAAACAAGCATGAAAAACAATAAAGAGTGTTTAATACCTCACAAAATAGTAATGTAAAAGTGACACAAATAGATGTGACTGTTAATAATTAACATCTAGCACTGAGATATGAAGATTAATCTGCAATAAATTCATTAATATTGACAAAAACGGACAAAACTTTGTCGGTTGTTGCTTCTAAAATGTGAATATTTGTTGTTTTCTTTGTATTCTGTTAAAATATATGAATAAATAATAACAAAAATATACTATAAATTGACTATTAACTGAGTGTAGAGTCCGTTTGTTTGATATACAAGCTGTTTAAATGGAACAACTTGTTTTTTTACACACGTGTGATGGATACTTATCACTGTTTCCTCACAATACATCCACCAGTTGATCGATTAATGATATTAATTGGCAGATTTATTCCTTATTCCTGCTTTCACATTGGTAAACCCTGCAGCTTCATCACAGGCGTGCAGACTTCAGCGCGTACCCTCTCCTCCCAGCCAGGACGGCTCCAGCAGCTCCATCATGTACTCCACTTCAATCAGGATGTGAGGCCTGTTGGCCTCCATGATCACGTAGGACAACGACGGCAGGAAGTCATCCCAGCTCACTTCCTGTCCTGGAGAGAGCATACGACGCCGACAGTATGAGCTTGATGCAGAAACTTGGAGTTTAACTCATAAAAAACAGAAATACAACATTTCACTCTTATCCCCGTGTTGACACCGAACTAATATGAAAGTGTAAATGTCAGCTTTGAGGAAGAAGGCACCTGATATTAAACTGTACTGACATCAGGATGCATTCATATCCTGCCTGCAGCGGCGCCGGCGTGATGAAATGCAGACAGGTCGTGCTAAAGCTCACACAGTTACAGCTCCTCTGAAGTGCAGAGCGCTTCAGAGACAAGACGCTCGCCCGTGCAGAGACTGTTGACCTTCAGTCCTTCTATGCGAAGCTTCAAAGCAGCAGATACAGGCTGCAAAATATTTCCAGATGCTAATCGAACGCCTCTCTCTGTGAACGCAGGAGTCTGAAATCTGTGAAATCTGTAAAACCCCATAAAACATCAGGGTGTTTGGTCTCACCGTGTAAAGACCCCATGGCCTTGTGGACGCACTTGCACACCTGCAGCAGCAGCAGCACCTTGTCGATGGGCGAGTGCGTCCTCTGCATGAGGACCAGCTTCTGCTTCACTCTCTCCACCCCGCGGCTGTCGGGGACGCCCGTCCGCACGCCGAGGCGCTCCATGGCGGCGTCGCCCCTCAGGCGCAGCAGGTTTTGGGTGAGGCGCTGGCTGGAGCCGTCCTGGTTGTGCAGCTCCACCAGAGCTTTATCGAGCTGGGACCTCAGGGGTCGAAGAACACAGGAGAACATGGCTCGCTCCAGCGCCAGGTCTGAGGACGAACAGAGATCGTTTGAGACACTGAAACAGAGATGTTTGATTTATTCATCATTTACAAGCAGAGAACTGTTTCAACTTATCTAGAGGCAGCTGGCGTGAAGCCCGGAAAGGTATGCCGATCGTTGCAATGGGACTCTTAGGGTGAATGAAGGGTCAACATTTAAAGTGGAATCACTCCTCCAATTGTTGCAATTTTGCAAATAAATACCACAGAGTTTAAAGATGATTCAGCCCTGAACTGCAATTTCATTATCCATACAGAAAAGAAGCATTTTAAGCAGCTCATTAAATGAAAACCCTCTGACTTTTACTCCCTGAGAGACCGAATATCAGTGCGTTTACATGAAACAAGTGCACCAGTATCTTTCCATCAGGCCCTTTATTTCTAGATGTCAGCACACCAACAACAAGGAATCTGTCAAATGTCATGTCAAGTTTCACTGGACAGGAACAAAAAGGCATTAAAACACTTTGAATAAACACTCCCTGATGCAGACCTGACTAATGCAACCTGTCTAACCGTCCCAGGAGGCAGAGTTTATTGCAGGGCTGCTGTACAGGATTACATCAGGCTGCACAGGCGATCAGGTCTTTGTCCACCTCAAGTCAAGTCAGGAAAGTGTGTTTTTAAATTCGGGAAATCGTGCACAGTCCACACACTCACAGGTTTACCTGCATGCATGGTGAACAGGGGCTAAATGCAGCTGCTGGGCTCTTTTCAACCTCCTGTCTCTCTTCATCAGCACAGATTAGCTAACAAAGTGGTGGGTCCAGGCTGATATAAAGGTTTAGCTAATGGTGCAATGTTCCCAGCTAAATTAGCACGAACCAGTTAACACACAGCAGAGTCTAGCTCACACCACTCCAGCTGAAACAAGTGCTTAAAGCTCTGATGTGTTGGCGAGCTAGGCGCTAACACGGTAGCAGCTGTGCGTCTGGCTGTCGAACCCTCAGCTAAAAGTTAGCTACAGCTACCAGATAAATGCTAATTAAAAGCTAATGGAGCAGTTTGACAGAGCAGGGTTCCTCTGTTAGTGACAGTATGCAGCTGTAGTATATAATGCATAATGTTGTTAGCATGTAGCATGGGGTCTTAATTACAGCCATTTTGCCTGCCTCTCTGAATATTTTTCCATTATTTCTTAATTAAAATCATTAAAATCGGCCTGAGCATTCTGCATTTTGGGTCCTATCTCCTTTGTTTTCCTGTTTCCCATGACACAAGCTGTGACATTTGAACACAGCTTGAAGGATCCGCTCGGCTCGTGTCGGCACATATCTCTCTACAAGCTCAGAAATAGTTATAGTTTGCATGTAGCTCCCTGTAAATACACAGACAGAGTCAGCCTCTTAAATAGTGACTCTTTGGATGTGCTGGTACACGTATTTCCTAACTTTAACCAGCTAACTGCTGGTCTTTAGATGCTAATCAAGGCTAATCACCTCTATTCTCTTGCTAAAGCTGCAACACACAGTTTCCATAGCGATGTTAATCCTGAAACTCCCAGAAATGAAAGCAAACACCTGTATTTCCTCCAAATACTTAACCAATTACTCTTTTAAACCCTCTTTGCATGCCATCAGAAATGCACCATTAAGCTAAATCAGCTACTTCTTCTCAGCTAACACTGCAGGGACTGTCAACAGTGATGTGTAACACACACAGCTGCACACGCGTGGAGTCAGTGGCTCTCGTGGGTAACAAATCTCCAGCTCCACTCGTCATCGATATCCTCCTACCCATCCTTCATGGTCTCCCTACTCCTGGATAAACCCCCAACATCCCCACATTTACCTTTCCATATCACCCCTCCTTGTGATTGATCACTCACACCCTCCATCCTCAGTTTGCCTACCTCCCCTCCCAGCATCCCTCTCTTCTTTACAAGCTCCCGAGAGTAACAGATTACATTTATCCTTCTTAGTTACTGACCAGCCCTGGGGAAAAGCTATTTTTTAGCTATTACTCACAGATCTGTAACTGATTACATTTTCAAAAGTATCCTGCCTATTTCTATCCCTCCCTCCCTCCCACCCTCCCCTGAATCGTGCTGCTCTTCGAGTGAGCGTGGGACTGCGATATCTTTTTATGATAAACGAGGGGGAGAAAGAAAGAAAAAAGGAAAAAATGCAAATGCCTCCCACCGACGCAATGCGAGATAAATCAGAATCAGAGTGCAGGAAGGAAGGATGAAAGGAAGGAAGGAAGGAAGGAAGGAAGGAAGGAAGGAAGAGAGGCAGCGGCCGAGCACTTCTCCCCCTGAAGCTTCCGCACTGCCAGGCAACCATCCGTCATCACACACACGTACACACAAACCCAACACACTCTGCTGCACACAAAGGAGTCTAAATAAGAAAAGAGGAACCTACGCACAGGACTGTGTCAAGAGATCTAACCAGAAATCCTCCCAAAGCAACACCCTGCGACGTCTTTACAGAACAACCACGGCGAACGCGTTGGGCAGGGCTTTCCTAAATACAAGAGACGATATGAGCTCCAGTGAATGAGACTCTACACCAACCCTCCAGCCCTCCACCCCAAACCCCCACGCAAACTACTTTGTGTTGACAGTGCCTTTCACTAGAGCCTGGGCAGCCCACCATTTATCAGAAAAGGCTGTCTGTTTCCATAGACCTGCGTCCTCTGGCACTGAGCGCTATTGAATCAGTGTTTTCTAATAGTACCTTTTTCTTTTTTCAGATCTCTCTCTCGCTCTCCTGCAGTCCTCTACTGTACTAAACTAACGCATGCAGACGAGAAATTCAAAAATGCAATCAGACAGTTCACTTTTTTGCCAATAAACTTTTAAAAAATACAAACTTTCACTTTCTTTTTTACATTAATGATGCAACAATGTCCACAGGTGTTTTTCAGAGATGTATTTCAGGTCTAATTGTCCAGATTTTGGGCATAATGCTAATGTGTTGTTCTGAATCTGCCTCCCGACTGGAAGTTTGAAGCACAAGGCAGGATGGTACGTGATCTCATCTCGACCCGTGGTTACTCATAGCTCCTGTCTCCGCATTGTTCCGCGGATGTTTATGTAAATTTCCCACAAAAGTATAATTCCCACACCGTGCAGCGTTCATTTATTATTTATGCAGTCACATATGACGACCATTTGCCAGGCTGTAAATAACAAACAGTATCCCTCTGGCTGGTGTTTAGCATCATGACTTCCCTGTGGTTGAAGTGAAAGATCAGCACAGTCTGCAGATGCTGTGCAGAGGGTGAGAGTGCATTGAAACTGTGCATTGAAACTGTCCATCCTGTTTGATTAAAAGGATTCCTGCAAAATGACAAGAGTTAAATCTTGACTGAAGGTGTTTGACCGTGAAAGACCAGCTCTCAGGTGTGAATGCTGTTAAAAAAAAACCCAATTTCACATAAATTAGCTGCGTTAAAATGCTTCAAAAGATGCAAAAAGATCATAATATACGTGAATTACAGGGAAACTGTATGTGTAAAGGTGCTTTCTAACAATCAAAGGTATACAAGTTGTACATATTGACCTGATTATGGTTAATAAATCACTTATTTACACTTTATAAATGAGGTATCCCTTTAAAAAATCAAATCAGATCCTTCAGATGGACAGTTTGAGCGTTTCTGAACAGATGAAGAGCATTTGGATCCAGAATGAGTCACTCTACATAACAAAGAGCCTCTTTAAGCACCTGCACATTAACATTGTTATGTTTTTGTGATTTCTGTCTCTGCAAATGTGAATTAATAATTGCCGGTGTGCGTTCGCTCACCTTTCTCGTTCTCTGGCACCAGGGTTTCAATGGGAGGCTCCAGCTCTCCGCTGTCCAGCAGGCAGCACTTAGCCTGGGACAGAAAGAGGCGCAGACCCTGCAGGAGCTGCACAGAGGTCACGCGTGACGAGGAAGAGGACGAGGAACCCAGGGATTTGAGCACCTCTCTTTGCTCCAGGAGGAAGTCCTGAACCATGCCCCCAAACGTGGACCGCCTGTCTCTGGACAGCTCCTCCACCAGCCGCGTCAGCCTCTTGTCTGGAGCGAAGAAGCACACGAACGCCTCGCTCATGCGGTGGAGCCCGCCGCGGCCTCGAGAGCGCACCAGCGGCGGGCGCGGGTAGATGTGGGCCTGGGTTCGGGCCGTGCTCTCCGGATCCGAATCCGAGTCATTGTCCTCGTCCATGCTGCTGAAGGAGCTGCTGCTGTCGAGCTCGGCCAGGGACGGAGCCGGGCGGCGCTCCAGGCCCAGCACTACCACTTCGATGGCTGGCTCCTCAGCCCGGGCAGACTGCTGTGGCTGTGGAGGCTCCTCAACCTTTGCCGGTGTCTTAACAAAGACAGAAGTGACGATTCAACACCAAAGTTAGATCTTTCAGGAGAGCAGTTGCCAGTGTTTTTTTGATCTTTTTGGCTTGTGATCACTTCGTAACAAAGCAACGAGAGGCATTTTATTCTTTACTCTTTTATTTTAGTACATTTAATGGACGTAAAAAAGTAAAGATGAGCGAAAGTCTGAAAGACAAACAAAGATGCTAACCTGTGGCACGTAGACGGACATCATGTCCTCTTCCTCAGCAGATCCCGGTGAGACAGCTGGGGTTCTCCTCAGGACCCCCGCCCCGGGGTGAACTCTTCTCTGTGGGTTGGTGCTGGCCTTCTGCAGCCTCTCTGACCCGCCGGGCTGCTCCCCCGATGAGGAAGGTGAGTAGGAGCCGACCCCCTCCAGGGACAGATTCATGGAGGACTCGGAGAGCCGGAGCCGCATGCTGCGCTTGAAGCGGTGCCGTTTGTTGGAGGCACTGTGGTTTACGAGTTGTGGCTGCTGCAGAGAAGACAAAGGAGTGTCAGTTGTTTAAACGAGACCCACTGGACAAGGTAAAATGCTTGAAAATCACCTAAAATAGAGTAGCTAAATGGTTCTAGAGGAAACTGCCATGAGCGTACAAGCTTCACGGCTAACCTTGACCTCCAGCTGTAGGAAGAGCGGGTTGATGAAGCAGAGTTTGCCTTGTTTCCCCCGGTTCATCAGGGTCCATCGGTCCTGGGTCACGGATGTCTGACCCTGGCTGCTGCTGGTTGACGCAGCAGGCTCCAGTGGTCCGTTCTGGATCTCTGAAGCACTTGGTGCACTCCAGAAGTCTAAATCCAAAACGAGGACAGGTGTTTAGTTAAACTATCAAACGAATGTAGCTACCAGTCGAGCAATCTGATCTTTTCTAGTGTGTTTGAAGCTATTGGACTAATATTTAACATGTAAACATGGTACTCATTCACTTGTGTTGAATTTGATTTGTGTCTTTTAGGTGACTTAACCTCCCCCTGAACACCATCAAACACAAACTAGCAATAAAATGTACTGTATTGAGTCAGATTATCTACTGGAAGCTGATGAGAGCAGCTTGATTCTTGCAGAAAAAGTCTTTTATGTCTGAGCTGCAGTCAGTGACACATGCTGTGTCATTTTTAGCCGTCTTGAAGTCACACCTCGCTCACTGCTGTGGCGCTGCATCAGTACATGTTGCCATGCTAAAATAGATGCAAGCTGGCAGCCCCTACTTCAGTTATTCAGTTTACTTTCTTACACTCTTCTCAGATACGTTGCTGAGGAGATGCTGTCATTTAAAAAACATCTAACTCAAGTTTATTTACGCAATGACTCTATAAAGGGGCAAAATCAGGATCCTACAACCGGGCCTGCATTTGATTGGGTGAAGCTAAATGCTAACGTCATTATGTTGCATGCATACAATGAGAATGCTAACGTGCTTATGCTTCACATGTATGTTTTCTTCTCAGTTTAGCAAGCTAATATGCTAAAATTTGCTAATTAGCACTGAACAAAAAGAATAAATCGAATGTTATTGGTCATACAAGATGGAAAAAGAGTGTATCACCAAAGTTACTTCAATTCATCCTAAATTTCAGGGCAATTCACCCAAAAGTTGTTGACATATCTCCGTCTTGACCAGTGGTGGACTGATGGTGCTAAGCTAAGAGGGAAATCTTGAGGAAAGAGACAATGTAGTAAGTAGGTTAGTCTAGCTTGAATGTGGGAGCGATGTCTTCAATCACTGCACCTTGTCCCATGTGTGAGATGGCCTCCAGCTGCCTGTGTGTTGTGGCTTTGGCAATGGCCTCTGGCAGCTCTAGCGGGAAGGGCAACACATCTCTGCAGACAAGAAAAAAAGGTAATGGTTCCCCCAAAATAAAGTGTTTCCTTGAGTGTGGTGAACCGTTGATTGGACTAATACAATGTATAACGTTGCTGTCCAGGTCACCCACCTCTGTTGTGTCTCCACTCCGGGGTGTTTGGACTAAAAGAGTCTGCTGTGTCTCTGTGCACCATTTTAAGTTTCCAGTGATACCATGTGCAAAATGCTATAGGGGAATAGTCTATTTCATTCTACAGTTAGTTTCTATATTATAATAATTGTAATATATAACATTATTAACTGGCAGTGGAGTTTGATAGATATATAATATACATTTCCTTGTACTGGTCTGGGTTACTGTCAGTAGCAGGGTATATAAAGCTGCCAGTCTCCACCAGGACCCCATGCTACCCATGGCCCGCTTTATTTTTTCATGTGGTAATTGTGTCTTTGTTTGTTACTTTGTCTTTTTTGGGCATGATACAAACACCTGCACCCCACCTCTGCATCAACCAGCTGTTACAGCTGGGCTGAATGACTGCAGGGACGCCACTTGGCCAAAAGTATGTGGACAGACACAAGTGATTTGCCTCCACACTTTTCTGGGAAGGTTTTCTACCAGATCAAACCTGTCTGTAGATATTTACCTTTACTCAGCTATTAGTGAAGTAGACCACTCATGTAGGGAAAATACTGAAGTAGAAACTCTGTGCAGGTGATGTTAAGTAGGAAAATACAGTTGAAATAATACATCACCTGCTGATACAGTAGAAGGCCACCAGCCGACACAGGTCAGGGAAGCTGAGCGCTGAGCTCTCCAAGGCGAATGCTGGTTTAGAGAACAGACAGAGTTGGATTGACAGCTGTGGAGGCACTGGGACACTTGTTTAAACTTAACAGGAAGTATGGCAGCTGCAAATCCTCTGGAGGACCCATCCTCTCTGTCCCACACTACTCTTCACGCAGCAGGTGCATGAACTGCACCGCACTACAAACAACGAGCAGCGAAAAATGTGCATTGCTGTAGGGGCAGCTGGGTAACACATGCTCATCGAGCTTGTTTCATACTCACTGGAGTCCTCCTCACAGATGAAGCACTCCTTTACAGAGGAGGCACTTTTGTCCGCTGTCACTCTCAAACACAGCACCTTCCTCTGGCTGGAGCTGCATTTACGCACCAAAAAGGTCTGTAAGCACCAACAACCACCACAGAGTGAAGCACAAGGGTGTTATTCTCATTTTTAAAATATATTTCCTTTTCACACATTTTTCAGGAGAAGGCGCAGATGGTGCAAACAGCAATGTAAAGTACAAAATAACAGTTCCTTGTGTGCCTTTTGTGTGCTTAATGTAAATTTGCAGGGCTCCCAAGCCAACTTTTACAGATTGAAGTATGCTGAAGCAGCTATTATAACATCAAATAGATGTCAGCTGTGAATCAATGATCTTTTATGCCTGTATGGACATATTGAGCTAGTTTAGCTTAGCCTAGCTTGAAGAATGGAAGCACACAGAGACAGAGACAGAGCTACGGTTAGCTAGGGTTAGCTGTGTCTTTGCCAGGGTCGAGGCTAAGCTAGGCTAACTACCTCCCGGCTCACTCATTGTTGCATCCAACAACTACATTTTAACTACTGGTGTGTAGTCAAAGCCTCAGACGAGCTGCAGCTGAATACAAAATGCAAACAAGCTCGTTGTCTGTGCTAAAATGCCAACATATTGAGGTTTGAAAGTGGATCTTTAGATTTTTCAAGTATTGAACTATTTCTTTTGTCATGTCTCTAATGTTTGCGGTTGAAAAAAATTAAAACTTTAATATCTAAAGGTTGCACAAATCTTAAATCATCATTCACCATTACACAGTTTAAGACAAAATGAAGTTAAATGCATGACGTTTTCCTCATATATCCTAACTTTACCAGAGTATTCCTACACCCATACTTAAACGATAATCTCATAATCTCATCCGTACCCCGACAGGCTCTCTGAGCAGGATATAGAGCGCAGAGTCTTGGTTGAGTGACAGCTGCAGCCACACGGGATGTGTGAGCAGCAGACGATCCAGGACGCTGAAGGCCCGCTGAGAGCCTCGCTGGGTAGCCTCCTGCATCTGAAACACATGCACCAGTTCATTATTATACACCAACCATCAGGTCAGAGACAAGTAATGTACTTTCAGTGGTAGTTTTTGTTTTTTAAAGCAAAAAAATTATTAAAAAATTCACATTTTATTCATGTTTGAGCATCTTTTTGTAAATAAATTGTCTTTATGCTAACTTATCATATATTAACATACATATACGAGTATATGTCTAGTAGTTTTCCTACAGAGTGGTGCCCAGACTGTCACCCCTGCAGCTGAAGTGAAACCTACACACCACATAAGTGTGCTTACAGAGTGTAAAGTTGTGTGCGTTAAGGTGAACATACACACATGCAGCTGCTTATACGTGCACACATTCATGCTGCAGGCATTCAGTGTTTAGATTTAGACTTACTGCTGCTTGTTTTGGATAATTATAAGAAGAACGGGAGGGAAGAGGGTCCCAGTAGCTTAATGGTTTCCTGACTGATTATGACTGTCTCACTTATATCTTGACCCCATGCAAGATGTCACAGTGAATCTCATGTTGCAGTCACATAAACGGTCACGAAATATAAAATAACAATATAAAAATGACAGATTTAATGTAATTTTATAAAAAAAGGCAGATATTTGGCTTCATATATCAGATAAATGAAGATTTTATACAACTTTTATTCTTCTTTTTACTATTATTATTATTATTATTCATGCATTTTATTATGATCTTGCCTTTATAAAAACATGAAACTAGGAAGAAGAGAGGTGTACTTAACCACTGACATTTTACCTGCTGCCTGAAAGTAGCCTTAAGTAACTTTCCCTTGCGTCAAACTTAATTTTAAACACTGTAAAGCATCTTTACGTCCTTCTGTTCAGTCTATAATCTGTCAAAGTGTTGCTGTGTGCCTCCGGGTGCTGCACACCTCTCCTCCTTCTGTCTTCACTGCAACAACTGAAACCCCAACATGTATATCTCTGAAGAGTTAAATGAGTTCGAACTGAAGCCACCTTTATTTAAAACAATTTCAATCTCTGTTTTCCTTATTTTTGGCTCTTTAATGTTAACATTCAATCACAGGTTTACTTTCTGTCTCTCTCCCTCTCCCTCTCTCAGATTGGCTTGCTGCTGGATGTCACACTGTGTGGGCTGCTGGCGAACGCTTGTGAGCGTAGCAGCAGATGGTTGCCATAGCAACCCGGGCCTACACATCCTACCAGGCATTCCCACTCAGTGAAACACCCTTTCTCTGACAAGTTGGAGGTGCGCGTGCACGCTCGAACACACCGACACACACACACACACACATTTATACAGTACACACACACACACACACACACACACATTATCTTAAAGGTTTTCCGGGGTGCAGAGGTGTTTTATTTCTAGGAAGCTTTTTTTATTTTTTTGAATTTTTATTTTATTTATTTATTTATTTATTTATATTTTTTTGTTGCTTCCTCCCTCACATCAGAGCACCAGAGTTCATTTGTGAGCGGTGACTGTGCTGCTCCGGCATCAGATGCAGCAACCTGTTTCAGCGGTATTAGAGGAAGCATTAGGAATATTGTTTTCATTCAGTAACACATTTGAATTTTTCACATTTTCTCATCATCTCCTGCCACTTATTACATAACTCTCCCCTCCTCTCGGGGAAGCCAGTTATCAGTGCGCCAATCTGCGCTCTGTAGGACCATTAACAGTTAATGCTAAACAGCGATAGAGGGGTCAGGAATCAAGTAAAGCAGATATTAATCAAACGAGGGGGGTCGTTGTTATATAACAATCAGGTTTGCGCTGCAAGACTTTCAGAGAAACATTTGCAGAACTTGTTGATTCTGTTCAGAGATGATAGGAATGGACTGATCCGCTAACCCCCAAAACAGGAATTGTCCGATGTGTGTGTTCTAACATGAGATGCTAACATTAGCACGCCCTGCTAACTAGCTAATAGCCTTGCATTTTGTGTAAGGTTACAGGTTGAGTGAGGCGTGACTCATGCACCGTGTGGGAGCCAAACCATGTTATTAAATCAGTTTAGAGGAATATTAGCAACACTCCTTTGTTTGGTTTAGGGAAGTTTAAAGAGCAGCTATATCCAAAGTTGTGCTGGACAAACTTTTAGCCAAACACAGCTAAAGTACTTTTGTCTTGTACAAGTGAAACATACTGTAAAGGGAATAAGCAAACAATTCAATATTTACACTAGAAATGTGAAATTTCAGTTAGAGTTTGATTTAACAGTGCTGAAATATTAGGGTTGACTATCTCAACTCTGAAATACGTGGACAATGCTGAGTCTTTGCTAACAGCATAGCGCTTTAGCTTCGGTCATTTAGCATTATGTAGCATCTCATACCCACCTTTGCATATTTAAAACCCTAAAGTCCTACCAGTTTAGCTACAGTTGATAAAAACGCCAGCAGCACGGTCATTTGAGCGGTCGGCTTGAAAATGAGAAATTGTACTTTTGTCTACTTCTGTGTGAAACCAAAGACTCATTGTTTCAGTGATTACTTTAAGTTTTGAGTGAGTGCTACTTTTGCAAACTGCAAATGTGCAAAAATAGAGTCTGACAGTTGAGGCAACAGCAACTTAAGCTGTAACTTCTGCGTTTTTCAACTCAAAAATCAACTTTCCAGTGTTTCATTGTCCAAATGACCAACAGTTTATGGCTGTTGGTCCAGTATTGATCTCCTGTTAGCCAGGACAATATAGTGCAATTGAAGGTCAACTAGAAAAGGACCCAGTGGTTCCAACAGTGTACGCACTGTTAGCATCCATTTATAGCACAACTAGCCACAACTTCTCAAGTTACTGGACAGCTTTAATAACAACCTAAGTCTGTCTGGGTCAAAAACAAACACTTTGATTGACCGGGCAACACTTATCGGGCCCTGTTGCCCTCTATGGTACCTTGTAGCCCCACTTCTTGGCTAATGGTTCGCTCATTACTGGGCCGAACTCATAAATTGTCGCCATTCAAACACCAAAACATGGGAAAATGGGTTGAATAAACCTGAAATGCACCTTTAAGGTTGGCAGGGTTTTGGCAAATAAACCCAGACTGTTTTATCAAAGACACACTTCAGACACCGCCGGCTTCAAAACAGACGCCCTTCACACGAGCACTACAAGTCAACAAGCATCATCATCTTCAAATTAGACGTCAAATAAATTTTAGTTCAAGGTGTGCTTTAAAAAAAAAAGAGAGAGAAGCTGTAAATGTGACTGTGCGTGGGCCTGAAGAGTCACCCCTTCGCATATCCGGAGCCAACCACCACGCAGATCCGCAGTCCGATGACCCAACCACACAAGGCTATAAGACAAGTAGAGAGAGAGAGCGAGAGGGAAAGAAAAACAAGAGAGCAAGACCCTAGTGTTTCGCTAGCCATTTCCAGGTCCGCCTTACATAAAATGCAACGCTGCCCACACACACAGAAAGACTTATGTAATTCCCTCAGAGAAAGAGAGACACACAGAGAGGGAGAAACACAGGAGAGAGATAAAAAAGATAAAATGATGAAAAGAAAAGAGAAAAAGCCGGGACTGAACATTAAAGCTGGGTAAAGGAAATCACAACTTCAGCGAGCCTGCAGCGCTGCCGTGCAAGCTGGCAGACTGGAAATGTAATGAGCAAGGAGGAGACGCACACTGTATATCTAACAAGGTGTCTTGGCACCTGAAGCTAGGACTGGCCGGCAAACCAGCATGACAGACCAGGAAGTCCGATGCTGCTGAATGCACTGAGAGGGAGTTTGGAGGTAGAAGGAAATAGAGTTTCAGAAAAACCCTAAATTACGTTCCCTCCTCAGGGAGACAAGCTCAGCAGAGGAGGGGAATAGGCTCATATAAGCCGAACTCGAGCGAGCATTTAAAGTGCCAAAAATCAGCAGGATGCTAATGGTGTGTTTCAGAAAGGCGACATTAGACTTTATTGTGCAAACGTTGACTGACTGCTGCAGAGAAACCTGACTGGTTCACACCTTTTTCTGCAGCGGGGATGAGAGAGAGAGGAGATGCAAAACTGGACAGAAGGACTGACTGACTCGCTGGCTGAGCGCAGTGATGACGGAGTGACTCAAACGCTTACACAGGACAGTCTTTACAGCAGATGAAAGCAAACAACAGGTGCTATAGGTATCAGCGCTAATCTACAGCTCCCTGGAGATTTGCGAGGTGTTGGTGCCGTGCAGCCGCAGAACATCTAGAGATGATTAATGCATCAAAACATCACCTGCCGTCACTCATCAGACCACGGTGTCGTGCATCTGTTAATCAGACATACACGCTTTTCTTGTTTCTTCATGACAAAACCTCGATTACAAGACAAAAAGGAAATCTATGAGGAGAACAGTGTAGGACGAGAGCGAGCAGCTGCTCAGCGAGAAGCTCAGCCCGGTGCAGATGGACAACATCATGGCGCCCAGATTTTTCCACCTCCAGACCAGTGACCCATCAGGTTACAGAGAAGCACAGTGGCGCCCCCGGAGGGATGAATGGTTTTAAACACTTTGTGCCGCCTCCAGCTGTTCCCCGATGACGGGCTCGCCACGTTATGCATGAGTGACGCAGAAGAAGAGGAGGACACGTGCCATGTGAGGAGTTCTGTCAGGTGCTGCAAGGAGAACGTCCAACAGCTCAGTGCCTGCAAGGTGGAGGAAGTTTCAGAAGATCTTCAGTGGAGCAGGAAGTGAGGGGCCGACTGATGCAGAGTGGGGGCTTCTTATGTGACTTCACATGACATGACTTCAATGCTCAGTCTGCACATAGATGCTAACTTTTCATATTCTTTTCATGTTCACACACATGTGATCAATGCATGATCCTGAGCGGAGGCCTCCACTTATACCCGCACCAGCTTTACACATGGTGCATGAATTGTAGTCCCTTTAAGTCTGTTTGAGTTAACTGTTCCTGATGCAGGCGAGTTACAGGATTTTATGGGTGGGATGTTGGAAAAGCATAAACACAAGGGATGCAAGAGTATGTGGAATGGTTACATCGATAAGTGTGATAGCAAAAAGTCTTTTCTCTGGTTTGATCTCCCACCATCCTGGGAGACAACAGCTTCGATTCATTTCACGTGGGTAAAGATCAGCTCGTAGAAACGTGAAACGTGCCAGAGAACGGGAATCAAAGAGGACACAGCACATCAGCTGCATCATTCAAGTTGTTTTAAACTGTTTTAAAAGCAGGGAACAACCAAATGCATGCAGTCTTCCATCCAAACTGACGTATTTGTTGGAGCTTGGATCGGCTTGTGAATGCAGCAGCGGTATCCTACTAGCATCAATAGATTGACACTGCAGTGGACGACGACAATTAACTAAAGTTTTGAGGTGTTTTAAATTGAGTTTCTTGTAATAATAAACTGAAACTGACACCAGTGTCTGCACGGGAGGTGAAAACATGCAAATTCATGCAAAATATAAACAAAACCTGAGGCGAAACAATAAAAGTAAACAGTTTCCTGGACTTTTCTAAAACTTTCAAACTTTGTGCTGCGGTGAGCGATTTCCTACATTTCCCAGAATTACTTTCACCAGCCCGCACACGCTCATGAACTTGTATTCAGTTAAGTATATTGTGTGGGCGGCTGTAGCCATAATGACAGAGATAGTAAGAGCAAAAGAGCGGAGCAGGGAAAACCGCCCGTTACGCCGAACGCAACACGTCTTCTAGCTCTTTGAGAGGCTCTGCTGTGTTGAGGATCCACAAACAAAGTTTATTTATGATTTTTACACTGAAATCTTGTGTTGACGTCTGTGGGTTGAGTCTTTGTAACTGAAATGTATCAGGGATAAATCATCTGCGCTGTATTTTGACAAGTATTCACAGGAAAACCTCATAATGAAATCAGTCCAGAGGCTCCTGAGACGGGGAGGAGGAAACCGAATCCTCCACGACGCCCTCCGCCCCCTCCACACCGAGCCGGCGCAGCCCCCCAAACCTCCATCATCCTCCCTGCTTCATCATCCGAGGTGCAACACGGAGCCTTCACAGCATCTCCCTGCACAAACGCAACCTCCAGCCAGCAGACGCGCGGCGACAGTGCTACCGCAAACAGACAGCGACGTCGTGCACTTTGCTCACTGTCGCATCCTACATACGGTTTTTCCATCTGGAGGTTTTTGATGAGCAGGCAGCGAGCGAAACACACCTCCAGTTAAAACTCACACATCCTCATCATCCTCGTTTGTTCTACTTTCTCATATTCTTATTTGATTTGTTTGTCTTATCTCTGGTTTAATTACCCGGTGCTTTTTGGAGTAAGCTTCACAGCTCTCGCACGCCCACGTGATGCTGTAATCCACGTTTCATCCGACCATCGTGTAGTTTCACGTCTACATGCATACGGCTCTGTTTAACGCTGACAAATCAACACATTATCTTTCGTTTTTACTTCATCACTGTGTATTTAACACTAATTAAAGTCCATTTACTCAGGCGCTCCACTTAAGTAACATTTTAACATCTACTTTAGCTGAATATTCCCATTTTAATCTTAAATCCACTTCATATTTGATGCAAATATTGTAAATTTAACTTCGCTTCATTCATTTTTACAGCTGTAGAGTCAGATTATTAATGCAAAACGTCTATATATATTAATTATAGTGCATTGTTAGGGATTAGGCCGCCTGTCAGGACATGAAGTAGCTACATATTAGTGACGCATCACTGATTTTATATCTTTATATATATCCAACCTGTTCTTATGCTAGTAAGGAGTGAGGGAGAGGCTTCCAGCAGGAAACAAACCACAAACTTTACTAAAACTTTTGCGGTCCGGTCACAAACTGAAGCGTCCGTACACGCTGTCAGCGCTGGAGTCTGTAGGTTTGTGCAAACTGTCACTCTCTGCAGAGGCGACGGGCGGCGCGGTGTTCAAATCGGCAATTAAAAAGCTATACTCTTATGCATTTCCAGCCGTGACAGCTGCACCCCGACGTGCTGATGGACATTTTTCGGCAGCAGATGCGGAGAGTTTCCGACTGCGGTGACTGTGCCAGTTTTTGCGCTTTACAATTATTCACCACAGAGAGTCAAAGTGCTGCTGCTGTCTCTCCTGGTTAGTCTCGCTGCCACCAACATCTCCAACTTAATGTGTTTTCTCAGAGACGGTTGCTTTAGCTCTTTATATTAAAGCAGCGGCTGTCTGCCATCAAACGCTCCATAATGGCTCTTTTCAGACATGACAGGATCTCAACAAGGCTCCGGAAATACACTTAAAACATCTAAAATGATCTTAAATCTTTCTTCAAATGAAACTTTATCGACAAATGTTTCTTTTGCAACTGTCTAAAGATAATCTGAAGCTTTTCTTGTAAAGATTTCATAGCACATTTTGACTTCAAACACCCTAAAACTGATTTTTACTGTATCTGTTTCAAACTATTGTATTTAACATTTCAAATTATTCTACAACATGACATTTTCCAATTGGCCTAATTGTTTTACAGATTTTGTAAACTATGTAAAATGTACTAAAAACAAAAAGAGTGTGTGCACAATTATTATAACTACATATTTAAAAACACTTAAAATTCAATCTATTTTACTTTTAACTGTATATTTATGGCATTTTATGTATTTATTATCCACTTGATTTAGGGGATAAATGAGGATATTTTGGATTCACTTTCCTTCTGAAGAGCTACATGTTGATAGCTAGAACTGGGTGCCAGTTAGCTTAGCTTAGCATAAACCCTGGAAGCAAATGGAAACAGTTAGCCAGTTCAAAAATATTCCCACTAACACGTCTAAAGCTCAGTTATTGAACATGAAATATGATGTTTTCTGCCACTTAGGGTTTCTCAATCAAAATAAGAAAAGTCGCAGGCTGGCGATGTGGTGCAGCAGCGTGGCATGCTGGGAGTTGTGGTCTTCCTGTCAGCTGGGATTCCTTCAGTGTTGATGGTTCAGGAGGTTTTTACTGGGAGCTGAATTCTCCACAGAGGTCTCCTCCTCTCCAAAACAAACAGAGCCGCTGATTCAAACCCAGAGAAACACTGAATAAAGCAGTTCCACCTTAAAAACCACTGTTTCTCCCACGCTGTCGGCCGCACACGGGACGTCCTGGAGGGGCGGCGAGCCGAGCTGCTGCTAACGTTTGCTCAGCTTGTTTCTCTGATAACTTCAGATCCAGAAACATCTAAAAACAACCAAACATCTATAAAATATATTGCAAAATACTGTTTTAACAGCGATCGGAGCGCTTCAGGCAGCTTTAACTCAACAAAACAAGTTTCTCCAACGTAACAAATAAGAGTCGACCGCACATTAATGAGCAGTCCGCGTTTCCTCACAAACAAACTGCCAAGTTTGTCAAAACAACAAATGTGTCCTCATTATTCATCCCTATTCATCGCGTTTGACGCCAACCACGAGCATCAGTCTGTAAAATCTATCATTCTGCTCAAGAGTGACCATGACGGTGGCTAAGTATAGCCAGCAGCCCATCACTGCATGCGTAGGATGACTAATGGAACAACATAATTGCAGTGGGCTATAAGTATCCGCAGGGGGCAACAGTGGGCACAGGGGCCTGCTGACTGATGACAGGTGTCCATTTTGATGCCTGCTGCAAAAGCGCCGTAGCGATGGCACTCAGGGCCAGTGACAAGGAAGTGAGAGCTGCGTGTTACTGAGTGTGTGTTAATGTGTGTGTGTGTGTGTGACGAAGTTGTACAAAGGCATTAGTATGAGTCAGAAGTAACACTGGGGCTGTAGGAGAGGAGAGGGACTGTTAGCATAACTGTGAATATTCATAATTTTAGAAGCATATCGGTTAACTGGTGCGGTGATTCAGAAGGGGCATTATCACAAATACTTCTGTCAGACCAGAGGTGTGTGTGTGTGTGTGTGTGCATGTGTGTGTGTGCATGTGTGTGTAAAGGAAGCTATAGCGTATTCATCGTGGTGTCATGAAGCCTTTAAACCGCCTCATATTTCTCCATGAATGGTCTTTCCTTGATTTTTCTCTGCAGTCTGACGCTGAACCGAGCTAATCGACGCGTTGCTTCGACTCTTTAACGCTCTGATTATCTTGAAGTGTGAACTGCTTTAATTAGAGATGCTCTGAAGTGAATAAGGGGCTACTGTGTGGCCAACTATAAGTGTGAAGTTAAGTTAGAGGTGGGCGATATCTTTGAAGTCATTATCTCAATATTTCTCTGCACATTTTCTATTTTTGGAAAGTGTAAACACAATTACATTTAAAATAATTGAACTGTTATGTGTCAAACTGAAAGATTAATAATCAGCAATTAATTCACTTTTTATGAGGAAATGTAATGAAATAGCACTTGATGGTGACCTCAGGGTCCAAGACAAGAGCCCTGTAGCTGCAAACCTGGCTCAGGTCTGGTTTGTTTGCACATAACTCTCCTCTCTTGCACTGCTATAAGATCAAGTCGTCATGATGTAATTGTGTTGTAATATGCTGAGCAATAACATTGAGTTGACACGCAGCTCTGCTCTCAGTTCAATTGTAATTTGTAATTCTTTTCTAGTTTAATTTCACAAATAAATGAAAACATATTGATCAGAGAGTAAAATACATTTACTCAAGTACAAGTTACAGATGATACTAGTATCTTTACTGGGGAGTTTCCATTTTTGTAGCAGTGGCAATATCAGTGGATGCAAAACGACTACAGAGATACAAAATGACTACAGAGATACAAAGAGACACAAGACACTGCAGAAAGACTACACAGGCAATGCTACAACAAATAGATGCAAAACAGTCACAAAGAGACACAAAATAACTACAGAGACGCAAAACAGCTACAAAGACACAAATGGATACAAAACAACCAGTGACAACAGTGACAGAAAGAGACACAAAACAAACAGAAAGAGACACAAAACAACTACAAAGACACAAAAATATCCCAAAGGGACACAAAATGACTACAGAGACACAAACAGATACAAAACAAACAGAAAGAGACACAAAACAACCACAAAATGTTGCAGAAAGACTACAGAGACAATGCCACAACAAATGCGGAACAATCATAAACAGACACAAAACAACTACAAAGACACTAATGGATACAAAACAATCAGAAACTGATATAAAAGCAGAAAGAGACACAAAACAATAACACAACATTTCAGAAAGACTACAGAGATAATGCTACAACAAATAAATACAAAACAAACACAAAGAGACAAAAAACAACTACAGGGATACAAAACAACTACAAAGACACAAAAATATCCCAAAGGGACACAAAATGACCATAGAGACACAGATATAAAACAAACAGAAACAGATACAAAACAAAACAAAGAGACACATAACAACAAGACAACATAGCAGAAGACTACAGAGACAATGCCACAACAAATGCCAAACAATCATAAACAGACACAAACAGATACAAAGACACAAAGCTACAACAAAACTAATTAAAACAAAGACCAAACAACTGTAAAATAATAATATGTCTCTTGCAATTTGGGTGTGGGTTAGGTCATAGTAAGTTTATAGTGATATTAAGGATTGTAATGAGGGAGGGGGTCGTTTACAGGGTAAGTGTTGTCACCCGACTCTGCAGCAGTTCCCCTCAGCTCCACACGGTCATTTAAAACCTTTTACGGTTCACTCTTACAGCCCATTACTGCCTCCTGTCGCTGATCCCAGATGTTTTCAGGAATAAAACCCTCTAAAAACCAACTTGATGCTACCTGCTCTGCACCACATGTCTGACAGGCAAAGTTAGCGTCAAGCTGGTGAACATCTTGAGGCATTTAGCAGCTACAAAGTGAGATCTTTCCCCCAGGAGCTGGTGGAGACCAAAAGCAGAGCTAAAAGAGAATGAATAAATAAATAAATGATGATGCTCCTTCATTGCTGCTGGGCGTGTAGGGACAAAACGGTAGCTAACACATTAGCTGTTTAAACTCTGATGGTGATTATATGTCAGTGTTGCGTTTACTGCCCCAATAGGCTGGAAAAGTCAGTTCCCGGAGGTGATAAATTGACTTTCCATCTGCAGTAAAGTGCATCACACATCACATATTTATCCAGACAAGGTTTGTGTTAAAATAATTAAATAAAGCTAAAAATGGGAAGGTTTCATTTTATAGAGACGCATCAATGCTTCAGACAAGGATTAATTATAATTACTTGAACTGCAGCTGATCACAGGTCGAGCCCGGCGACACCCACACAGGCGCTTTCCATCACTCCCAGACTCCAATAGCAACGGTGCACACTGTCCGTCTCCAACAGGTGCAGTAACACAAACAGGGGAGTGAGGAAGCAGCCAGTCAATCAAAGCCTGGAGGAAGTGAGGCGCCTGTCCAGGTGGAGTGTGGGTCATGTCTTGATTGGCGACTGAATAAAGTTTTGATTGTCGATTGTTTTAATTAGGCGCTGACTTGTGAATATTCACCACGCAGGCTTGTTTTTCTCACCGTGCTTCTTGAGGCTTTTTGTGAAGGCTGCACTTGGCCCGCGATGCCAGATTCATCCAATCCCATACGGGTCATCCAATCTAGAGTTTCGAAAATCTAATTTATCTCATAATAAGCTGGCGAGGCTTGCCAGAAACTGTCCGCTCGTCGCCTGCGAGAACTAGAAAAAACAACTTTTTTCCAAGATGCTGTCACTTCTCAAAGCACAAAACAACCGCAGTCATCTCACCGTGCTGTCAGAGCTTTCACACTTTTGTGTTTTTTATGCCGAATTTCAGCCGCAAATCACATTTTCTTTTAGAAAAAACAACAATTAACTTGCAGAGAGAGGTAAATATTTCCCAGCACTGGAGTTTAATGATTCAACGATATCTGTGGCGGCGGGGGGGGGGCGATGGGATTCATGCACTTTAAAAGGTTTTTCGTAGCGTCACACATCCCGCCCTTTTCTGATCTGCGCTGACCTCTGGATGACTGCGTGATTCACAGTGTGACTAATGACGGATCGGCAGGAGGAGCACTCCATCCAAAAGTGTTATTTCTGTAAAAAGGATTGTTAGGTAATGTCAGAGGTGTTTCGATAAGTGTGTGTGAATAATGCCTCTTGGAAAAACAACTGGAGTGCTGTGTGAAGTTTACGTTGGGGATGTTTTAGGTAGATTCTGACTACATTTACACTTTAACGTCCTTTTAAAACCCACTTATATGTATTTGCTGGGGCTTATTTCCTCTAAACCAGGTAGGATCACCTCAGGAGTACAGAGAAGAACAGCGCAGGTGTTTAAAGACCAAACGCAGCTTTGGGTTTTGACTTTTGCGTCTAACCTGCTAACACACCAGACACTCTCGCCTCTCTTGGTTTCCTACAAACCCCGTATGAATCCACAGAGCGTAGTCTTGGCGGCGACAATGAGGGATCACTTTCATCCTCCATTTTCAGGTTGTGTTAGAGTGACCACAAGAGGACAAAAGCCTGAATTAATGCTGTGCTGCCGGGAAGAGAGGATGTCCAACTCGGGCCTCTTCCTGTTTCTGCTCTGCTCTGCAGTCGACTCTAGTTAATGCTTAAACCTTCCCAGGAAGACACGTCTCACCTCTGGAGTCCTTACTCTTTATTTCTAATAAAAAAAGATATTCATGTTTTAACGTAATCTCACCCGAGACGACTCGGTTTGCCCATGTCGCTTTAAAAAAAGTATTAAAATAAGCAACAAGTGTTAGAAACCAGCACAAAACAGGTGATGTCTCACAATAAAGACACTTTCTGTTGAGTCCTGTTAACCATCAGAGCATCAGTGACTTAGGAGCTAACAGGCGCTATAATGAAGTCAAGTGCTGTCTCTTTTGCTCCATCCTAAACTCAAAGATGCTCTCAGCTACTTGGTGAACAGTGAACGCCTCAATTAACTGAAGTTTTGTAGCTTTTATATTGCATTTACTCTCAGTGTGTGGTCGTAGGCTGGTCGCAGGCGTGGAGGTGTGAGATAAGACAGAAAACTCTTATAAAAAGTCGGTGGAGCGCCTCATTCTGCGGGTTTTTAAATGTCCTAACAGCTTCATGGACGTTTTCTTTTCTAGTATTTAACTTTAAGTAACTCCTCACTGATGCAGGGTGGTGCAGGTGACAGCAGCTCAGTCGCTTTGTGCATGGGCAAGGCTGCAGGAGGCAGAAAAGCAGCAGTTAAACATAAAACTTACAAGGCTGCGAACGAAGGATAAATAAGCCGTGGGCACTTCTGTACGAGATAAAAGCCAAATTAACCTTAAATTTGCCAGAAATGTTGATGCAAACTGGTGATAATTAGAAGGAAAGTGGACAAAGTGTTGAGTTTGTATAACATGTGAGTGCACAGGGGTTCTTCCCTTCTCTGCCTGATGTCATGTTGTTGATATGTTAATAAATGAGTCGCTCCTCTGTGATATACAGATGCTGTAAACTTCACCTTTCTGGGCTCTTTCTATAATGAACCTCCTCCAGGTTAAATATCAGGTCTTATCCAGCTTAAATCCTGCAAATTAGCAGGAAAGTAATGAGCTCAGACCTGCTCCTGCGCTGGTTTCTGCCACGATGTGCAGCTCTTAGCGACGAGGTTATGTAACTTACAGAAACTACTGATGCTGCCGAGACACAGCCATCATTTCGAGCAGCTGCCAGGTTTTTGTTTTTAAATGAAAATGGTGGACATTTGGTTCAGGGGTGCAGCTAATTTTCAATGTCTGTGTTGTGTTGCATGACGATGACACAATCCCTGCGCGGCGATGGGGGAAGCCTGCCATCTCCATGAGTCAGGTTACTGTAACGTGTCTGTCTGCGCACCACTTCCAGCACCGAGGACAGACTGCTCAGCAAAGGACTGAACTCTGTCCAACCGCTCTGAGCGTCATGCACGGGCACACTGCGATCACACTCCTCCTACACAACGCAGGGCAGAATGCAGCCCCCCTACACACACACACACACACACACACACACACAAATATACACACACATTTGGTCATGCCACCTTCAAAATTAACATGTCATTCCACATTCAACAATCAGGCTTCATGTAGGTAGGCTACATAATCACTGCGAGGACTCGCAATGCAATCAAGTCCTGCTCAGGGGCCTCCTCATCTGCATCAAAGCCAAATAAACAAAAAAACAAAAACAAAACAAAAACAAGAAAAGATAACAATCGGCAGCCATGTAAAGTCACCAAAACGCCACTTACAGTAATGTGCTTCTCAGAATTAACGAGCAAAACAACAGCAAGGAAGTGGGAACATCACATCCACTCCCACGCAGGCAGGATGGCACTTCAGTTTTAAAGTTATGTAACAGTCCAATGGTGTGAGATTACATTCACTTTGCCCTCAGAGGGGAGACAGGAGATCAAGATACTCAAAAATAAAAGTCTGAGTGGCTAATTGAGCAGTGTTCAGGCTGGTAACGGCGCATAAATTACACCAGCTCGCATCCAAAAGCTGTAAAACAACAGCAGGTGTGAGGTGCTGGGTTTTCAGCTGCAGGAGGAAACGCAAATGAAACTTCTTCTCATGCAAACTGGATCAAACTTTCAGCCGCTGCTGTCTCGGTTTGATGTTTCTGGGGGGTTTAAAGCCCAGCTGTCAGTCTGCGCAGCGAGAACAACAGCTCCTCTGGCAACCCGAGCACAAACCTGTGGCTGGCGACGATCAGGCTTGTCTTTCAACACCTACACTTTGCGTCTTCAGTGCCAGCCTGGAACAATTAGACATTTACATATATATTTCAAATGAAACACTGTCTGGAAGCTGAAAACTAATCAAACCGCAGTTGTGGCTTCGCGCTGCAGCGCGCTGAGTGACATCACTGCCTCCGGCGCCACATCCCTGATTGCCCTGATCGCTAATTGATTAATTGGCAGCGCTTGAATGTCACATATGGATGAATCACCGAGCTGCATTGTTTACCAAGACGTCCCCTGCTGACCGGAAACTACGTTAAACAACAAACGCCAACGCGCTTTGAACTTGAGAATAGAAAGAAAACCTTCAAAGGGAGGCGAAGATGTCTAATCCAGATACTGTAGCCTGCAGCCAGCGTGCGTGTGCCAACTCTCCAGGAACTCCCGCAGCATTTTTACTTCACGGAGTCTATTTTTTAAGCAGCACAACCTGGCGCACTTTCCTTTTTTTTTCTTTTTACGCAAATTCCGTTTCCAAAAAAATAACTTACCTTCTCTCTGAAGGTGGGAACAGGTGCTGCGCGGCGCTGTGCGTGGTCTGCTGTCTAATTAAGGCGTCCGAGAGAGTTTAATGGTTATGTATGAAGACAGTGCTGAGCCTCTGAGTCCGAGCACCATGCTGTGGGAACACGGGCTTGTCAAGGAAATGCGCGCAACACTGGTGACAAGGCGGAGGAGCGCATTTTTAATTCTGTCTGAGCATCTGAAGTGATACACAGTCACAGCAGAGACACTGTGTGTATGTGTGTGTGTGTGTGTGTGTGTGTGCCCCCCTCCTCCCGCCTCCCTGACTCTGACACACACACACACACACTCTCTCTCACACACCAAATCATATCATGCCACCGAAAAATCACATTTTACTCAGGGAGATCACTTTTTATTTGTGATAAAATAATAAAAAAAGGGGCGTTTCCGGTTCAATAATCCTGCAGAAAACATTTTAAAAAGCAGGAATATCACAGGGACACCAGAAACACCCCAGAAAGGACAAAATGACGACGAGCGGGATTATTTTGGTGAAGACAAACCTCAAAGACAACGCTTTAAAGCCACGTTAAACCTAAATATGAACAGACTGACACAGAAAACAGACAAACATCATAAAATTGTCTCCGCAAAGTGATTAAAATCCACTCAGCGTGACCGCTTCTGTCCAGAGACCTCCCATTACATAAAGTACTTGTGTATAAAACACTCTGTTACGGAGGGAGGACGCAGCTCGCAGGTATTAAAATGCTAATTGAGGCGCATAAATCAGAAATATCACAGTCCTCCAACACTGTGGCCATGGGAGAGCTGTCAGACGCGTCATGTAACCGGAAGTGGACTTTGACGCACGGTGCGCCTTTTTGTGTGCGCGCGCGAGCTATTTCTGGACTGCTGCGTCCATCATTATTTCATTTATTTATTTATTTAACAGGTGAGGCTTTGCGTTTCCGCTTCCGGCCGCTGGAGGGCGCCACAGGCCGCCTTTAGCTTCACCCGCAGCGTCAGAAACCACCGCGACCACCGCAGAGGGCAACGTTTGGCTCATTGTGAAGGCAAACAAAAAGGTTTTTAATAAGTTGGTACAATCATGTTGATTTTGAATAAACTTTATTCACAAGATCTCATTTTATTAAGAGAAATCGCAGAAAACTGAACCAGAGAAAGTTTAATATCCGACATAAACAATAACCAGAGCCTGTCGTGTGTGTGTTAAATTGTATATTTGACCACCTGGACTGAATGTTTAAAGGTTTAAATTGAAATTATAATGAATTTTTTTATTAAATATGGAGACTATATATCAGTATCAACTCTTCAAATGCTGTATATGAATTTAGCAACTCAAATCATGATTTTGCATCTTTTATTGTTATATTAAGACAATAAAAACGCATAGTTACAGTTAGAAAATTAGTAAATTTCATAGTTAATCATGTCCTTTTAGGTTTTAACATTGACTGGACCCGAACAAACAATGCAACGTCCATAAAATTTCAGCCTTTCTCTTCGTGTTTGTGTTGAAAACGCTGCAGCTCGACCCGCTCCTGCTTGTCTTCCAGTGCGGCGCAGGATTGATTTTAAAATCTCGCTGTTACACGTTTCAGGCTGTTCAGAAATGAGGGTCTGTGCCTTCACCTCGGCCCCTCAGACTGCAGAAGCGCCCCCCTCTTATCATTTGAAGAGCGAGCTGAGAGTCCTGCCTCAAAGGACATTTCCATTCTTCAGCATTCGGGCCTGAAAGGCTCTTTCTCTGCCCCCAGTATGAGCGTCCTGTAGCTGTGCTTCCTGCTCCTGCACAGCCTCTGTTCAGCTTCTCTGGCTGAATGGGGCCAGTTCTTCCCAGAAGAGCGAGCCGAGCTGTCCCCCAATCACACAAGGCCGTCCGCATACTTTTGGCCGTGCACTTATTTGCACACTTGATGTTTTTTTATTCTAATCTCACGCCACGCAACCTCATTTCTGATCAGATTAAGTCTGAAACACGTTAATGTCCCTGTTTACGCTCCTCGCCTCCTCTAATTGCTGTGTCTGTTGGTGCGGCGCCAGCTCCAGATGTTGTTTGGTGTCTGGCCGTGGATCGTTATTCTCTGGGCCTCCGCCGCGCGTCTTCTGACCGCAGTCACCCCCCTGCACACACTCCTTCATCTAATCATGTTTGGTTTTTGCAGCAAGACTTGTTTTCTTGTCATCTTCGTGCCTCTCTGGACTCATCCTTGCAGACGATGAGTGTAACTGTGAAATCCTGCCATTTTGAAAATCATGACAATGACACTTACGAGCTGATGGCTCGCATGAGTGACTGAACGAGTTTACAGTTCCCGTTGTTCGGCTCTTTGTTCTCCCTTCCTCGCTCTTTGTTTCAGGGCTCAGACCCGACAATTAGCACTTTGTGAATGCGTTATCATGTTAATAACTCTGCCCTTTGAATCATTCAGAGCACGGATTTGATAAATGCTGATGCCACAAAGCAAAATCCCTCCAAACCTCCCCGGAGAAAACTGGGGTTTCCATATTTTATTTAATTAGCAAACTGCTGAATTATACTTTATATGAGACTTACTGAAATGGAGCATCCTCCAGGGCGTTGCCTCTGTGTTCCCTGTGCTGAGCGCCACAGGGTCAGGTTATATCAGTCTTTGCAAAGCCTACTGGGAAATTAAAGCCACAAAATAAAGCATACAATGCTGTGAGTTAGTTCATTTGTGTTTAGGTTAGTTAATTTAAAGAATGAACTGTTTTATTCCCTCAAATAAAGGTTTAAGTACTGTTTCAAAGACCTGTCAAATCAATTTTTTAAATAATCCTCTACTTATTTGTTGTGTTGTCTAAAATATAGTTAAATCTAAATAGGTAGTGTGCATTTAAACGGTCTGCACATGGTTAGAAATAACAACATAATGTAATTTAAATGTCAGACGCCTTAAATTTCACCTTTAACAAACAGAAATCCAGCTAAAAAACAAAACAGTTAACCAAATAAACTACAACAACCTACAGTTCAGAAGGGTGTGCAGACTTTTTATATCCACTGCATGTGTGTAAAAGTACTGCAGGGTCGCTAAAAGCTAAACAGCCTGCAGCCATGCTAGCTGCCCCGTGCGGCTAAAGGCACAGTGGCGCTTTGAGCTAAGCGCTAAAATTAGCATGCTAATGCACGCAATGATATCGCTAATGCACTGTTGCTTAGCCATCAGCATGCAAGGATACAGCTAACATGTGTGGCTGGTGATGTGTAAACATAATTGGTTTGGTGAGTTAACAGCTAACATTGCTAATCAGCACTTAGCGGTAAACACAACAGATGCTAACGAGAACGTCGTGAGTGATGTCGTGCACCCATCTGGTCATAAAACTTTAGGTTTTGGTGACATGCTTCACCCTCTGGGGGCCACAGAAACAAGATTTCATGACCGTCCATCCAACAGCTGCTGAGGTATGAGACAGACAGACGCACAGACACTACCATCCCCAGAGCCATGAAGCTAGCATGGCTAAAACACACAGACATGACCTCAGTGTCCCCTGTGGAGGCTGCAGCCCAGCTCGTATCGACTCTGCCTGTGTTTTTGGGGGCTTGATTACAAAACTGCTGCCTGGAAATTACTCGACGGAGCCCCGTGTGCCATGAGACACATTTTGATATCCCAAATAGCAAAAACTAATATACTGTAACCTTTCCCATTACCCATTGTGCACACAAAGAAACTGTTTTTGAATATAAATAGCTACATTTGCAGCCTGACTAATGTGAATAACTCATTTCTGACCAATCTGGCACTAGGAAAACATATCGTCCCGGGGTCGGGGAGTGTGATGTGCTTTCTTAACGTCCCATTTTCTTGAGATGAACGCCTTCAGGAAAGATGTGTGGGGGGGGGAACTGTGCTTCAGATGTTGTGTGGCTCTCTGTGTTTCATTGCTGGGCGTTTGCCATGTTAGGACAGCTTCCTCTCGCCAGCATCTTTCACATGCCATCCCACTGTGGGCCAGTTCCTCTGTCCACTGGGTGGAAAAACCACTAGTGTGGCAATGTGCAGCCACTCGGAAAGCAACGGCGCAAAGCTAATGCTAATTAATTGGAGCACACACACACACATGAGTTATCTCCTTCCTGTTTGCCCTCTTGCTCTCTCTCCCTCTCTCTCTCTCTCTCTCTGCACTCACACACACACACACAAACACACACTCATGCCGCCCACAGCCCTTCAGAGTGTGAACTAAAATGGAAGTGATGTATTGTGGTCTCAACGCTGCGCAAAGCATCTCTGACTCACAGGGAGAGAAATGAGCGGAGACACGGACACTGCTCATGTAAGATATCATCTGTGTGTGTGTGTGTGTGTGTGCGTGTGTGTGTGTACATGCGTGTTGAGTGTCATCATGTTACACTCGCGTCAGATGCAGTGTGTGGGCTCATATCGTATGCTGCGCGGAGGTCCTGGAGACAGGCGGGTGTGTGTTCAAGCCTCACGGTGCCAACTGGAGAGCTCTTCAGGGAAGGTGAGATGATGGATGGAGGACAGGTGTGTGTCAGTGTGCGCAGCTCAGAAAAGTTGTGTATTTAACATACGGCGGGCTGAAACCGTGTGTGTTTTCCTGTAAACAGGAAGCAGATTGTCTACTTCTCTCCTTCTTCATGAGCGCGAGGCGGCCATGATGGTGGAAAACAGATCGTAAGGTTCATTACAAAGCAAATAAAGGGACATATGACGCGTTAGCTGTGGTTAAAGAGGAAAGGAGATCCCGCTCAATCCTGAATGACTATTAAGACCAAACTCAAGAGGCGGACTGTGACGCAATACTGGGGATTTTAAGCTGAAATGGGTTTTGCAGGGTTTCCAGAAGCCTCAGTTTCAGGATCCTGATGGATTTTAAGGGCCCTGACATAACTTCTTTGGTTCGTTTGACTTCCAGACTTCTGGAACCTTGTCTGAACCTTGGTCTGTCAGATGGAGGTGGAGGTCCTAGTCCAGGTCAAACAGAACCGTGGTTTGGTCAATCTCAAGTTTGGACTTTAAGACGGCTCTAATCAGAACTGGAAAACATCATTGCCAATCTACAAATCAATCAACCTCAAGCTCAGGGAGACAGCTCTTTACATGCTCCCTTGCGTAACTGCAAAGTGAAACCACAACGAACCGGATCAAATGTCCACACAGGAGCAAAACCAGTTCAGATTTCAGGCGGGAAAAGGTTCAAATACACCAGTCCAGCCAAGAATCCAGCCTTCATACAAACGTAACTGTGAATTTGTGAGCTACAAACATAACTGTGAAGCTCGTCAGATGTGCACGTGTCATTTATTGTTGTGTGCGAATGCTAAAAATAGAACATTTCCATTTTTCAGAACATTATAGGGACTTCTTGCCCATTTTGGCTCAAGAAAACAAGACTGTACGTTCATTCATGACCTTGAAAACAGGATATTTGCTGCATTATAAACAGGGCGAGTCCAATCTGACGAGGAAGCCACTCATTTCTGGTCACGTTTCGTCAACGGGGTCAAGAATTAATCCCAATTAACACCCTTGCGTGCGTGCAAACTCCCATTCTCTAACGTACACAAAGTGTGTTTGTGTGTTTCTGTGGATCATTTCGATGCCAGTGCGTGCACGCTCACCATTTATCCCGCTGCAGGAATGTTTGCTGCATGATTGCACTTTTAAGCTCTTAAACCCTGCAGACCCACTGATGAGTCAGTCAATATGAGCTCAAGCCGTTCAGCCAAAACATTGTTCAAACCCACAGACCTTCATTTTCAAATTCCAGCTGGGATCTCGACGTTTCCAAGCACGCCAGAAATGGGCTGAGTCACGGGGAAAACGCTCAAGACGACGATGAATAAGCAAACAAACGTGACACAAAACCATGTCTTCATGTGTTTGGTGTGTCTGAACGTCCCAAAGGATCCGCAGACAGTGAAAAAGAGTCGGTGTGAGACTGTGTCTGCGCGAAAACATGCCAAACACACGTGCCAAGACTCTCACATGCACATTTCCCACATCGCCCGAAGGCCAAACAGCATATGACAGCAGGCAGAAGAGCTGACTGGGCCGTCCGCGTCCCCTGCACCCTGTCTGTTCGCCTCCCTTCATCACCGATCAGTCTCCCGCTGCAGCGGCACGGCGGAGCTGACACCTCGTTCGCGTCTCCTGGGCCCAGAAGCTGACAGCTGAGTCACAGAGTCGGGACTCTGCGGACTCGTGATGACCGCAGGAGACCGAATCAAGCACGGCACTTTGTCCCGGACCCTGAAAGAGCTACACCGGGCGCCGTTTGACGGACAACCGCAGTCAGTTAATCCTCAGTCAAGTCCAAAAGCAGCATGTAGCTGTTAGTCGCAGTGAGAACTGAGCGTGTTCGCCCCGTGGACAGGATGCACGAGGAATTTGACCTGGTTAATTGTTGGACTGTGAAAGACTTCCCCTGAGTTTATCGCTCATCAGGGTAGAAAATTGTGTTTTTGGTCCAGTCCTTCCTCGGTTAGCATCATTATTAGCTTCGATTGCATCTGACTCTCAAAGCGTTGCTGTGTTTTTGCAGCTCCCTGGCTCAGATTCATACCCTGTTCTCTGAAAACCAATAAAACAAACACTGAAAGGATCGACCGACAACCACACAAACACTGGGATATCACGTGCTGCTCACGCCGGGCCGCTGACGGCCCCAGCGCTCGGGGCGGGCGTAGGAACGTTCACGCAGTAAAATCAGTGAACGGAGGGATCGTCGGCTCTGCAAGACGCAAAAACATGCAACGTGCACATGAACGTCAGAGGAAACTCAGACTATCTGTAGCCCTGCAGGGCAGTTTTTAGAGTTTTAAGGCAGAGTTCAGTCCGATTACAGGACACCTTGAAGACGTGTCAGATGATCGTCGTTCCTCTGTCCGCCGGCGATCGAACCAGATTCCCTTCACATCTCATTTATTAGTCTAACTCAGTATTGTCAATCACACCAGGCTGTAATTAGATCAACACCCTGACGTGTCACTGTTTGCTTGCGCGTCGGCCTTTATTAAAAAGCCGACAAATGAAAAGTAAGATCGTAAATCAGTGCTGATCAGGAGAGACTGGTGCTTCCCGATCGTCTAAATCCTGTTTTTAAGGCTTTTTTTTTGCGAAAAACTGCAAAAAAAACCCAAAAATTGTCATGAAAATGCTCATAATTAATATCAGAAACTCAAACGTTTAGTTTTATTTAACAAAGCAGGGATGGAAGAGGCACTCAGATCTTTTATTTAAGCAGAAGCAGCAACACTGAAGTGTAAAAGTGCTGTATTATCAGCAAAACGCTGAAACTTTTAAAGGCGCTGCTGTTTTTAAATGCTGACAGGAAGCTTAATCCATAAACATACATTATATTTTGCTGCTTTATTACATTTTGGATTAATAATCTGAGGCTAAAGCAGAAAGTGGAAATGCTCCTATAAAGCATATCCTAAAATGTTACTTTAGCACAGTAGTTGAGTAAATGTACTCAGTTACATCCTGTTGCTGCGTTCAGGTACGACAGAAGGATGCGTCCAACCTGACGAACCTGCTGAGGAACAAACAGGAGGAGCGGGCGAGGGAACAATCAGAGCCCGTCCCCTGAAACACACGCTTCACCGTTTCTGACACCAACATCTGCTCGAGACGCCGCGCGTCAGCTGGCGTCTCCTGGTCTCCTGCAGCTGTCGACGCACAGCGTTTCGACACTGAGTCCGAGGTGAAGTCGCACAACACAAAGTCCCTGCGGCTGACGATCAGTCCGGGCGTCAGAGCTGCACTGTGAGCTGCTCTGTGTGCAGCTTTAGTTTAAACTGAATGCAGCTAATTGTAAAACACGTCAAAGTGGTGGAATCACGCAGTCTGGTGCTGGATAATGTTTGGTGCAGCTGCAGCGAGTTTAAATCTGTATCACCCTGCACAAACGCCGCACTGAAACACCTGCTGACACCTGGGTGTGTGCGGCCGCCACTCAAACCCCTGCAAACGACTCCGACCCCGGCGCTCCGCTGGGAACACGGCATCGTGCAGGACGCCACATCACTTTCTGCTCTGGGAACTCTGGAGTAAAAGCAGCATCTTGCGCTTCTGATCAGGTCCCTAAGTTTGTTTAAGCACCTCATCAGACAATCAGAGAGCGCAGTTGCGATCACCTCGTGCTAATTGGCGCGTTTTACAAACATTATTTAATCAAATCCAATGTTTTGCTCACGTTGCTCACATGTCACCGGGTCACGTTTCAGCACAGACAGGAGAAACGGTCGCCGATATGAAAATGATCCACAGCTGTTCTCTCGCACACGCTAACATCCCACACACACACACACGCACACGCGCACACACTCCACCTCCAGCCCGCTCCTCTTTGTCACCGCAGGCGCTTGCACGCGTTGCATAAGCGCGTCGCCGCCGCCGCCAGCGCCATCAGGTCATCTCACTGCAAAAGACAGACACAGAACGAGGGAGGAAATGAGTGAGGGTGTGAAACAGAGGAGGGGGGGTGATGGAGATGTGTGTGTGTGTGTCTGTGTGTGTGTGTGTGGAGGATATGTAAGCGAGGGATGTGTAATGCGAGCGGATGACAGGCGTGACGATCACACCTGTGTGGCTGACTAATCCCGCCCCCGCCGTCCGCCAAATGAATCTGTTAAAGGATGAGGAGCCCGGATGACTGACGGGCGGACGGACGCGGGCAGGAAATAACAAACTTTCTACGTTTTGCAAAGATCTGTGTCAGTGTATATTTACTTGTTTTTTATGAATCCTGTAAACACAAACCATCGTTATTGTTTGTTTGGAGTCCAGATCACCAAGCGTTCGCTCTCTTTTAGCTCAGCTTTTGGTCTCCACCAGCTCCCGAGGGAACATCTGGCTCTTTAGCTGCTAAATGCTCCAACATGTTCATTTGTTCAGTGTGTAGCTTTCTGCTGCTTGGTGCCTCTCAATCAAAACAAAAGCTGCAGTCATGTGACCTCCTGCAGCAGCGTGGCATGCTGGGAGTTGTTGTCCTCCTGTCAGCTGGGATTCCTTCAGTGTTGATGGTTCAGGAGGTTTTTACTGGGAGCTGAATTCTCCACAGAGGTCTCCTCCTCTCCAAAACAAACAGAGCCGCTGATTCAAACCCAGAGAAACACTGAATAAAGCAGTTCCACCTTAAAAACCACTGTTTCTCCCACGCTGTCGGCCGCACACGGGACGTCCTGGAGGGGCGGCGAGCCGAGCTGCTGCTAACGTTTGCTCAGCTTGTTTCTCTGATAACTTCAGATCCAGACGTCCGACGACTGAAATCCTTCATCTGCTTCAGATACAGAGTTAAAAACAAGCAGCGGCTGAAAAGAGGAGCACAGAAATGTGTCTTACAGCTGATCCAGAGTCAGTTTATCAAACTGCTGACACACAGAAATGTGTGTTACAGCTGATCCAGAGTCAGTTTATCAAGCTGCTGACACACAGAAATGTCTTACAGCTGATCCAGAGTCAGTTTATCAAGCTGCTGCTGACACACAGAAATGTGTCTTACAGCTGATCCAGAGTCAGTTTATCAAGCTGCTGACACACAGAAATGTGTCTTACAGCTGATCCAGAGTCAGTTTATCAAGCTGCTGCTGACACACAGAAATGTGTCTTACAGCTGATCCAGAGTCAGTTTGTGAAGCTCCTAGCCACAGCGATCCCTGCTAGCATAGCATTAATGAATGCAACGCTGCTGCAAAATCCATAATAACACCACTTGCTGCTAATTTGATTCCTGAGTATTATTGGGCATTGAAACCTATTGGAGCTCCTACTGAGCCCAAAGAAGAGCAAGAAGAATACATTTCATATATGGTTAATATCAAAATATTAGCATAAATAGCTACAAATCACCAAGAAAACAATGAACTTACATGCCTGCATGACACATCTTAAGACTCTGGTGTCCTTTCCACCATAGTCTGAGCAGAAACAGACAAAACAGGACCAAATATCAGAGATTTGAACCGCTGCTCGATGATCAGCTGGGATAAAACCTGTTTCGATGAAGCCGCTGCTGTTCAAATGTCAAAAGTGATGATAAATCTGAAACGCGCTGCGGTAACTGCTGGCAGCCGCAGCGTATTTGATTCCGCGGTGGTTTGTTGACTCTGTACCTGTTAGCATTGCGCGCTGA
Organism: Datnioides undecimradiatus; assembly: GCA_008933995.1. Taxonomy (NCBI): domain Eukaryota; kingdom Metazoa; phylum Chordata; class Actinopteri; order Lobotiformes; family Datnioididae; genus Datnioides; species Datnioides undecimradiatus. Next base: position 250,666 of record WARS01000063.1, on the reverse strand, counting down.
ACGCCTGCCAAAACGAGACCGAGCCAGATCCATGAGCGCTAACTCAGACCCGCCGTGGACTCATGTTTTGCAGGTTTCTCCAGCAGCGCGCAGCCGGTCTGGGTTTTGGGTGACCCCGGGGTGAGCTCGGGCAGGGTTTTGGGTCTGGTGTTGTCAGCGAGGGGGATGATTGTGTGGTTTTTTCTGAAGAGGTTCAGTTTTCTTCACTTCTGCTTGAATATTTTATGCTAATTACTGCGAGGTATTCATCAGCGAGAGGCGGAGGCAGAGCAGCAGCCCGCGGCAGATAACAAGACACCAGATCGCTGTCTCCGAGCTCCCACTGAGCTCACCTGCATATGTGTGTGTGTGTGTGTGCAGGTGTGTGTGTGCAGGTGTGTGTGTGTGTGAGAAACAGTGTTCACGTCGTCCCCACAGACAGTATGAAGCTTTGTCTCCTCACCCGCCCGCCACCCTCCCCATCTTCCAGAGAAGAATAGGGTCAGATTGAGATTCAAGTTCACCGCCATCAAGGACACCAACCACAGCTGTGATCGCTACACACACACACACACACACGCACACACACACACACACACACACACACACACACACACACTGCATTCAAAGAGGGAGTCTTTGGGGAGAGACAATAGCAGCACATGCATATATTTGGACATGTAATGA